>CM046332.1:18866791-19314291 GCA_025403435.1 Artocarpus heterophyllus | reverse complement strand
TTTCAGACATATTGCCCCTGAAAGTTTCTGGAATAGCACGCTTCATGATCATTAGACTCATGCGATTTGAACGATTCCACCTGTCCATGTCCCTCTTATCATCAGATGAACTGTTATTTGTAAGGTCAGGAGGTCGTTCAACCCTCAACGCAAGGTCTAAGGCCATGACTCCAAGAACAATCATAATGTTCTCTTGCCATACCTTGAAGTTTGTGCCATTAAGCATGAGAATTGAATTGATGCTAGCAAAAATATTAAAAGCATAACTTGCAACTGAATAGAGAACAAAACAACAAAATAGCAAAACAAGAAGCTTACATAAGTTCCATATCATACCTAAATAAATTCAAATAATGGTAGAGCCCATCACAAGATACCCAGCACAACATTAATATTTAGTCTTTAGACAGAAATATTAACTTGTGAGTAATACTCTTGGTGTAGTAATCAAACATTGATAAAAAGTACATGTCAAACAATAAATCTTCCTTTGGGCTAATTTATTATTCACATGGAAAACTGAATAATCATTACATGTTTATTACCACAAGTATACATGCAATTTTGTCAAATATTAACCTTTCTTTAAGCCGGTCAATATTCACATACGTTGCATGGACACAACCATTTATATTTTAAAATAAATTATTTCAATAAGAGAGTTCACTTTGGTGGCATGTTGATTCAATTAATTCATTTCAAAATACATATAAAATACCAATATTTAAATTTAAAATTACACCAAAAAATGACCAAAATAAAAATAAAAAATAAAAATCTTTTGCTCAAATTCAAAGTCAAAGTCCACGGTCAACGGTCAAAGTCAGACCTTAAAGTCAATCCAGGTTGGGTCCATGAGGGTCGGGTACTATACGTATGGGTTACCCTATCTAGCTTTTTACCCAAACTCAATTACCCATACCCAACCCATTAACTTCTTATTTGAACCAATATTAAAATCCAACCCAAAAGAAAAAAATGACCCAGGCCCAATATCCCTTTTTTTTAATTCTCAGATCACCCAGGGGTTGAGCTCCTAGGTTTCCAGCCAGTCACGGGCTCCTTGGGCCCATGTAAAAGCAGCCTCTCTTTTTTCTCTTTTTCCTTTTTTTTTGGTGTCTGGTCACCCAACGGTTGAGCCCCTGGGTTTCATCTGGTCATGGGCCCATTTGGCTCGTGTTTAACCCCTAGGTTTCATCTGGTCATGGGCCCATTTGGCCCGTGTAGAACAGATGCAATTTTGGGCTGAAGCCTAGAATATGCTTCCTGCCCAGGGGTCACGACCTTTGGGAATTAATTGCATGCGGTGGCTATGGCTGCCGCCAACGGATCTTCGCCACGGCTTTGCTCGCTGGCGCGACCGTGAAAGCGTCGGTGCAGGCGGCGGAACAGTAGGCCGTCGGCCAAAACCCAACAATAGCCCCCTTTATTTTTTTTTCTTCTCCTTATGCAGCGGCTTTTGGCCGCCGTTTTCATACCTTGCCGCCACCAAAGGCCACGATTCTCCCTCTCCAGTGAGGCCTGACGGTCTCGGCCGGAGTTCTTTGCCGACAATAGTGAGATTGCCATCGGTAATCTTACGGGCTACTTAATCCGCACAAAACAATGTATTAATGTCCTATACGCAAATCATACATATGTAACCCAGAAGAAAAAAGCAAAAATAAAAAATAAAAAAAACAATGTAAAAAAAAAAACAACCATAAATACTTATGCACTGTGTATATATCTTATCAATGAATCCTTATACGCAAATCAAATCAAACACGAATTCCAAAATATAAACTGAATCCAGTTTAAAGATATTATGAATGAATCCTGATATATATATACATATATCAAACTGAATACATAACAAATCTTTAAACTGAATCCAAATTCACGTAAAATTCAACCAAAGTCTTGAGAAAATATTTCTCAATGATTCAACATGAGACGACTCTTATGCCACTTGTAGGACAAAATTTGCAAAGGAAAACCATCATCAAATTCGAGAACTCATATTAATTTATCAAGAATTATAGCGGAAACATACCTGAATCCATTTGAAGAGTTAAATTCTTGGTTCTTGATCTTCTGAGTCTATACCGTTTCTTTAAGAGGAAGTTTTCTCTCTTTTTCAGTGATGGGATGATAGAAAAGAACGTAAAGTATGACTCAAAGACAATAACATTTTATAATATTTTAACTTTGTCTTATTTCTATTTTGGTCCATCATAAAAATATAAATTAGACTTTAGGTCTCTACACATAATTTTGTGCCCATACTTTATAAGATGCTTTAAGACCTAAAACTTTATACTTTATTAGATCACTTTAATTAGACCAACTTTATATGATAGTCTTAATACATATTTATTTAATATATTAGCCTATACTTTATTGGAATTAATTCCAACAAAAAAGCATAAATTTTCAGTTATATGGATATTGTGTAATAATTTTTGAACTTATCAATTTCACTTTAAACACTTGTTTCTCAATTTTAGTTTATTTTTATAAGTAGAAATCTTTCACCTTAACATTTGATCATTTTGGGAGCGACAACCGGAAGTGACTACACATTATACTTCATATCCGACTCAAGTAGCAGGATTTCAACAATCATATGGAGCTACTTATTTGCAGTGTCTAAGACCTTATAATTATGCCACTTTCATTTTGTCAAATCCTATTAACAATGCTCAAGGTCATAATTTTTTTATCATGTAAGAATTTTTTTCTATTATTAACTAGAGTTTTATAAATGATACAACTATTAAAAGTGAAATTGTCTAGTGTTATTTTTTACTAATCAGGTCTTCTTACTTCAAGTCAACCAAGTCAATGTGACAACTTGGATGAGCATTAAATGATACTAATGGCATGCAATGTGATCAAGCAAATTAAATAGTGGATTTTTTTAATTTTATTATATTGCTTATTTGCAATTAGCAACAAATCGTATTTTTTTTAAAAAAAAAGCTAAGTTGGCAATTATTTAGCTCTCTTGTAGCATATTGAGATGAACTCTTGTTCTTGGTTCTAGATTCAGGAAAATTGAATTATACGTTTCATCCCTATTTTGTTACTTTGTTATTTTTTTTAATTGACAGCAAATACTTTAAAAAAATTGACTGCCTTTTCAAAAAAAAAAAATTGACAGCAAGTACATACACTTAGGGGGTGCGTGATCCAACAGTGAAATGACTTTAGAATTGCAATGAAACAAATATGGGTCCCACTTAATTTGGCTGTTTTTGCGCACATCAGTTGCGGAGCCGAGAGACATGCAGCCATATGGCAACACTCGGCTTCCTACATTATAAGACTAAAATGAGCCAAAGCTTAGTAAGCAAAGACAAGCGTCAAACATACTCAGCCAAAGAAAAAAAGACAACCATGAACATGCGTGCACAATAATCAAAGCGTTTATATGAAATTCATTGTACCGTCTGCATTTGGAAACGTTTTCACTCTTATTCTTTGAAAAATCATTTAGTTGGGCCCACGTAGTGTAGTACTCATCTTTAAGACCAGGTGGCGATTTCTTTAGCCGGACCTGTTCTGGTAGTGGCCACTAAATATAATCGTACGTGGTGACAATCTGTCACAAGATACACGCCGTCGTATGAGGTTTTTAACTCACATTTCCCTTACGATCGTCAATGGGCTTCTCACACCTCGCCATTTATGGTCCGTTTGCATCTGGTTAGCCTCTGACTTCGAGGCTTCATTGCCTTTGCATCAAACAAAACCATTGCTTCGAGGTTTCATGGTTGGGTCTACCGATTTGCCGCGTCCTTTTTGCCTATGCAAAACCTAGAAGATAAGCAGTACACAAAACTTGACATGATAAAAATATTATTATAATACAATATAATTATTTGCCTACCATTATAATACAATATAATGTTTTTTCTTATAAAAATATTATTTGCCGTAATATCTTGATCATGAGATGCAGGTGCTTATTGACAACACACATGCATTATTATGAATTACATAGCAAAAAAATAGAATTATATAATCCTGGCTTGATATGTAGCATGTAGACATGTATTAATGTCCTTTCAATATAGTTGAAGGAGTCTTTGCTTGTGTTGTAGATAAATAAAGAGAGAGACAAGGATTAGTTTCCCTGGTGAGCAGGGTGTGCTATTAAGCACTGCTGTATAACAACAATAATCATGATGAAATAAAGCAATATTTTCCCCTGTATCAATCTATCAACCAAACTTAGCAAATAACTTAGATTAATATGATGTATGAGAAACTCAGTTTTAACTTATCAGTTATAACTTAAACAGTGTAAAGCTCTCACATGTTATAGTGTGAAGCAAAGATATATTCCAGTGTAAAACTTTCACATGTTATAATACTTTCAGTTCTAAATCTCGATTCGAACTCATTTCTTAAACACCCTATAAAAAAAAAATTTGAACAGGCCTTCTTCAATTCACAACATCACAATTTCACACGTATAAAAGTTCTAGTTCTTAATAGGGTTATTTACCTTTTTATACTATTTTAGATTTATTCAAACATTATATTTTTTGCTTTTGATATAATCAAATGTATATCTTAATATTAGATTTAATACATAAATTTATATTGTTTCTCAATCAATCTTCAATTTTGACCAATGAATGTCTCAAAATACCCTCAAATTGTAAAATAAGAGAACTTTAAAAACCTAAAAAAATTTATAATAAGGTCACTTCAAAATGTATAGAATAGCCTAAAAAATGGATGTTTTATATGTTTTTGTTTTCAACTTATTTTTTGAAGTTTTATTTTTTTCTTTTATTTAAATATAATTTGGTCATTTTAAATAAAATGACCAAATTATACATTTGATGTTTTATATGGTTATTTAAATATTTTTTTCTTTTCTTTCATCTAATGTAAAGCTATACATTTGATGAGATTAAAAATAAAAAGACATACTTTTCAAATTAACCTAAAATAGAGAAAGTATAACACTATACAAATAAGAGATTAGACAAGGCCTATTTTACTACATTTTATAAAAAACTGTCATCTTATGTATTAAAAAACACGGGAAGGAAATTTTTGTATTTTGAAAATTTCTACGAGCACATTAGATGACAATTTTTTGAAAACTGTTATCAAATGTGCTAGATTAGACGACATTTTTTCAAAAAACCGTCTTCTAATGTCAACGATTGTAAAAAAAAAAAAGCAGATTTTTTTTTTTGCTCATTTTTTTACCAAAAAATTTCATAGTTTCTCATTCCCTTCTTAAATTTCGAACACTCCCTTCCACTCCACTAACACTCTTTTTCATTCTACTCTATCAAATTTACAAACTCTAAAGTTTTTTTTTTCCTTAAATTCCCCATTTTCTTCCTAAGTTCTCTTCTTCTCCCTCTTCCTACTATTTCTTCCTCAACTTCTATTTCTTTCTCTAAATTCCTTCAATTCTCATCTCTTCTACTCTTCACTCCCTCCTCCCACATCTCCAACGTCATGAGTCAACGCCATATCATTATTGTCATCATTACCGCACCTTCGTCCTTAGCACCAAAATTTGGGTACATTTGGAATGTTTTGAAATGTCATTCATTTCAATTTATGTTTTTTTTTTCTTTGAATTTGAGAGTTTCTCTGTATTTGGTTATGCATTTTTGTTGTTGTTGTTGTTGTTGTTTGTTGTTGTTATATTTTGTAATAAATTTTTTGGCTATCATTCTTGAAATATTTGTGTTATATGAATATTTATTATATACATTTTTGAAAATTGTTATGTATTTTTCTATGTTGGATATGAATCAAATTTATCAAAGAACAGGACATAAATTTGTGAATAATAGTCAAAATTATTCTTTGAGAAGAAATTGTTTTGGTGTTTTTTTTTTTTTTTTAAATTTTTTCAAGGCTTTCGATGATAGTTTTTACTAAAATCGGTGTCTAAAGTGGCACATTAGACGACTGATTTAGTAAAAACCATCGTCTAATGTGAATTTCATGCTCATATTAGACGATGGTTAAACATCGTCGTCCGATATATACCGTATATTATGACTGTGAATTAAACAATGGTTTGACTAACCATCATTTTATCTTTAGACGATGGTTTGCCAAACCATCGTCTTATTTTTAGATGATATTTTAGTCTGTCGTCTAACTTTCTGTGTGTACTAGTGTGAAAAGATAAATATCCTTTCTTATAATAATAAAAATTGCCTCCTTTATATTAAGCTATCTAGCAAATCGTGATTGCATAAATAATTCTCTATAGCAATTATGAACAATCATTTAAAATTATGACATACAAAGGAATTATAAGAGAAAGACAAAATAACATCAACAACATAAATTATATGGTTCTTAAGTTCTGCTAGAACTATACATATAAACGTGAACCTATGTATCATTAATCAATAGCCAACTTTCATTATTTGAAACCAAATTTTTTTGTTAGAAAGTAGTAGAGTAATAGGATATAACACATAGGATTTGGCTAATAGTAAACCTAATAAAATACAACATGCAGGCAGCTTATACTTGCTATAAAAAATTATACTCCTGTAATACTACATATTCTGATATTTAGTATTCTTGTTTTGTAATGAACAATCAATTAACTCCATCAACTGTATTACAAAGAACGGAAGAGTTTTGCCAAGTGAAATAAACATAACTCACCATCAAGCTACAGAAGTTGGGTTGAGATATAATAGAAGGTGAAAGGTAAAAATCGGAATACAGAAATTTTGTGTTGAAGACTACATATGTAGCTTGCTTTAGTACATGAAAGTTGCCGACTTAACATTCTCAGCTGTTACTTATCCTTCCACTACAATAAGAAGATATGATAAATTAAAATAACAAATATTGTTAATAAAATAAAATAAACGAAAGCAATATCTAGAACCCAATCATAATCTTTTTACACGTATTTCATTTTGAACATGACCATATATAATTAGTGTAGATAACATGTACAAATATATCATCTATATATACACACACACACACATATGTCTGTATAAACAAGTCATTACCAATAAATTTAACAAGTTACTTCAATTAAATTTTCTCATAGCATGAGCAAAGAGTTGGAAACACTAGGTGTTACAGCCCATTGTACAAATAACTCTAAAAGTGGTTAATGCGATGTTTAGTTATGAGGCTGCATGCAGGGGAGGCATGGCTACAATGTGTGTTCTGGGGGGAGCGAGCTCTAGCTCGGGCTGATTCTATTGCGATTTTGTTGCAGCAAGTTGGTCTTAAAAAGTTTGACAAAGAACAACTTCAGCTTCTTTTATACCATCTTTTGGTTTGTTTGAAAGAACAGGAATGTTTGGGTTCATGGACATTGTAAGAGCCAGCTCTTCTGGAATTGCCTTGTTTCCCATATATTTCCATCCCCTTTCACGTTCCTCAATAATATCATGTCATGTGAATTAAAATTTAACGCCATATCAATTAAAAGTCATTTCAATTAAAATATTTTACTTCACGTGGTATGATATTATAGGGGAGGCACAAAAGGGAACAAGAAAAAGGGTAAAAATGCAAAGTTTGGAAAAAATAGGTGTTTCCCTACACAACTTTGTTAGGGGCTGATAAGACGAGTTTATGCACTATACAATGAGTGAATAGTGAATTTTAAGTAGAAGAATAGATTTGCTGCAAGAGGTCTTTAAGTATAGGGGCACATGGCAATTTTAGACTTGTTGGAGTCAAAATTGTAAGATTTCGTTTAAGGGCCGTATGTACTGTTTTGATCACTGTATATGGCTGATATTCATTATGCTTGAGGTTGTTATAAAGTTTGGAAATCAAACTCAATGGTTAGAAAATCTAGAACAACCACTAGGGGTTAAAAAATCATTGTTCTGTACAGGGGTAAAATAATAATTTGGACGCTTTGGGTTAAGTTAAGGCGGTATGTAGACAATAAGGAGTGAACAAGGATTACACCTTAAATATGGACAAGAATAAGCTCTAATGAGAGCTTAGACATATTAAAGGTGACATAAAAGTTAAGATTTTCAGAGTAAAGGTAAGATAGTAATTTAAGTTTTGGGACCCTTTTTAATCAATAGAATAGGGAACTGTGGATAAGAAGTTTACTATAATATTTTACAAAATTAAAAATGGAGATATTTATGCTCATTGCCATTTTATTGAATAATGGATTGACTTTTGTTACTTGCAAAAAAACTTTTACGTTATATGTCACTTACAATAATCAATACAAGAGTAAAATTATCAAAGAAATATGTAGCTTATGGCATTTTCTTAAAGACTTTTTTTTTTTTTCACGTGGCATATTTAATACACAGTCTAAAAAATGACATATCTATAAAGCTCCCAATTAAATGGGTGTCTAGGAACCAAAAACCTGAGAGGCTATACTAGGTAGCTAAGTAGGCTACGTTGGTTAGACAAGTTCCAAAAACAAATGTATGAGCCTAAACCATGGACTACAACCCCACTAAGTCAAAAATATGGCCCAAAGTTATCTGAGATAACAAGGATGGCAACCAAGTGTGTCTAGTACAATCGCCTCTGGAACCCTAATAAGTCATAATGTTATGATTAGAAAGGGTAAAAATAGAAATAATTTGGTAATTGAGAAATCATGATTAATGACTAGAAATATTCGAGACTCTATCCGATGTTGAGTCAAGATTTATGATCGAATAAAGGAATTAATTAATTAATAATTAATTAAAGCTTGGTTAATTAATAATTAAGGATAGAAAAATAAATTTGATTTTACCAACTCATAAACACCCTCTCAAATCAAACTATCTATAAGTAATTTTACTATATCACACCTCTCATTAACAAATCTCATGCACCTCACGAGGTAAAACATGTAAAAGTTTTATCGTTTCTGTTACAGTAGTACCATTAGCGCAACATTTAAAAAACTCAAGGACCATAGTATGTCAATTGAAAGTCTAGTATCAAACTGAGACATGCTATTCCTTGAGGGTTAAAAGTTAGACAAACACTTTAGCGCAACAATTAAAAAACTCAAGGACTACAGTAATGTCAGTTGAAAGTTTATGATCAAAATAAGACATGCTACCCTTTTCAAAAAAAAGTGGTAGCTTAAGCTTACCATAAGGGGAGACGTTAGCAGTTACATGATGCATTATTACACTATTTATTCCTCTCTCCAGGCACTTCTTGTTCCTCTTTCTATGATCTATTCATTCAAAAAAAGGGAGAAAAAAAAGGGTGAATTATGGGCTACAGGTCAACCAGTTAGATGGCCATGAGTACTATACAACTTGTAGACAATTTAATTCTAATGTACTCATCAATCATAATTTACGAAAATAAAAAAATAAATAATTTTGAAATTTCAAAACAAGTCCACATTATTGGGATAGCTCATAACAAACTGAAAACGATACATGAGGTCTTCAGAAACAAACATCACACTGAAATTAATCACAATTACAAGACAACTTAATCATAATCATGTTTGAGCAATGCCCTCAGGCTTATTGTAAGCATAAACATTCACTACGGGATATACGCAAACATTAAGTTCCAATCCATGCAAACACAAATTAACAAGTTCACATAACTAAAGAAAATTGATAAATATTCTGCCTTCGTGAAAAGTGTCCTTTGGCTCCTTTTGGCACGCTTCCTGAAAGAAAAACATGGGGAGCGAGGATGAAATATGCCTGATCTCTAAACACAATTTTTTGTTTTTGTAAAAACACATAAAGCTTTAAATGCCATGTAAAATATCACACTTATTATTATTATTATTTTGTCATTCACTTGACTCTTCAATAATCTTTTAAAGAAATTCAGAAAATACCGCAGTTATAGCAAAACATTGCAGGCATGAGTTAATTAACTTATTTATAATAACTGCATTCTTTCCATGTAATTTCAAGAATGTAAAAACAAAATACTACTAATGAAATAAAATTTTTGTTTGAAAAAAAGTATAATTATTGTTGAAAAATGTTTAAAATTTGAGAAACAAAGTGGGTTAGGAGGGGGCACTATACCTTTGTAAGCTTTCACTTCCTTTGTTTGATCTCGTTTGACTCACTCTTGCAGACGCTGCAACAACTCCAAGCTGCCCAGCTTGTAGATTTCTCTTTTGTACATGAAGATGACTGACGGTACATGCTCGATCTTCCAATAATCAGGGCCTACATTCGGTTGCAGACTAACCACAAATTCCTTTGACATGTTCCTAAAGTCAAGAGACTTTAGGTTTGTTAGGTGCTGTATACCAGAAGGCATCTCCTTCATCAGAGGCGAAGGCCCGAATGCAAACTTCTCAAGAATGGGCAGTGCTCCTCTGTCTATTTTCATCACCTTCACTCCTTCCAAATTTCGCAATCTAAGTTGCTTCAATTTTGGAAAACTGCCTTCCTCAAAATGCAATTCCTCTCCATCATATGCCTTGTACATGTTGATGAATACTAGATTGGGCAAGCCTTTGAGCCACTTCAACGGTTCATCTGTTAATCTTGAGAACCGTAAATTCAACTCCCTTAGGTTTTCAAGTTTCGAAATCCAATTTGGAAACTCTTGCAACCGACATTGCAGGCTGATATGCCATAGAGGAGGAGGAGGAGATACAATGCCTTTTAGATCCAAAATCTCCTCTTCGTTTATTGAGTTTGCGTACAACTTTTCAAGGCCTCTCATCTTCTCAACGGATGCTGCAAGAGTCTTCCCCATGTCTCCAGTCAACTTTCCAATGCCCAAAGTCTTTAATTTCCTCAGCTTCTCCAGCTCTTTCACAAAATCAACTCCGGCATCATATGGTTCAACTAAATATAGAGTTCGTAACTCCTCCAAACATCCAAGCCCTTCTTTTATCCTTACACCAAAGAACGAATTGAAATTGTATTCACTCTCCTTAGTGTCGAACCGAAAGAAAGATAAAAGGTACCGCAACTTTTGAAGTTTCTTGATTTCAATCGGTAGCTCCTGTATCAAGGTTTGAGAAACATTCAACACCTGCAGATTTTGTAGCTTACCAATCGATTTTGGAAGCATTTTTACTTTTGTACGTTTCAAATTTAAGTACTTCAAGTTGAACAAATTCCCCACTTCACTTGGCAGATCATTAAGAGGAGAATCTTCGAAATCCAGCACCTTGAGAAATTTAAATCTTTCAAACAAACCGACTACAAAAGACATGGTCAATTCATCAATATTGAACAGAAAGAGAGAACGAATATTAAAATCTCCGATAGTCTCTAAGACATCCTTTGTAGTACCATGAATTGATAGGCGGCGACTCTTCCCTTCAAATTTCAACTTATTGCCCTCAAGTATTTGACAAAAAGAGGACTCATCAGCTTTTGTTAAAATGAGATTACGTATCAAATCATGGACACGACAATGTTTTTCAATTCCGTACCGTATGTCAAACGAAACCAAGTTTCTACCAATCAGCTCATCCAAGTATTCTTTTGCACCTTCTTCCAGTGTCTTGTCTCTCCTTGATTGAATAAAGCCCTCAGCAATCCAAAGTGTGTATAGTCTTCCCTCAAGAATAGAATAATCTTCGGGAAAAATACCAAAATACAAGAAGCAAGGTTTGAGATGGGAAGGAAGATCATGGTAACTAAAAGAGACAACTTTTGAAACATTGGCAAGTTGGGGATCTTTTTGAAACCGATCGTTGAGATTATCAAGCACTTTTTGCCATTCCAATTTAGTCTTCTCCTTTTTGGACAATAAACCGCCTATAGCCACAATAGCAAGTGGCAAGCCTTGACATTCTCTCACAATCTCACGAGACAATTCCTCCAACTCTTGGGGGCATTTTCCTTCAAATTCATAGCGAAATGCGTTTTTGCAAAATAGTTCCCAAGCTAGATCTGAAGACCAAGTTTTGAGCTCATGAACAAAATCAAATGGGGTTTCCTTAAAAGAATCGACAACTGCACTATTACGAGTTGTGACAATTATCCGACTACCCTTGTTGTTATTAGGCAAAGCAAGTTTCATGACATCCCAAAAATCTGTTTGCCATACATCATCAAAAACAACCACGTACCTCTTTGTTTCCAAACTTTGCCTCAAGGCACTAATTAGTTCTTCAATGGTGATGATTTCTTCCCCTGCTTGTCCTTTTTTTGGGCAAATCTTATTTTTCATGATCCTTAGAATCTTCTCAATGTCGCATGATTGGGACACAGTGACCCAAACACGGCAATCAAAGCATCCTTTCATCGCTTCGTCTTCAAAAACTCTCTTAGCAAGCGTAGTTTTGCCAATTCCACCTTCACCAATAAGTGAAATCACCGCACGTGCCGATGGCTCCTCAACCAATCTGCTTATGAGCATCTCTGATTTTGAATCAATTCCCACAAGTTCCTCATCCTCGATGAAAAGAGAACTCACTCGAGAGGCGACGGTTGTCGCATCATTTGAAGTGGTACTGCTTGTACTACCTCTACTGGATCCTTGCTCGAAGGGTCTCAACCCGAGACTTTGACCTCTTTCCTTCACTTCACGCAACGACTCTTTAAGGTCTCTAATCTCAGAAGCTATGTCATGACGCGGTTTCAAGGACTTGATGAACTGACCTGCTTTGTGGAGCGAACCTGCGATTCCGTGCTTCTGTTGACGCCTCTGTGAGAGGTGATGGAGGTAGTCATCGATGACATCTTCTATGCTTTCCGCCTTCTCCCTCATCTGTTTCAGCCATACTTTCGCTGCATCGCTGACTTCTTCTTTCTCCGACTTGGCTTCTGCATCTCTGAGGAACGGCTGGAGGACCTCGAGTTCATCTTTCAGGCTCTCGACCTCTTTGTGCACTCCTTTCAGCAAGCTTACTTCGTCGGCCAACAGCTCAACCAACTTCTCAATCAAAGGAGTCAGATACCCCTCTGCCATTTCTTCCGCCGCTTTGGTCTCAATAGATCAGAGAAGTAATGGGAATCATCTAATCAGTGATCTATATTTGTTCCTCATTGACTACAAAAATATTTCATTTCTAAACAATGTCGACTATTATTCTATAGCCAACTTGTCGTTAAATTATTCTTTAGCCAACTTGTCGTTAACCAACTTGTCGTTAAATTATTCTTTAGCCAATATAAATGGAGGACCAGAAAAGCAAAAGGAAAAATGAAAGCTTGAAATTAGCATTTTAATGGGACATGAGTACTTGTTTTGTGTTTCGGTGTTAGGTAGAAGTGCTTTATTAAAGTAATAAGCTTTTATTTATACTAATAAACTCGAGCATGCGCACACATACATATTTTGAAATATATGTGTGGATCGAGAAGATAATCTTTTTATTTGGGAAACATGGTTTAAATCAATTTTGCAATTGGTTAAAAAAAATTTGTAGCATATATAAGAGTTTTAGACGGTAATAATTAAAAATTTTGGTTGAAACTGAGATTACAAAATATGTTATAAATTAATTAGACAACTTTACTCCCTTAATTAATGGTAGAGTTCTAAAGAATAAGCAAAAAATGATGTGCTTAAAATCTAAATTTTGGCTCTGTAAGCTTGCAGATTTGAATTCTTGAAATTTGAACGCTTTGATTCGAAAAAAAGTTGAATTGAGGGTTTTTTTGGTAACATTTTTGTGTGGAGTTTACAATTGTTGATGTGTTAGTGTCACAAATAAAAGTCCAAAAATTAGTGTTGGTTCTACTATTAAAATTTTGGGAAAATTTCAAATTAGTACTCTCTATTATATTGAAATATGTATTTGGTATCCTATATTTTGTAATATTCAATATCTTTTAGAAAATTTTTTTGCTATCTCGAAGCTTTTATTGGGACATGAGAAGACAAATTACCCTTATTATAAAATATAAATAGTTAACTAAAAATTTTTAATAAAAAAACCCAAAAATTAAAAAAAAAAAGTTGGAGTCACATCTCCCAAGTCCTCAATCTTGACCTTCATTTCCTCCATTTTCTTTGTTATCCTCTCGTTCTCTACCTCCAACCCTTTGATTTGCTTCGAAGCTCCCTCTAGCTTGTCCTCTTTGATCGAAATTTCGTTCTCGAGCATTGAAACAATGGTGACGGACTCCTTCAGTAGCTTGTGCTTGAGAAGCTCGGTTTTCAAGTGAAACTCTCCTCAGAGCTCCTCCATGAGGCGGAGGAGCTCCGTCATGTCTAGTGGCTTGGGCTAGACTTGGGCGGAGGATCAAGGGAAGTAGACGCCAAAGGATCATGAGAAAGCACCTTCTAAGAAGACAACTTGGCCGTCAAGCTCAGAGACGACGATGGCAGTTTAGTCGGCGGTTCTGGCTTTGAATGGGTCTATGATTTCTAAAAGCCCATTGCGATCTTAACCTTCCCAGCCACCATTGCTCCCACCACTGCTGGGAGAAAAGGAACATCATGGCAAAAGGGAGACCTTTGACTACCGAGGTTAGGGAGTTGAGTCGAGTTGGAAGGACTAGGACGCTGCTAGTGAGCTAGATTCGATTGGAGCCAGAGGTAGGAGAGAACAGAGACTCAAAACCAGCAATGACAATTTTTTTTTAGATCAAGATAAAGAAGAGGATTGAAGAAGATGAAGAAGAAGATTGTGGTTTTTCTTTTCAGAGCAAATTTTTTTTAGTGTTTTGGTTTCGCATCAATTTTTTTTTCGTAAATCAGGTATAAGTGAGTGAGAAAGATGAAGAAAAATGTTTCTATTTTTTTTTTTTTAAGTTAGAAGATCTAGAAGTGAAGTGAGCGAGTTCGGATTTGGGAGATTTGACTCCTTTTTTTTTCCTCCCAGTTTTTGGGTTTTGTTTAATTAAAAATTTTTGGTCAACTGTTTATATTTTATAATAAGGGTAAGTTTGTCTTTTTATGTCCTAAAAAAGGCTCCGATATACTAAAAAAAAGATTTTCTAAAAGGTCAATGTATCGATATTAAATATTCCAAAACATAGGGTACAAAATGTGTATTTCGATAAAATAGAGGGTATTGATTTGAATGTTTTCCAAAATTTTTTGTGTTTTTGAAAATGACCTCTGTCAATAAGACGTTCTTTTCCAAAATTTATTGACTAGTTTATTATCTTGCTCCAAGTGCTACGGTCTCTTATGGGTGTCTCTGGTTTCTATTTTTATTATTTTTATTTTTCATTTTCATTGTTATTTTGTTTTTTTTTTGTCTGTTTGTTTCATTTCATTTTCATTGTTATTTTGTTTTTTTTTTTTGTCTGTTTGTTTCAGTTAATCAGTTCTGTTTCCAATAAAAAATGCATTCTTTGGTTCGTCCAGAGGCTACAATTTCCACAAGCAAGCTTTATTGACATGAGGTACTCATGTCAACACATAGTATAGGGGCTTGCATTAATGGTAACCTCGTAACCATTTTTTGTGCTAAATCCATTGTTGTCAGGTTACCGGGTTGGACTTGGTCGGGTATAGGGCCCAAAAAGGCCTGAGGATGATCTCGGCCTATATTGCCTCGATATATTCTAAAAGCTTCTTTAAAAAGGATACTTAAGAAAGGTAAAAAGGTCCATTCATGTTTATGTTTGAATTAGAAGATCTTCAAGATAGGGATATGCACTTAACCTGATCATAATCTACTAAATCTAAGATACTCATAAGGAATAAGTCTTATAAGAGATCACAGTAGTGATATTTAGCTAATAGGAGATGAGTTTATCATATATTTAAATTTAGATTAGGTTTAAGAGGTAAGGTATTGATCATCCCCAAGTCTATAAAGAGTGACCAGTTCTTGAGAATAGCCTAAGTCCAATTCTTGACATAAATCTTTTGTATTCATATTTTCTCATGGTGAAATCCTTTGACTTGGAAAAACTTATAGTAGACGTAGCCTTTAATTGAGGTGAACCACTATAAAATTTTTGTGTTTTTGCTACTATTTTCTTATTGTTTTATTTAATTTATATATGAGTGATTATTTTAGCGAGGAATTTGAGAGACTCTTTGTTAGACGACTTTTCCCTTCAAACATATGGTATTTTGCTCACTTAAATAAGAGGTAGATATACCGCTCGTGCTGTGTTATGTGAAGTTGGTCAGTAATTAATTAGGTCTATGCTAGACCGACTAAAGCAATGTTGATTTCTTAGGTAAAAAAATTTTAAAAGGACCTTCTGAAAAATTTTAAAAAATCCATTTAAATTTTAATATTCATGTAAAAATATTAAACTGAAGACAACATCTTTTTTTTTTTTTGTTCCAATTTTTAATTAGAATATAGCATAAACAAATTCAATTTTCTTATAAGTTTTAAAATAAAAGCTTTTTAATTGAATTTTTACATAAATACTTCAATTATAATTTATTGCAATTCTTGGCTCCAATGTAGGGTCTTAGATAATTGCGCAATTAACCTAATGGTGGATCCAATATTTGGACTATGTTGTCGAGCTAGGATAGTCTTTGTACAATAGAATAGATGGAAACCAAGAAGGAAAAGCACAAAAATACCCTTTAAAATAGACACTATTTCATGTTTAACCGTCTAACATTGAATCTTACGTTACTGCCTCTTTTTAAGAGGTTGTTCAAGCTCATAATATATTATTATGTGATACTCAAATTACCCTTGCCACCTAAAAAGATAATTTACTAGATATCCCCAAACGCCCTAAAAATTAAAAAGATAAAATTCAAGGACATAATTGAAACCTTTTTTTTAAAGTTTTAGTATAAGTATTATAAAAAAGAAGTTTCAATAGAGACAATATAAAAAGAAAAGTGCAAAAAAATTAATTTTCAGGCTCATATCATAAAGTAGTCACTTGAGCTTGTGGGGCCAGTTGCGCCACTGTGCCTAACATGGCTGTAACGTGCTACTTCTTATTACAAGAATTTCTGTTAGAACTAACAAAAATTTAGTTGATATTGTTCAATTATAATAAAATTATAAAATGTGTCACTAATGTTTTTAATTAGTGTCTATGCAGGTAACTATGACGAGGACCAGATCTGCAAAGACATGTTCATGCCAATCATATTGATTGATTAATTTTGTTCATGATAGTTATTTGATTTACTAAATTACTTTGATAATTCGAATAATTGTGTGTATTACAACATTTATTTAATGATTATTCTATGATTCTTATGTGATTATCTTTGAGCTTGGTATTATTATATATACTTCACTCTATTCTATATATACATACATATATATATATAGAGGGTTATTTTTATATTTGCCCCCGAATTATGTCACTTATGTCACTCTGCTCATGGCTTTTAAAATATACCACTTAATCCCCTCAAACTTTGTTCTATTAACAAGTGTCCCCTTTTTATCCAACTCCGTTAGTTTTTTTTACCCCTTTTTGTGGAACTTTTTATATTTTTCCTCAAACTATGTCACTTATATTACACCCCTCTCCCTTCCTGACTTTCAAAATGTGTCACTATCTTGCATTATTTTTTTCTTAGCAAATAGCCTCCTTTCATCCAATTCTGTTTGGCTTAATAAATTGATTTTTTTTTCTTCTAACTTTACGAAGCCTTCACGTTAAAACAATTCATATATCCACAACTTGCATGAATTTGTTTTTACAACATGTCATTCAAGTACAACTACAAAGAAAATTCAATGAGTGGTATGGTAAAAAACAAAACCCTTCACAAAATCTATTAAAATAGCGTGTTCATGTTCTTAAAAAACTCCAAAGAACTCTATTCTTTTGTGAAATTTTGTGGGTTTTTTTCATCTCTCCTCAAGGTCTTTTATTTGGTTGGAATGGCCTATCGCAAAAAATAATACTGTTTCCTTGAACTCTTTTTTTTCCCCCTCAAAAAATATATATTTTTTGTTGTTCCTTAAACTTTTTTTATACTTTGGGTTTTCCCCCAAAGTTAGAAGAAAAAGACATTGACTTGTAAGGCTATTAGAATTGGACGAAAATAGGTTATTTGGTAACAAAAAAACAAAAGGGGATATAATGAAACATTTTAAAAGTTAGAGGGGGAAAAATAATATAAGTGACATAGTTTCGGGGGAAATATAAAAATATTTCACAAAAAGAGTCCAAAAACTAACGGAGGTAAATGGAAGGAGGATACTTGCTAACGAAACAAAGTTTAAGGGGATTTAGTGATACATTTAAAAGTTGGGGGTAAAGTGACATAATTGACATAGTTTTAGGAAAAAATGTTAAAATAATCCACATATGTGTGTGTGTGTGTGTAAAGTTGGTTAATATAGGAGATTATCGTTAAGTAGGCTATTAAATGGCCTTGTTTTGAGACCATACACGTACAAATTAAAAAAAATTGAACCTACCTTTTATGTTTTCTTTATCATGTGTGTTGATCACACTACAAGAAAAACTACTATAAGAAAAACTACATTTAACGACATATTATTTATAACATGTAGTTTTTGAATGTCGTTGAAAAGTACATACAACGACATCTTCAACAACGATGTCATTAACGACATTTGAAACAATAATTAACGACATTTATATAGATGTCATATTAAAAGTCTCCTTTTAACGATAATAGTTTAGTATTATTAAATTATTTAACGACAAGTAGGAGATGTCGTCAAAGTCTTGGAGATTCCACGACATCTCTTATAGACGACATTGGTCAAGATGTCGTCTATAAGCGGTGTAGTAGAATCTCCAAGGCTTTGACGACATCTCCTACTTGTCATTAAAAAATTTAACGACACAAAACTATTGTCGTTAAAAGGAGACCTTTAATACGGCATCTATATAGTGTCGTTAATTATTGTTTCAAATGTTATTAACGACATGTTTGTTGGAGATGTCGTTGTATATACTTTTTAACGACATTTAAAAACCACATATCATAAATAATATGTCGTTAAATGTAATTTTTGTTGTAGTGTGACCATGTATGAGCCATTCTTGATTGATAATTAAAGCCTTCAATCACGTTAATTGGACCTAGAAAATTATCTTTCAAATTGGCCAAAAAAATAGACACTCCTCCCTTAAAGTCACGATATCTTTATTTCTCTCTCTCTTAGTTTGCTTGACTTATTCTTTCCCCCTTTCTCTTCGGTTTCTGTTAAAAATACCACGCCCAAGAATTCTACTTTAACCATAGGAAAAAAAAATTTCTCTACCTCCTCCTAATCGTCTCCACGTAGCAAGAGAACAAAGAGGAGTCTCAAGGTATGGTTGTCTCATATTGTGATTAAGCGTGAGTTGTTGCGTTCATGCTCTCTCTTTTTACATGAATATATAAATATATGAATATGTGATTACATATATATGTATACGTATATAGATATACGAACATCTTTTTATAGTCAGGGTTTTTGGCTTGTTAATTGATAATGTGATTGTGCGTGTATGTGTTTATGTGTGTGTGTGTGTGTGTGTGTGAATATGTTGAAGATTTTCTTAGAAGCATAGCTAGGGTTTGTGTACGAACATGATGATGATGTTGT
Source organism: Artocarpus heterophyllus (assembly GCA_025403435.1). Taxonomy (NCBI): domain Eukaryota; kingdom Viridiplantae; phylum Streptophyta; class Magnoliopsida; order Rosales; family Moraceae; genus Artocarpus; species Artocarpus heterophyllus. Next base: position 19,294,934 of record CM046332.1, on the reverse strand, counting down.
GGACTTTGTGGTTGTTGTGTGTTTAAGAGTGAATTTGGGTTTTTATGAGATTTTTTTTTATTTTTTGTCGTTTTCTGGATTTTTTTTTGTAAAATTCAGAAAATGATTTTTAATTCTGGATATTATCTTCTCTATGCTAGCTATAATATATTTAATTTACAGACCCTAATAATTTGTGTATGAATTTAAAATGAATTCATTGTCAAGATAGTTCACTGATTGTGAAATCTGGAAACTACATGATATCTGACTTTGAAATTGTATTCTGAATCCATATGATAGGAATATTGTGATCTAATTTTCGGATAGGTTATATATTTATATGTTATTAACATTCACTTATTTTTAAAGATTTAATTTCCACGCAAAATATTTAATTTGGATTTTTGAACCAAGTCTGTTCACAATAAATTTGATGCTGACAGTTAACCTTAGTTTTTAAATATGTTATAAATATCAAACAGCATTTTATCACCTTGGAAAAATTACTGAATGATTGTTGATATGTTATTTGTATGGGTGTGAAATTTCAGTCATTTCATTTATATATTTTGAGATAGAATTCGTGGAGTAAGGTGTGTTCTCTCTGATTTGTAGTACGGCTGAAACATTGAGATGAGTTGAAAATTTTAAAAATGCATTTCTCTTGTTCTTTTGAGGATGGTAAAATTCAAGAAGCATTATTAGGATGTTAGCTTCTGTGTGATGAGAATTTGCCTGAAAAGAGCACGTTAATTTTTAGATAAAAATTTGTTAACCTAATAGGTCAGGCTGCCAATTTTGTTAACAACATTTAGTATCTAGTTTTGTTGCAACAATTATTTATGTTGGTACTTCTTTTGATGTTATAATAACATAAGTATTTTAGAATAATATTTTTAATAAGTATGTAAATGAAAAGATTTGGCATGAAACGTCTTGAAGGCAAGCACATCGAAGGGGTTCTCAAATGTCACGTCACCTTGCACTAAGAATTGAGTAAGTTGGTAAAAAGAGTAAGTGCATCTCTCATCTCTAATATGAGGAGTTGATTTTTATCTCTTTATGTATATGATATACATACATGCATGCTAGATGCCGTGTATGGCTTTGCCAATGACGGATTCATATTATGTTGATATTATATGTTCTTGAGCTAGTATGAGTAAAGTATGACAAAGATGTTAGCTAATATTGTTTCACAATATGAGTAACAGTATTTTCAAAAGAGTGGGTACCGGGCTCCTAGTCCACCCACATATTAGTTTAGGGTACGAGTTCACCCTTAGGGCTCCTAGTCCGCCCTTATTAGTAATGAGTTTGCTCCAGTGGGATGCGGTGGCTAGCTACCATGGCTTCTATTGAAGTTGAATGCAATGATACCATGCCTGAGCCCCTACTAGTATGTATTTTCAAGTGTATATATATATATATATATATATATATATATATATATATATACACATGTATAAAAAAGATTTCAAGCATTTTTGAAGAAATCACTCTAACATGTTTTGTGAGATTTAAGCTTACTAAGCGTTTGTTTATAGATTTATATTCATATTATAGAGAAAGGCAAGGGTAAAATGCAGACATAAAAAATAGCGGGGCTAATGCGAGGTGATACTGGTGGCGGAATCTTAGAATCAGTAGTTCGCAAGTGGCCTGAAATTATTAAATGTTTAAATTAAAATGAATATTTCATGTTTTGAGTTAACGTTCAATTCTAGACTTGAGAACGTTACAAGGACTCTTTCGGTTTCTTAACAAGTTAGAGGCTACACAGTTTTCTAGTAGAGACATATTGAATTGATAAAAAAAATTATGACCCTTTTCTTACTATTTCAAATTGTTTTATTCGATGACTTGTCTAAAATGATTTAAAAACACTAAGCAATAGAGAAAGTAACGTCTTAGTAAGGGGGTGTTACAAGGGCTCTGTCACTATCCGTGAGTTTGCAAATATAAATTCTAGCAAATTTGATGAGTTGATTGATGTGAACCAAAAAATTGGAACTGAGGTTATTTAAACAACGATTTGAATCATCATTTGGATATATTATTAATTGTAATCTAAACTTGGAATAAAATCTGAGTCTGTGTCTGGATAGTGTTGAAAATAATCATTAGAAGAACTTTAAATTTTTTTCAAATAAGTTTTACAAAACATCAATGTCTATAACATATTTCCTTGTCTTTGCTCATAATGTTTAGGAAGAAGTTTTGTCTTATTCGAAGTTGAAGGGCAGATGTTCCGGATTTCTTGTACCATTACTTAAAATTCTTAAAAGTAAGAGTACCAATTTAGGTTCGACTTGAGAACATGACTTGAACTTAACCCAATTTATTAAAATTTTATTTAAAAAATATAGAAAATGTAGACAAATTACTTTTAAAGGAATAATTTTAATAAATTTACGGTCTAAATTCACAAAGCATAAATAAATGGATTAAGTAAATAAAAACTTATATTGCTTATATTAGTTGTGACAATACAGATATAAATGACCTTTTCATTAAACAGGTAACAAGTGTGTTGATTCGAATCCGACACAAAAATTTTAAGTTGACACAAATACGACCCAGATTGCCACCCTTGTTTAAAACATACTTAATGGTTATCTTTCTATTAAAAATTATACAATCGACTTAAAAAAAATTTCATAATAATATCGTAGCATTAAAATATGAAAACTTGTAGTTTGCCCAATAAAATTCTCAAACTACGAGCCACAAACAATATTCACTAATATTTAAGCTATTTAAGGAAAGTAAAAAGACTAATAACATTATAAATCACAAAACCACAATATGACTCGAAGAAGTGTTAAAGGGATATCGTCTAAAAACATCGGCGAAGAAAACTCTAAAGAATACAAACGACCCCAACAAAATAATTATGTTTGTAATAAAGAAGCTTAATCAAGATAATGCTTGGTTAAAAGATCCGTTAACCAAACTGTTTAAAGTCTCCTAATGGTTCATAATTATTGGAATAGACAATCTAAATAATATCATAGGAAATATAAAAGTGGGCCCTTCTAAAAGTCATATCACACAACACATTCAAATATAATGATAGATGTCTTATCACACAATACATTCAATCTAGTTTTATCTTATAAGAAACAAAGGAAATTCAGCTAATTTAGTTAAAAGATATCTGAAGATAATCTTTTCATTTAAATCATACAGCCGACTTAGAAAATTTCATAATAATATTTTCTTAAAGAAAAAAAAAACATTGTCGTATCGTTTAAAATATGAAAACTTTACACTGAGTTTGCTTTAAAAAAATCTCAAACTACGAGCCATAAACATTAAAAAATATACACAACATAACCTATCTAGAGAAAGTAAATATACTATTAGCAGTAAAAATCATGATACCAAAACATGACTTGAAGACATGTTAAAAGGGGTATTGTTGGCGTAGAAACTCTAAGGTACGTGTTCTACAGGACGACCCCAAATATATATATATATATATATATATAAATATATATATAATGCTAGTAATAAAGAAGCTTAATCAAGGTAATGCTTGATTAAAAGATCCGTTAACCAAACTGTTTAAAGTCTCGTAATGGTTCATAATAGACAATTTTAATGATATCATAGGAAATATAAAAGTGGAGCTTTCCAGAAGTCTTATCACACAACACATTCAAATATAGTGATAGAAGTCTTATCACGCAATACATTCAACTCATTCTAGAGGTCTTATCTTATAACAAACAAAGGAAATTCGGCTAATTTAGTCAAATTATTACGGGACTAGCTCTTCTTCAGTTCGAGTATGGATCTGTAATGCTTATTGAACCTCTTTTAGACAATAAAATTTAACTAAATATACAAGTAGCAAGCTTAAAATAGTTGTCTTCTGTTCTTTTCTCGTTTTGCCCACTCAATTGTTCATTACTGAGATAAAGCTGGCTTTAAACCATGATATTTTGGGTTAAAGCTGGCTTTAAACGATGATATTTTGGGTCAGGTTGAGTTTCATAATTGGATTAATTATTGTTTTTTTGTCATCTTACCTTTGGCCAAGTCCTTATTTCTAGAATCCAATGAAGCAATCTTTCCTTGAGGCGGCAGGGGTGCCATGGCCTCCCCCCAGATTTTTTATTTTTTTCTTTTATTTTGTCCTATTAATCTTTTTTCTTCATGTTATATATATGAATGTATAATCTTGTTTAGTAGTAGCCTTTCACATTGGCTACCTAGACACATATTCTGTGTATATTGTGATTTTGTTTGCTCCTTGTGGGTAATGGCTCATTAATCTTAGTCACAGTTGGGCCTCTCCATTTTCACCCAGCCCAATGTCCTTCATAGTGTGCAGTGTCCTACATTTTCTATTAAACCTTATCACTATGCATCAACGCTCAAATTTGTTGAGCTTCTTCTCTCCCTAAAATTCTCCATTGTTTTTAGAATTCTTTCCCTCTCTCTAAAATTCAAAACTAGTTCTCAATTTTCTAGACCTTCTTTTTTTCTTTATCTTTTGTTTTTTTTTCTTTTGTTTTCATGGATCCAAAGTATCATCACCTGAGGAAATACTTCCTCTCATTTTCGCAGAAGATTCTCAAGCATAAATATAAGTCTAGAGTCACTCGATTGTAGATTCTTATGCGTTTTAGAATCTATGGTGATGTGAGGATGCTGATTGAAGGAAAAATTCATCTAAATGACTTCAATCAGAGGGTCAACCTTCAGGTATGAGTACTAGTTGTTGTGTAATAAGAAGAAAAGCTCATGCCACCGACTCTAGATGTCACAAATGTGGGTAACAGACTTGTGAGGATAAGTGTCATTCTTCTGGATTTGTGTCAATAAATAGGGAGGGCAAAATTCATTTCTACAAAGATGGCCTTTCTAAAGAGAACTTGGATGACCTCCATGCTTCTCTTCAGAATCATCCAAGTGGATATGTCCAAAGTGCAATTTCTAATCTCTGGCTTAAATTCTATGCAGAAAGACAATGCCTAAGGAATTTGGCATTTAAAGTCTCTGTTTGTCAGTTCGTAAGAAAATTGGATGGAGAGTAAAGTCTTAATCCGTAGAAGTCGTTTAAGTGTTTTTGCAAAAAAAATTATATTTCATGTTTTAAGTGCTTGTTTATTTTTAGATTGTTACAATATGTGTTAAACAATAAATGTTTGTTTTATTAAAAAAATGTTATCTTGTAAGATGTGTCACGTGTTAGTTTCTGTTGTTAGTTTGAAATTTTTAGATCCTAAATGATTTTTCTAGATTCATATTGTTTTTGTCAAAAGATATACAGTATGTTATATGTCTTTATTGACTTTTTGAGATTCGTGTTGTTTTTATTAAAAGGTATACAATATATCATATGTCTTTTACTAAACTTTCTGGATTCGTGTTGTTTTTGTCAAAAGGTTTATAGTATGTCATGTTTCTTTTACTAACTTTTCTAGATTTGTGTTCTTTTTGTCAAAATGTTTATAGTATGTCATATATTTTTTATTAACTTTTCTAGATTCGTATTTATTTTGTCAAAAAAAATGTACAGTTAAATGTGTTGGTTTTTGTTTGTAAATTGTCACAGTTATAGTCTCATTTGTCAAAAGTCATTTTGATTGCGTGTTTATTTTTCAAAATCTGAACTGTTTTGGTCCGACTTTTTTTAACATATACATCACCTACCTATCACAAGTCTTTTGTCCTTTTCCATTTCCATCTTCTTTAAGAACTGATTTGAGATTCAAATTTTAAGCATAACAAACTTAAGACAAAACCAAAAAGGAAAAAAAAAGTCAGTTTGTTTTAGAAACCAAACATGTCTTCCTTTCATTCATCTAGGAAAATCAAAACCATATGTATCTTCTATGATTCTGGTCCTTATAAAGAGAACACTTAGGACAAGTCTTGGCATGTAAGAAGATTAACCTGATTTATGGGGGAAGTAGCTTAGGGTTCATGCATAATGTAGCAACAACAACACATTCTAGCGGTAGTCATGTAGTAGAGATTATGCTTCATCTCTTAGCTAAGGGAAACCTCTGTGGAAAAACCATAGGTAAGGAAGAAAGAGTTTTGGACATATCTAAGTGTCTTGAAAACATGATCCATAACTCTAACGCCTTCATTGCATTACTTGGTGGTTTAGGTACCCTTGAAGAGATATTCGTAGTTGTCAATAGGAGTCTGTTCAACATTCACTCCAAACCTATAGGTCTTTTGAATATAAATGGTTTTTATGATGGTTTTTTAAAGTTTTTAGATTATGCTATAGAACAAAACTTCATTGCAGAGTCAGGGAGAGAAATCTTTGTTACTGCTTCAATAACTGAAGACCTACTTGACAAAATACAAGTCATTCATCTGGAGTCCAACATTGCAACATACAAGCTTGATTAGAAGAAAGAAAGTAGGAAGCATCCATTGGATTTAAACCTCCACCTGTAATCTGTTGATTTTACCCACAACATGTTCATCTGTATTTCTTGTGTCTGAATACCGCTCTCATCTACATCTTGTATTTTTATTGTCACATGTTGTTCGTTTAGATTCAATGACTTTAGGGTCGGGATGTTGATATTATGGAGTAATTAGTATTCTCAAAACGCATCTCGTTTAAGGTCAAATCTTTTTTTTATCAATGCTTCTGTAATATCTATGCATGCATGGTTAGGATAGTTGTTTATACGGAGTATGTTGTACTCTCGAAACATATACGTATCATGCCAGTAAATTCTTTATGTATTATTTTAATGGGCGTTTTTAATATAAATTTCTTGTGTTGGTTTTATTATTATTATTATTATTATTATTATTATTGTTATTATATAACATTCTAATCTAATTATAACCATGGTTCAAAAAGAATAAAAGACTGAAAAATAACATGATAAGCATATGCACTTCTCTGGATTTATGTTAGAACAATCTTGATAAAAAAAAATGCACAGCCCCCTTGACTCAAAAACATGGTTCTGTCACTGATTGAACCTTTTTAGATAATAAAATTTAGCTAAATATTTAAGTAGCAAGCTTAGAATAGCTGTCTTCTGTTCTTTTCTCGGTTTGACCCCTCAATTGTTCATTATTGAGGCGAAGCTGGCTTTATGCTTTAAGAGTAAAGCATGATATTTTGGGTCAGCTTGAGTTTCATAATTGGATTAATTATTGTTTGTTTGTCATCTTACCTATGGCTAAGTCCTTATTTCTAGAATCCAATGAAGCAATCTTTCCTCGAGGCTGCCTGCTTTATTGTATTTTATTTACCACCTTTATCTTTCTCAAAGTCGTACACGTCTTTTGGAGGATGTCTGTATTTAAATTTTTTATTTTTTGTATTTTTTTGGGTTAATATAGCCGTTTCCAATAAAAATGAATGACAGACAGAGAGCTAATTAATTTTAGTTAGACGAGGGATCAACTCTTTTATTCCTTTTTATCCGCGGATTGAAAATAAATAGGTAAGGGCTATAGGTCAAGCAGATACATGGCGTACCCTGTGAACTATACAGCCTGTAGAGAATATATAATTCTATTATGCTCATCAATCATAATTTTCGAAAATAAAAAAAAAATCAAATAATTTTGATATTTCAGAACAAGTCCACATTATTAGCATAGCTCATAACAAACTGAAAAAGATACATGAGATCTTTAGAAACTAACATCACACTGAAATTAATCACAATTACAAGGCAACTTAATCATAATCTCGTCTAAGCATGCCCTCAGGCTTATTGTAAGCATAAATATTCGCCACGAGACATTATGCTAACATTTAATTCTAATTCACACAACACAAATTAACAATAAGTGCACGCAACTAAAGGGAATAGATAAATCTTCTGTCCTCAGTGAGAAGTGTCCTTTGACTCCTTTGGCACGCTTCCTGGAAGAAAAACATGGGAAGTGAGGATGAAATGAACTCTGAACACAATTATTTGTTTTTGTAAAAACACATAAAGCTTTAAATGGCATGTAAAATATCAAACTCATTTCATTTTTTTTTTTCATTCACTTAACTCTTCAATAATCTTTTAAAGCAATTTAGAAAATACGATGGTCGTAACAAAACATTGTAGGCATGAGTCAACTAACGTATTTATAATCACTGTTTTCTTTCCATGTGATTTCAAGAAGGTAAAAATAAAGTATTACTAATAAATAAATTTTTTTTGTTAAAAAAAGTATAATTATTGTTGAAAAGGGTTTAAAATTTTAAAAACAAAGTGCGTTAGAGGGTACTATACCTTTGTAAGCTTTCACTTCCTTTGTTTGATCTCGGTTGATTCACTCATGCAGACGCTGCAACAACTCTGAGCTGCCCAGCTTGTAGAATTCTTTTTTGTACACGAAAGTGACTGACGGTACATGCTTGACTTTTTCATAATTGGGGCCTACCATTGGTTGCAGACTAAGAACAAATTCCCTTGACATGTTCCTAAAATCAAGGGATTTTAGGTTTGATAGGTGCTGTAGACCAAAGGCATCTCCTTCATCAGCGGTGAAGGCCCGAGCGCAAACTTCTCAAGAACGGGCAGCGCTCCTTTGTCTATTTTGATAACCTTTAGTCCTTCCAAATTTCGCAACCTAAGTTGCTTCAGTTTTGGAAAACCACCTTCCTCGAAATGCAATTCCTCTCCGTCATACGCCTTGTACATGTTGATGAATACTAAATTGGGCAAGCCTTTGAGCCATTTCAACGGTTCCGCCGTTAACCTTGAGAACCGTAAATTCAATTCCCTCAGGTTTTCAAGCTTTGAGATCCAATCCGGAAACTCTTGCAATCGACATTGCAAGCTGATATGCCATAGAGAAGGAGGAGGAGATGCAATGCCTTTTAGATCCAAAATTTCCTCTTCCTTTATTGAGTTTGCATACAACTTTTCCAGGCCTCTCATATTCTCAAAGGATGCTGCAAGAGCCCTCCCCATGTCTCTAGTCAACTTTCCAACGCCTAAGATCTTTAAATTCCTCAGCTTCTCTAACTCTTTTACAAAGTCAACTCTGGCGACGTGCGGTTCAACTAAATATAGAGTTCTTAATTCCTCCAAACATCCAAGCCCTTCCTTTATCTTTACACCGTAGAAAGAATCAAAATTATATTCACTTTCCTTTACATCAAACCTGTAAAAAGCTAAAAGGTACCGCAACTTTCGAAGTTTATTGATCTCGATCGGTAGCTTCCGTATGTTGGTTTGAGCAACATTTAACACCTGTAGATTCTGTAGCTTACCAATGGTCTTTGGAAGCACTTTTAGAGTTGTACCTTGCAAATTCAAGTACTTCAAGTGAAACAAATTCCCTACTTCACTTGAAAGGTCATTAAGGGGAGCATCTTCAAAATCCAGCACCTTCAAATGTTTAAATCGTTTAAACAAATTGACTACAAAAGACTTGGTCAAATCATCAATGTTGAAGAGAAAGAGAGAGCGAATATTAAAATCTCCGACAGTCGCTAAGACATCTTTTGTAGTACCATAAATTGATAGACGGCGGCTCTTTCCTTCGAATTTCAACTTGTTATCCTCAAAAATTTGACAAAAAGAGGATTCATTAGCTCTTATTAAAATGAGATCACGTATCAAATCGTGGACACGACAATGTTTTTCAATTCCGTACCGTATGTCAAATGAAACCAGCTTTCTAGTAATGAGCTCATCCAAGTATTCTTTTGCAACTTGTTCCAGTGTCTTGGTTCTCCTTGACTGAATAAAGCCCTCAGCAATCCAAAGTGTGTAGAGTCTTCCCTCAAGAATTGAATAATCTTCAGGAAAAATGCCAAAATACAAGAAGCAAGGTTTGAGATGGGAAGGAAGATCATGGTAACTTAAAGAGAGAATTTTTGAAACATTGGCAAGTGTAGGATTTTTCTCAAACTCATCATTGAGATTATCTAGCATGTTTTGCCATTCCAATTTGGTCTTCTCCTTTTTGGATAATAAACCTGCTACAGCCACAATAACAAGTGGCAAGCCCTGACATTCTTTGACAATCTCTCGAGATAACTCTTCTAACTCTTGGGGACATTTTGCTTCAAACTCATATCGAAATGCATTCTTGCAAAATAACTCCCACGCTAGGTCTGAAGACCAAGTTTTGAGCTCATGAACAAAATCATACGGGGTTTCCTCAAAAGAATCAACAACACTACTGTTACGAGTTGTGACAATAATCCTGCTACCATTGTTGTTATCGGGCAAAACATGTTTTATTTCAACCCAAAAATCTGTTTGCCATACATCATCAAAAACAACCATGTACCTCTTTTTTTCTAATGTTTGCCACAAAAGACTAGTGAGCTCTACAAAGTCAGAGGTGACGATTTCTCCCCCAGGCTGTTCTCTTGTGGGGCAAATTTGATTTTTCATTATCCTTAGAATTTTCTCAACGTTGCATGATTGGGACACAGTGACCCAAACACAGCAATCAAAGTGTTCTTTCACCGCTTCATCTCTGTAAATTCTCTTAGCAAGAGTAGTTTTGCCGATTCCACCTTCACCAACAAGTGAAATCACCGTACGCGCTGATGGCTCCTCAACCAATCTTTTTATGAGCGTCTTCGATATCGAGTCAATTCCCACGAGTTCAAAATCTTTGACGAAAAGAGCACTCGATCGAGAGATGAGGGTAGCATCATTTGAAGTAGTACTACTTTTACTATCTCTACTAGATCCTTGCTCGAAGGGTCTCAACCCGAGACTTTGACCTCTTTCCTTCACTTCACGCAACGACTCTTTAATGTCTCGAATCTCAGAAGCTATGTCATGACGCGGTTTCAAGGACTTGATGAACTGACCCGCTTTGTGGAACAAACCCACGCATCCATGGCTCTGTTGACGCTGCTGCGCGAGGTAATAGAGGTAGTCGTCGATGACATCTTCTATGCTTTCCGTTTTCTTCCTCATCTGCTTGAGCCATACTTTCGTGGCCTCACCGACTTCTCCTTTCTCCGACTTGGCTTCTGCATCTCTGAGGAACGGCTGGAGGATCTCGAGTTCGTCTTTCAGGCTCTCGACTTCTTTGTGCACTCCTTTCAGCAAGCTTATTACTTCGTCGACCAACAGCTCAACCAACTTCTCAATCAAAGGAGTCAGAAACGCCTCTGCCATTTCTCCCTCCGCTTTGGTCTCAATAGAGCGGAGAAATAATGGAAATTATCTAATCTGCGATCTATATTTGTTCCTCATTAGAAAAATATTTCATTTCTGAACAATGTTGACTATTATTCTTTAGCCAACATTATCGTTAAAGTATTCTTTACCCAACTTATTGTCAAATTATTCTTTAGCCAACTTGTCGTTAAATTATTCTTTAGCCAATATAAATGGAGGACCAGAAAAGTAAAAGGAAACGTGAAAGCTTGAAATTAGCATTTTAATGGGATTTGAGTACCAGTTTTGTATTTCGGTGTTAGGTAGAAGTGCTTTATTAAAGTAATAAGCTTTTATTTGTACTTATAGATGGACTCCAGCGTGCACAAGCATACATATATTTTGAAATATTCGTGTGGATCGAGAAAATAATCTATTTGTTTAGGAAGTATGGTTTAAATCAATTTTTCAATTGATTAAAAAAATTTGTAGCATATATAAGAATATTAAACTATAACAATGAAAAATTTTCGTTGAAACTGATATTGCAAAACATGTTATAAATATGCCCTTAATCAATGGTAGAGTTCTAAAGAATAAGAAAAAAATTGATGTGCTTAAAATCTAAATTTTGTTTCTGTAAGCTTGCATATTTAAATTATTGAAATTCGAACGCTTTGATTTAAAAAAAAAAAAAAAGAAATTGAATTGAGGGTATTTTTGGTACCATGTCTATGTGGAGTCTACAATTGTTGATGTGTTAGTGTCAAAAATAAAAGTCCAAAAATTAGTGTTGGTTCTACTATTAAAAATTTTGGGAAAATTGTAAATGAGTATCCTCTATTATATCAAAATATGTGTTTGATACCCTATGTTTTGTGATATTTAATATCAGTACCTCAACCTTTTAGAAAATTTTTTTAGTACCTCAGAGGTTTTTTGGGACACGAAAAGATAAAATTACCCTTAATAAAAATATAAATAGTTGACAAAAATTTTTAATAAAAAACCAAAAAACTGAAGAAAAAATTGGAGTCTGATCTCCCAAGTCGTCAATCTTGACCTTCATTTCCTCCATTTCTTTTGTCAACCTCTCTTTTTTGCCTCCAAGCCTTCGATTCGCTTCAAAGCTCCGTCCAGCCCCACTTCTTTGTTTGAAATCTCGTTCTCGTGCATTGGAACAATGGCGACGGACACCTTTTGCAGCTTGTGCTCGAGAAGCTCAGCCTTCAAGCGAGACTCTCCTCAGAGCTCCTTCGCCAGTGGCTTGGGGTTGACCCCGGTGGAGGATCGAGGGAAGTAGATGCTGAAGGATCGCTAGAAAATCACCTTCTGAGAAAACACTTTAGCCATCGAGCTTAGAGATAGCAATGGCGGTTTCACTGGCAACTCCAGCTTCGAATAGGTTGGCGATTTCTGAAAGCCCATTGCCATCTTTACCTTGCCTGTAACGCCTCCTTTTTCGGACGTCACAGATGTTGTTACATTCATACATTACATACTTATTCGGAACTTAATTGCAAACGTAATTAAGGAAATCATAACCAGGATCCATACATACATTTTTTTTAAAAAAAATAATAATAACATCCATTAACTTAGTCCATAATTTAATTTCACTTTAATATTGATCATAAACTTGCTTTAATAAAATAAATATACTAAATCGTGAAATCATAACTTATAAAAACATCTCATCATTTAAAAGCTATTTACTCCCACAGTTCGGCAGGCCAAACTTGGGACATCGACAGGCCGAACATTGTCGGCAGGCCGGAACTCGTGAACCGGCAGGCCGGCAGAGGTTCTACAATTCTAGGCTTAAAAACTTTCTAAGTTTGGCAGGCCAAAAATGTGATCGGCAAGCCGAACTTTCTTTCATCGGCATGCCGACCAAGGATGTTCGGCAGGCCGACAAAGCCAAAAAAACTTTTAGAAAACATAATTTTTAAGACAAATTCAACTTTTCAAAATGCGGAAGATCAAATTCTTAAAATACATATTAAAATGTTAAAACATAGTTCTTGAGTTCTTAAAACACATCATAAAAATATGTTCAAATGTAAAACTTGATTTGAATCATATAAACTTTCTTCTTGGCGTTCTTTCGGTTACAATTCATCTTTCATATGCTCACACGTCTTCCCATGTCCTCCGCCTAATCCATGGCTTTCTTACCCTTATCTGCAACATGACATAAACTTGAATAAGCTAAAGCTTAGTAAGTACATATATTTCTCACAATTTAAACACATATCATAAACATCATCATCATATCATAATAGTGCATTAAGCACATTTTCATAGAAACATATCTTTCATTACTTGACCATATTCAAACTTATTCCATTCTATCTTAAGAGCCCAAGTGTTGCACCATAATCATCATTGTAGGCGCGCCGTCATGAGAGGAGAAGGGTAACTAATCCTAAACCAATCATGACATCATAACATATCATATCATAACATTGGTGTGTAACACTTATTAGGTGATGCATAGATATACATAACTTTCATGCTTTGAAATTTGCCATAATCAAACATGCATAACTTTAAATCATGAGAATCTTTCATAAGAAATCCTTTAAGGAAAATCATCATAAAATCATTAAAAATATCATCATGAACATAACATCAAACCTTTTAAAATACATCATGTTGCAGGTGAGAATGTACTTACCTTAGAAGCTAGCTTACTTAACCTTATAAGAATTGGTGACGACGCCGCGGTCTCAATGTGCTCGTTCTTTTGTGTGTTCATGCCATTTATTCATTTAAAAAAATATATAAATAAAATTAATACTTATTATCATAAAATAAACATTCATTCATATAACATTACATTTACTTCCATCTCATTCAAACATAATTTATAACATGCATTCATAACCATAATCATAAAAAAAAAACATACCATACGTTTCAAACATAAAATCTGCTAGAAATAGAAAAGCAGTGAACAACTTTTAAAATACATTTTCTAACAATTAAAACTCATATATTTTAATTTTTAAAATTCATACGACCATCTTATTATCATGCATTTCAATATCATAAAATTATTTCATCATCAATAAAATCATTTAAACATATAAAACATTACATAAAACGAAAGTTCAAAAATTAAATTGTTAAAACAATTTCCTTGACCTAATCTCATAGAAATTCCATAACATATAATTCACTCATAAAAACATTACCAAACTTTGTAGTCCATAACATAACATATACATGAACATTCTTGCTAAATTTCATAGCAAATAAAACACATTTGCCCCTTGAACAAAAATTACATTTTCATGCATCATAGCCAAATAGCAGTATTTTACTGTGAGTGGTAGAGAATAGAAAATTCATAACTTAATTTAAAAAATTCGAAATAACTTGAAACTTGAAAGAACATTAACATAACACACATATGGACATCATATTAAAAAATCTAGAACAAAATACAATACCTAGACAAAGATGCTGCAAACGAATTGAGGAGGAGAAATGCTTTTCTGAAACACCAAAAGAAATGAGTTCTTACCTTAAAAATTTCTTCTCAAAATCCTTCAAATTCTTCCAAAGAAAACTCAATTTTTCTTTCAATTATTTGCAGAGAATTTTTTTTTTTTAGAGAAAGAAGGAATAGAAAACGTGAAGAAGAGAAGAAGAATAGATGAATAGGAGAAACGTGTCAGAGTGAATGAGAGAGAGAGAAGACATGAGAGGGAAAGAGAGAGAGAGCAATAACGTAATGAGCATAACGTAAAAATTTTCAATGCCCTCAATTAAGTCAGAATTTTCTGACTAACTCTTGGACTAATTTGCGTGGAGAATGGAGAGAAAAGAGGGAAAGTCAAACAAATCATCACATCTTACCATAATTTGCCCTCTAAAAATAGGAAACCATTTAAAACTTTACCAATCAATGAAAAGTCAAACATTTTATTTCCTTAATTGAGGAAATTAATCCATAATTATACCAATTAATCTTATTAAAACACCCAATCATCGTAATTATCTCATCCATAAATTTGGAGAGATTTCTGCTGACTGCTCGTCAGCTGTCATCAGCCTGTCGATTCCTCGAAGTTCGGCCTGCCGATTCTTGGCAGACTTTTCGGCCTGTCGAATCTGAAAGTTTGGCCTGCCGAACTGTCCTTAAATACCATACATTATAACATTCAAGTCATCATTTCATCATAAACAAACATACATTAACATTAACATGAACACTTGAGCACATCGATTCCATGCGGTCGTCACCTGTCATAACACTTAAGATAAATAGTTAGTAACATAAAATCATAAATCATAACATAAATCGTAAATCATTAGTAATTCACTTAACGTCGTTACTAACTTAACATAATCTGTTACATAAAAATAGGTGGGTGTTACATTGCCAACCACCATTGCTGGGAAAAGAGGAACATCATGGTAGAGGGGAGACCTTTAACTACCGAGGTCAGGGAGGGAGTTGAGCTGGGTGAAAGGACGAGGACACTGCTAGTGAACTGGATTTGATCGGAGCCAGAAGCGGGGGAAATCAGATATGCAAAACTCGCAACGACTTTTTTTTTTCAGATTAAGAAGAAGAAGAGGATTGAGGGCTTTTTCCAAGCAATTTTTTTTTGTGTTTGGTTTCAGTTCAATTTTTTTTTTTTTGCGGATCAGGCGATAAGTGAGCAAGGAAGATGATTTTATTGTTTTTTTTTTCTTTTTTCTTTTTTCAAGTTGGGAGATCTAGAAGAAAAATAAGCAAGTTGGGACTTGGAAGATTTGACTCCATTTGTTTTTTGTTTTTTTTTTTTTCAGTTTTTTGGTTTTTATTAAAAATTTTTGGTCAACTATTTATATTTTATAATAAAGATAAATTTGTCTTTTCGTATCCCAAAAAAGGCTCCGATGTACTAAAAAAAGATTTTCTAAAAGATCTAGGTACCGATATTAGAGCTCGTTTGGTTGGATATTCGAATCATGGTTCGAATCATTTTGCTACAGTATTTTCTCTCACAAAAATTTAAATCTTCATTCAAATACTTGAACCAAACGGGCACTTAAATATTCCAAAATACAAGGTAATAAACGCGTATTTTGATATAACAGATGGTACTAATTTGAAATTTTTCCAAACATTTTTGTTATTATTATTATTATTATTTTTAAATGACCCCTGTCAATAAGACGTTCTTTTCCTAAAGGGCCTTCTTTATTGTAACTTATTGACTACTTTATTATCTTTCTCCAAGTGCTACAGGTCTCTTATGGGTGTCTATGGTTTTTGTTTTTATTAATTTTATTTTTCGTTTTCATCTTTATTTTTGTGTTTTTTTGTCTGTTTGTTTCTGTTAAGTAGTTCTAATAGTGTAATAAAGAAGCTTAATCAATGTAATGCTTGCTAAAAAGATCCGTTAACCAAAATCTCCTAATGGTTCATAATTATTTGAATAGACAATTTTAATGATATCATAGGAAATATAAAAGTGGATCCCTCCAAAAATTTTATCACACAACACATTCAAATATAATGATAGAAGTCTTATCACACAAGACATTCAACTCATTCTAGAGGTCTTATCTTATAACAAACAAAGGAAAGTCGGCAAATTTAGTCAAATCGTTACAGGAGTAGCTCTTCTTCAGTTCGAGCATAGATCTGTGTGGTTTATTGAACCTTTTGGACAATAAAATTTAGCTCAATTTTTCATTATTGAGATAAAGCTGGCTTTATGCTTTAAGCGTAAAGCATGATATTTTGCGTCAGCTTGAGTTTCATAATTGGATTTATTATTATTATTATTTTTTGTCATCTTACCTTGGGCTAAGTCCTTATTTCTAGAATCCAATGAAGCAATCTTTCCTCGAGGCTGCCTGCTTTATTGTATTTTATTTACTACCTTTATCTTTCTCAAAGTCGTACAGGTCTTTGGAGGGTGTCTGTATTTTCTGTTTTAGTTTTAGTTTTAGTTTTAGTTTTTTTTAGTGTTTTTGTGTGTGTGTTTTTTTTTGGGGGTTAATATATCCAAGTTTCTAATAAAAATGAATGACAGACAAAGAGCTAATTAATTTTAGTTAGTTGAGGGATCAACTCTTTTGTTTCTTTTTATCCGTGGATTGAAAATAAATAGATGAGGGCTATAGGTCAAGCAGTTACATGGCGAACCCTGTGAACCATACAACCTGTAGAAAATATAACTCTATCATACTCATCAATCATAATTTATGAAAATAAGAAAACCAAATAATTTTGAAATTTCAGAAAGTCCACATTAGTAGCATAGCTCATAACAAACTGAAAAAGATACATGAGGTCTTTAGAAACGAAAACACACCAACATTAATCACAATTACAAGACAACTTAATCATAATCGCGTCTGAGCATGCCCTCAGGGTTGTTGTAAGCATAAATATTCATTACGAGATATATGCTAACATTTAGTTCCAATTCACACAAACACAAATTAACAACAAGTGTACGCAACTAAAGAGAATAGATAAATCTTCTGTCTTCAGTGAGAAGTGTCCTTTGACTCTTTTGGCACGCTTCCTGGAAGAAAAACATGGGGAGTGAGGATTAAATATGTCTGAACTCGCTTTAAATGGCATGTAAAATATCACACTCATTTCTTTTGTTTTTTTTTTGGTCATTCACTTAACTCTTCAATAATCTTTTAAAGAAACTCAGATTGTAGGCATGAGTTAATTGACATATTTATAATAACTGTATTCTTTCCACATGACTTCAAGAAGGTAAAAATAAAGTACTGATAATGAAATAAATTTCTTTGTTAGAAAAAGTATAGTTATTGTTGAAAAATGTTTAAAATTTAAAAAACAAAGCAGGTTAGAGGGTACTGTACCTTTGTAAGCTTTCACTTCCTTTGTTTGATCTCGGTTGACTCACTCTTGCAGACGCTGCAACAACTCTGAGCTGCCCAGCTTGTAGAATTCTTTTTTGTACACGAAAGTGACCGACGGTACATGCTTGACTTTTTCATAATGAGGGCCTACGATTGGTTGCAGACTAAGAACAAGTTCCCTTGACATGTTCCTCAAATCAAGGGATTTTAGGTTTGTTAGGTGCTGTATACCAGAAGGCATCTCCTTCATCAGCGGTGAAGGCCCGAGCGCAAACTTCTCAAGAACGGGCAGCGCTCCTTTGTCTATTTTGATAACCTTTAGTCCTTCCAAATTTCGCAACCTAAGTTGCTTCAGATTTGGAAAACCACCTTCCTCGAAATGCAATTCCTCTCCATCATACGCCTTGTACATGTTGATGAATACTAAATTGGGCAAGCCTTTGAGCCATTTCAACGGTTCCGCTGTTAACCTTGAGAATCGTAAATTCAACTCCCTTAGGTTTTCAAGCTTCGAGATCCAATCCGGAAACTCTTGCAATCGACATTGCAAGCTGATATGCCATAGAGAAGGAGGAGGAGATGCAATGCCTGTTAGATCCAAAATTTCCTCTTCGGCTATTGAGTTTGCATACAACTTTTCAAGGCCTCTCATTTTCTGAACGGATGCTGTAAGAGTCTTCCCCATGTCTCTAGTCAACTTTCCAATGCCCAAAGTCTTTAAATTCCTCAGCTTCTCCAACTCCATTACAAAGTCAACTCTGGCAAAGTACGGTTCAACTAAATACAGAGTTCTTAATTCCTCCAAACATCCAAGCCCTTCCTTTATCTTTACACCGTAGAAAGAATTGAAATTATATTCACTTTCCTTTACATCAAACCTGTAAAAAGCTAAAAGGTACCGCAACTTTCGAAGTTTATTGATCGTGATCGGTAGCTCCTGTATCTTGGTTTGAGCGACATTTAACACCTGCAGATTCTGTAGCTTACCAATAGTCTTTGGAAGCATTTCTAGAGTTGTACCTTGCAAATTTAAGTACTTCAAGAGATACAAATTCCCTACTTCACTTGGAAGGTCATTAAGAGGAGCATCTTCAAAATCCAGCACCTTCAAATGTTTAAATCTTTTAAACAAATTGACTACAAAAGACTTGGTCGATTCATCAATGTTGAAGAGAAAGAGAGAGCGAATATTAAAATCTCCAACAGTCTCTAAGACATCTTTTGTAGTACCATGAATCGACAAGCGGCGACTCTTCCCTTCAAATTTCAACTTACCGTCCTCAACAATTTGACAAAAAGAGCTTTCCTTTGCTCTTGTTAAAATGAGATCACGTATCAAATCATGGACACGACAATGTTTTTCAATTCCGTATCGTATATCGAAAGAAACCAAGTTTCTATCAATGAGCTCATCCAAGAATTCTTTTGCAACTTGTTCCGGTGTCTTTTCTCCCCTTGATTTGATAAATCCCTCGGCAATCCAAAGTGTGTATAGTTTTCCCTCAAGAATAGAATAATCTTCGGGAAAAATACCAAAATACAAGAAGCAAGGTTTGAGATGGGAAGGAAGATCATGGTAACTTAAAGAGAGAACTTTTGAAACATTGGCAAGTTGGGGATTTTTCTCAAACTCGTGATTGAGATTATCAAGCATGTTTTGCCATTCAAATTTGGTCTTCTCCTTTTTGGATAATAAACCAGCTACAGCCACAATAACAAGTGGCAAGCCCTGACATTTTTTGACAAGCTCTTGAGATAACTCTTCTAACTCCTGGGGACATTTTGCTTCAAACTCATATCGAAATGCATTCTTGCAAAATAACTCCCACGCTAGGTCTGAAGACCAAGTTTTGAGCTCATGAACAAAATCATACGGGGTTTCCTCAAAAGATTTAACAACAGTACTATTACGAGTTGTGACAATAATCCTGCTACCATTGTTGTTATCAGGCAAAACATGTTTTATTTCAACCCAAAAATCTGTTTGCCATACATCATCAAAAACAACCACGTACCTCTTTGTTTCCAAACTTTGCCTCAAAGCACTAACTAGTTCTTCAATGGTGATGATTTCTTCCCCTGCTTGTCCTTTTTTTGGGCAAATCTTATTTTTCATGATCCTTAGAATCTTCTCAGTGTCGCATGATTGGGACACAGTGACCCAAACACGGCAATCAAAGTGTCCTTTCACTGCTTCGTCTTCGAAAACTCTCTTAGCGAGCGTAGTTTTGCCAATTCCGCCTTCACCAACAAGTGAAATCACCGCACGTGCCGACGGCTCCCCAACCAATCTGCTTTTGAGCATGTTCGATGTCGAGTCAATTCCCACGAGTTCCTCATCCTTGATGAAAAGAGAACTCAGTCGAGAGATGACGGTTGTCGCATCATTTGAAGTAGTACTGCTTGTACTACCTCTACTAGATCCTTGCTCGAAGGGTCTCAACCCAAGACTTTGACCTCTTTCCTTCACTTCACGCAACGACTCTTTAAGGTCTCGAATCTCAGAAGCTATGTCATGACGCGGTTTCAAGGACTTGATGAACTCACCCGCTTTGTGGAACAAACCTGCGCGCTGCTGCGCGAGGTGATGGAGGTAGTCATCGATGACATCTTCTATGCTTTCCGCTTTCTCCCTCATCTGCTTCAGCCATACTTTCGCGGCCTCGCCGACTTCTTCTTTCTCCGACTTGGCTTCTGCATCTCTGAGGAACGGCTGCAGGATCTCGAGTTCGTCTTTCAGGCTCTCGACTTCTTTGTGCACGCCTTTCAGCAAGCTTACTTCCTCGGCCAACAGCTCAACCAACTTCTCAATCAAAGGAGTCAGAAGCGCGTCTGCCATTTCTTCCTCCGCTTTGGTCTCAGTGGAGCGGAGAAATAATGGGAATGATCTAATCCTGCGATCTATATTTATTCATTGACTAGAAAAATAATTCATTTCTGTACGATGTTGACTATACTGTAGCCAACTTGTCCTTAAATAATTCATATCCATTGAAATCTAGTCCTTGGCTGAGTCAGCATTTTGGAACACCGACAAAGCATGATGTTGAAAAATGGGGATTGAGTAGTATAAACGGAGGACTAAAGAGTAAAAGGACATGTGAAAGCTTGAAATTAGCATCTTAATGGGACATGAGTGCAAGTTTTATACTTCGGTTTTAGTGGGACATGGTAATAAGCTTTTATTTATACCTATAGATACACTCAAGCATGCGCACACATACATATTTTAAAATATACAAGTGGATCGAGAAACTAATTTAATTTAATAAGATGTTTGAGAAGTCAGGTTTAACTCAATTTTATAATTGGTCAAAACAGTTTGTAACATATGAGAGCTTATATTATAACTTTTTTTATACTGTAGCATGTAAGAGCTTTATACCACAATAATAAAAAATTTTGGTTGGAGCTGAGATTACAAAACACGTTACACATTAATTAGACAACTTTACTCCCTTATTTAATGGCAGGGTTCTAAAGAATATGCAAAAAATGATGGGCTTGAAATCTAAATTTTGGCTCTATAAGCTTGCAGATTTTGATTATTGAAATTCGAACACGATTTGATTTAAAAAAAAAAATTGAATTGAAGGTATTTTTGGTAACATATCTATGTGGAGTCCCAATTGTTGATGTGTCAGTGTTAAAAATAAAAGTCCAAAAATTAGTGTTAGTTCTACTATTAAAATTTTAAGCAATCATATTCAACCTTGTAGAGTTATAACCTCGTTATGACCTCGCGTCGTGCTGTGTGAACTCGTTAGTAATTGACTAGGTCTAAAAATAAGGTAGATTAGAGGCCCAAACCTTTGCTAGGGTTTTTCCCCTTTTCTTTGTTTCCTCTTTTATCTTTGTGCGCTGGCGCTCTTGGGCTTAGGGTAATTGTTACTGCTTGGTGGCTTTGGCTTTGGAAACATGTTCTTGACAGGAATATTGATGCTATAGTTGGAATAAATATTGCTTAGAAAACGTAAAGATGTTCAAATTATTTGTTTGACAATATTATTGTAAATTTATTGTTGTAGTTTTTGTATTTGGATCTATGTTTTAGTTAAGGATAGCCGTGAAAGTAATTAGTTTATTTGGTTTTGATCTGAACCTGGCAGGTCCCACGGTGGAACCTGACGGGTCCAAGATGAAATCCAACGGGTTATTGTACAAAATCTGTCAGGTTTCGCGATAGAATTTGTTGGGTTCCGATATAGAACCTAGCGGGTTCTAGGGCAAAACCTGACGGATTACACTCTACCACCCGTGTTGGCTACTGAAGGTGGTTGAGATTTTTTGTTTTAAAAAAATATATTGGAATCCAGTATGTTTCGGTTTTGGAAGCTAGTAGGTTCCAATCCGGCACCCTTGCTGATAATCGAAAATGGTTGGTTTTTCTTTGTTTAAAAAAAAATATTGGAATATTTGTTTCAAAAAAATATGTTGAAATCTAGTAAGTTTCACTTTGGACCTGGCATGTTCCAATCTAGCACCCCGTGCCGGCAACTAAAGGCAGATTCCGGTGGGTTCTATGAGAAAACTCAATGGGTTTCAAAACGAAACCTGATAAGTTTTATTTCAAAAGAAATGATAGCTTGAACTTTTAATAAATCATTTTTTTAACATTTTTGTAAGTTTTTCTTTATTAGGGCATTCCATAATTAACTGGGCCGGCCCGATTTACGCCTCAACTGTCGACCAATTGTTCCATGAACAAAAAGAAAGGAGGCAAAAGTGGTCCTATGGTGTCATGCAAAGCTCCTCAAAACTGGAGCCGATGCAATAGTTCCATGAATAAACAATTGCTCCTCAAGACAACTATGGGACCACTTTGGGGGTGCATCCCAATGCTAGGATCCGACCCCGTCAATTTTTTTTTTCGTTTATGCATTTTGGTTTTACTCTTTTGCTTGTCCAATGAATAAAAGAGATTCTAATCCATGTTCGGTTTACTGGTTCTAATTGTATTGTTTTGAAATTTTTTTTATTTGAAAAAAAAACTAAATTGTGTATCACAATTTGAATTGTTTCTTTGATGTACAGTTAAACTATTAGTCTATTAAAAAATTTTAAACTAAATTTATGTTTGGATGAAAATATTTAACATGAAAATATTATGCAATTGGAAAATAGAAATAAAGTAACTAAGAAAGATATTTTAACTGGATAATAAATGTAAAACAATAGTGCTAATATATATATATACAAGAGTAAAATTATTGTTTAATATTAGTTTGAAATATTAAAATGATGAGGTTTTTAATTAGGTTGGTCATCCAATCTGAATTGTCAGTTGAGTTCGAATTAAGTATGTTATGAAATAAAAATTCAAATAGTAATGGTTGTTTGAACTGAATTGAATCAGTGAGCCAAACTAGTTAAAGTGTCTCTAGTTTTGTGGAGCTCCTCAGTACACAATGATGGGACTCCTTGCATTGGATCCAAGGGTTTTGACCCACTATTTTGTCTCGTGGAACCATGCGGAGCGCTCTCTCTCTCTCTCTCTCTATATATATATATATTCATCTTGCCAATGTAGCAAATTTTTACATAACAATTTTTTTCTTAATAAAAATAAATTACATCTTGCCAATGTAGCAAATTTTTACATAACAATTTTTTTCTTAATAAAAATAAATTACAAGGGTCTTGATACCTTACAGAACTAAAATTTTTAGTCATTACAGTGTAAAGCTCTTACATATTACAGTATAAACCTCTTACATGTTACAGTTTTTAATTTAAAAGCTTCAGTTCTAACTATACTTTTCAAACATTTTATACAAGTTCAAACACTTAAGGGTGTTTGAAAACTGTGGTTAAAATTGAGACTTTTGAACTGAAAATCGTGTTATGAGAAGCTTTAAGTTGTAGCTTATTTTTTTTAATTATTGTAACAAGTAAAAACTTTATACTTACGTAGAAATTAAAAATTTTGGTTAAACTAAATGTTATCAAACACCACAATAATAACTTTTCTCATTGGTTCTTTTCCCACATAACATATGATAACACAAATTCGTTGCAGAATTTAGGTTTCGAGAGGGAAGTGATGGCGTGGCTGTCCTTTGGAAGGAAGATTTCGACAAACGTAGCGTCACCAACCCAATTACTTGGACTTGGAGTAGTGGAGCTACAGTCACTTTTAAGATGGTCGGTGATTTCTATTTTGCCAGCCTTCTTCCTGAGCATTGTATCGCAGGCCAAAAGACAGCCGTCCACGTCAATCCGTCAAGTGTGCTTTTGATCTAGTACTGGCACCATTGGCAGCACTCCGTCAAGTGACAAACCTTCTTCACCTAGTCGTCTATTGGAATCGGTTTCCACAACGGGAACGTTGGACTTGGTGAAGTGTGCTTTTGATCACTACTAGAAAATATGTGTAATTGCCGACACCAATAATTCCCGACGCTATACTATAATGTCGGGATTATTAACGTCGGTAAGTTTGTTTAGTCGTTTTTCCGGATGATTACGTTGATGAAAAACTTCCGGTTGGTGTAAAACAAACATCGGGTTGTCAATTCAGTAATTTTTTTCTATGCTGGCTGTAATTATTTTACGTAATATTGAATGTCGTTTTGGTATATTAGATCCGGGCTGCCTGCTAGTTATCACTAGTACTATCTCTTGATCTTAGTACGTGTAAGTTTGGATTATGCAGGCTTATTATGTAGACTAATATTAATGAAAAAGAAAAAAAAAGTTCTTTTTTTTTGGTTAATTTATGACCATTTAGATGATATAACCATGACATATGACCGTTTTAAGTTATTACACATAAATTGTTTATTCTAAAAATCTGATTTTAAAAACTCTACTTGTCATAATATCACTTTTTTATTGTTTTTATTAAATACTTTTTCCTTCCGTTAAATCTTATAAAATTGTTATGTTTCATTTTATTTTTTAAAAACCAATTGTTTGTGGCACTCATTTTTCTCCTCTTAGTATATTCTAAGTAACTTTTTTAATTATTGCTTAGATGGTTACTATATGTAAGTGACTTTAATTTTTGTTTTTAATTGATGTGGTTTATTTAACCTTTTATTTTGGCATTGTCGATGCAATTAATTGACCCCCTATTTTGTAACACCCGCCAATTTTCTTGTAACAGATTATGTCATATTAGTAACGACGTTAAGTAATCTCCTTATTTAATTTATGATATTATTGTCACTAACTATTTTATTTTAAGTGTTATAACAGGTGACTATCAAGATGAAGATGTAAGCCTTGCAAGGATTAAGCAGGAAATGAAAGAAGGTAAATGTGAAGAGTTTCGTATTGCGGATGACGGAACTCTGTACCTCAAGGACCTCTTATGTGTTCCCAATGTTGATGACTTAAGGGACGGGATCTTGACGGAAATTCATGACACTCCTTATTCAATTCATTCAGGTGCAACAAAGATGTATAATGACCTAAGGGATAACTTCTGGTGGTTTGGAATGAAACGTGATGTTGTTATATATGTAAAGAAATGTTTGACTTGCCATCAAGTTAAAGCGAAACACCAAAGACCTGGTGGTGATTTACAGTCAATCTAGATACCAGAATGGAAATGGGAGGATATAGCTATAGATTTCATTACCGGTTTGCCCAAGACCATGAACGATTATGACGCTATTTGGGTTGTTATGGATCGACTATCGAAGACGACACATTTCATTCTTATCAAAATCACTTACTCTATGGAACGGTTAGCGAAACTCTATGTCAAGAAGATTGTACGACTTCATGGAATCCCTAAGTCTATCATTTTTTATCGTGACGGCAGGTTCATTGTAATGACCGAGAAAACGTCATCAATGAAACCTAATATTTAATTAGGTTTAATTAATGAAATTATTCTTAAAAATATGAAACTTTGTAAAAATAGTAATTTTTGTGAAAATTACAATAAAATATGAATGAGCGGCATTGATTGCACATTTTATGGCATATGTAATGCAATGGTGGATATTATAAAATACAAATTTTATGAGTTTGATGACTCAGAGATTTGTGCATAATATCCATAAAATGAATTTTATGTCACAATTAATGGTGAAATTGTGATATAAATGAATGAATGATTAGAATATAAATAGGACATAGAGGTTGTTCTAACCCTAACTGGGGGGTAGAAAGGAGGCCAGAGCAGTATAAGAATACTGCTAAATGAAAACGCAGATACGAAAAATGTTATGATTGGCCTCCAAAAGTAAACGAAAAGTAAGTTGAATATTTTTATACAGTCTAAGGATAGAAAGTACACTGAATTGACCACGATAATATAGGAAAAATACTGTGTGGTGAAAAATTACACAATATAAATTTTTAACTCCACAAAGTGGACATTTGCTTGAATTCTATTGGGCCAACAAGCCATGCAATGTGGCCCACTAAGATGAGGACACCTAGTGGTATACTCATGGGTTACCATGAGTCACCAAATGTGATAAGGATGCATTTAAGGCAAAGTTATCACAAAAATTCATTTCCTTTCTTTCCTTCCAAGCTCCGGCAGCCATAACCAACAGCTCTAAAAAAATTTCTCAGCCCCCAAACTTTGCAAAAATACCCCCAAACAAGTTTTACAAGCAAGTACAAGGATTTCCCACAAGTTTTAAGGTAAAATCCTAAACTTTTTCATGAGTTTTGAAGGAATTTTTCATGGGTAAAGGGCAAAAATTAATCCATGGTATTTTTGCATGAAAAGGAAGTCCAAGAAGAATTTCAAGAAGCCTTTGAAGGCTAGAAATCCAAAAAGTGTTATTTGGGTAAGTTTTAAAGTTTAAAGTTTTGAATTTTGTTTTGATTTTTATTCTTTCAAACCCATTAGGGGTTTTGAGCACATATTTGATGGAATTACATGTATATGTGATGATTGGCAAGTTTGAGTTGTGAAACTTTGGTTTTTAGTGCAAATCGGTAATTTTTGAAAAAAGTTATATTTTTGTAATTTTGATGTTTGACTTTGCAAAAGTGAGGTTTGAGCATGAGAATATATTGATTAAGGTATGGAATGGTTTCTGCAGGGGTAGAATTGCAAGTTTGAAACGGATTTTTGTAAAAATGCCATAGGGACTAAATTGAAAGAAAAAGTTCCTTCTCGGCAGATTTGAAAAATAGTCAAAAAGGCCCCTGTACAGTGATATTTTGGGAAAACTTAAAACATAAAAGTTGTAGATCTCGATGAAACTGTTAGGTTACGCGGACGGTTTGTCTAAAAACTCAATCGTTTGTGAGTTTTTAATTTTTCAAGAATATGTTAAAAGTGAAAAAAGTGTTAAATGGCAAAAATGTCATTTTTCAAAATGATTTAAGGTATGGTACCTTAAGTAAAAATGATCCTTGAGAAAAATAGGAAATTTTGATGCAAAGAAGTAAATTTTAGTCTCGGAGGTCAAATCGTCAAAATCTTCAGTTCAGGGACTAAACCGTAAAGTTTTATGAAAATGGGGCATAATTGAGACCCACTAGGGTGTTATTTTGAAATTAGTATGTGGTTATTTTCATTAGAATAACGAAATCGAGCTCGGGTAGGTTAGTAGACCCACGAAGGGCAAAATCGTCATTTTTGCCCAAATAACCCGAACCGCTTTGAAATGTTTCTAATGGGATAAGAAAACGACTAGAAAGGTTTCCGCCCTTCGTTAGAAACGATAGGGTAAAGTTAGATAGAAATAAGAAAAAAAAAACCAGTAGTTTTTAGAGTTGTACATAGTAATACAACTCAATTTATTAACTAACGGATGTTTCGTATCGAAACATAGTGGAATTTGGCTAATGGCTTTGTAATTGGCCAACAAGATCCTAGGAGTCTAGGAGAAGGGAAATCAAGGCTAAGTTCCCCGACATTCGCATCAAGTAAGTACCATTCCCACCTACAGTATGAAATGTAGGTTTAGAAAGAAATGTATGTATATGTATACCTGTGCGTATAATTAAGTGTAAACTTGTATGTTTGCCATGATATGAATACCTAGGGGTATAGTCATGTATGAATAAGTGTGAGCATATTAATGTGTACCAGTGTGTACAAGCTGTTATGTACTTGTATGTACAATAATGAAAATAAGCATGTGTACCATGATTTTGTACCTGTGTGTATAACATGTTGTGTACCGTGTGTACAATAATGAAAATGAGCATGTGTATCATGATTTCGTACCTGTGTGTACAATGATAAATACTTGAGTATGTATAAAGTAGGTATCTGTGTGTACATTTTATGTTAAGTACTTGTGAGTACGTTATGCTATATACCTGTGTGTATATTAATATGTACCAGTGTGTATAAAAAGTAAGTACCTGTGTGTACTATGCTATGCAAGAGAATTTATGTTTCATGGATAATATGTGATTATCACTTCATGCATGGTATGTCAACCATAATAAAGGGACTGGTAAATGTATCACCAGAAATTAAGAAAAGTGTCGTACCGACTCCTAACTCAAGGGGAGTTTAAAGGATATGTTACGGTCACGGTGTTACGTAGACCTAAATGAAATTACGCAGTGGTACGAACACTTGGGCCCTAGTAAAGATAAGAAATGATAAGGATAAAGAAAGTTTATAAGAAAGCATAATTGATTCATGCATTCATGTGAATATCCATGTGGGATTTATGGGACTTACTGGGCGTTAGCTCATTAAGTATTTCATGCTGTAGGTATTCCGACGATAAGGTCAGAATAAGTTCAAATGGTGAGCTGACGGAGGGGTGGATGATGTGCAGATTGGGTATGGAGTCCGCTGCTGTAATGTTTTCCGCTACGTATGTTTAAAGTTATTTTGATATGAAATGTTTAAAAGAAAGATGTTATGAAAGTAAAAGTATTAATTATGTAAATACAAGTATGTGAAAGTATTTTGAGAATTATCAAAGTTAATGTAAGTAAATTATTTATTTCTGTTTAAAAAAAAATTTTTCTAAATTTTTGCCCTAAAGTAAGTAAGAAAGAGTTTTATCACAGCCCAAAAAGGCGGGTTGTGACAGTTGGTATCATAGCGAAAATCTTGCCATCCTACTGCACATCGTCGTCTGCCCCATTGCCATCGCTCAAGTAAGATAGTTTGATTTTAAGTATAAGAATGTTCAGTATTATTTTTATGACACTGTTATGTTAATTACGACAATAAATATGGTATATGGCGAAGCCGCATCATGATCGTGATATGGTAACTGATCGAAGAACCAGCATTGCTTTTCAAGAGGAGATGCCACCGCGGCATTATGGGAGTCGGCAGCCAATGGTGTAGACCGAATGGCTTAGTTGAAGTGATTTTTAATGCTTGTCATATGCCACCGCATCTTCTAGTTTTATTGGCCTCAGGATTGTTGATGAGGGAAGCCTTAGTATATGGTTAAGGATTGAACCTGACAAGCAACCACGGGACTGGTAAGGTTCTAGAGGATAAATTCTAGCTAAGTTGCACCTATACCACCAGCAAACGTTATTCCAGTCTAGGTGATTTCGATGTTATGAGCGGATGGGAGACACCGATTGTACCTATGAGTAAGATCAGTATAAGGAAGATACGTAGACGAACTGGGAGATCATTACATTCTTAAATTTCGCGGTACTATGGTACCATTGATTCCGCCACAATTACCCTTACGGTGCATTTAAGATCTGGTTTGGAGAAATATTCCCAATGTGGTCCAACAGTGAATGCAGTATCCAGGAAATTACCTTAGTATCCATGATTCTCTTATGGCGGCATTACATGTAGACTAGAATGTAGCCGCACCATTAAAAGATCCTCCAATAGGTATGGATATTGATGATGATGATGATGTTGATGATGATAATAATGATAACATTGTTGAAGAGCCTGTGCCTCTAGAGCCTATAATCGCAAGTGATGATAAGTTGATTGATTCGGATATGGAGGAAGAAGAGGAATCCTAAGGAGGGTTCCGAATATAGTGACATGTTTAAAGTTGAGTTCGACAAAAAAAAATTCATAAGAAAATCTTTGTGTATTATGACGTACATAGATGAAATATTAGTACAGTTTTGGGCTTTGATGCCTTTGTATATGCATGTATATTGGCTAGTGGTGTCCTTCTCGGCAAGAAGGTATATGTAGCCGGAAGTGATAATTGCTCCCAGAGATGAAATGAATAGTTATGTATGAAAGGAAAGTATGTATGTATGTATGTATGTATGTATGTATGTTAGTTATGCATGTAATGTTATGGAGAATGTAAAAAGGAAATGAAAGAGGTTCATGAAATGAAATGCATGAAAGTGAATGAAATGAAATGTACGAAAGGAAATGAAATGAAATGTACGAAAGGAAATGAAATGAAATGTAAGAATGCTTATGAAATGAAATGTATGAATGCTAATGAAATGAAATGTATGAAGGTAAAGAAAATGAAATGTATGAATGCTAATGAAATGAAATGTAGGAAGGTAAAGGAAATGAAATGTATGACGCAAGATATTGAGTTCATGTAATTGTGTATGTTTGCATGTATTTATGTTGTTTGAATACATGCAGTTATTGATTGGATACTATTAAGTTAATAGTATGTACTAACATAGTAACGAAAATACACGATAGATATATAGCGATTGATATCAATGGCTGATATACCAGCTGCTACAGCTGTTCCGGTAGTATCCACTACTGAAATTTTATAAAAGATTTCGGAGAATGAAGGCCCCGAAATTTGATGGATCTACATACCCCTTAGAGGTCGACGATTGGCTTACAGACATAGAAAGGGTTCTGAAATTTATGGGACTTAGTGACCATAAAAAAGTCCTATGCGCTTTGTTTTCTCTCACTAAAGATGCTAGGAGACGGTGGGAGTCGGTAGAGAATAAAAGGAATGTAGACAACATGACAGGGCCAGATTTTGTTGAAGAATTTGGCAGGGCCTATTTTAATGTAGAAACCATGGCAGCCCAACAGGAAGAATTTAATAATTTTAAGCAAGGCAATATGTCCGTAGCTGACGCTGTAAAGAGGTTTAATCAGCTAGCACGGCTTTGTCCCAAGTTAGTACCCACTGATCGGGAATGAATAGGATGATTAATGAGAATGTTCAAAATCGACATTGCTTTTGTGGTCGATATTGGAGGGCAAGCTCCTAAGGATGTAGAGGATAGCATCAAACGGGTGACCAAAGTTGAGTTTAGAATTGCCCGTGATAAGGAGAAAAGAGCAAGGATTTTCAAAGCATAGAAGGAGGAGAAAGCTTTAGCCAAGCAAAGTCAAGCTGTACAAGTAAAAGGATAAGGAAGTGTTCCAAGTCAAGGACTGTCCTAGAATGTTCAAGCAGACAACTGCATTGCTAACGGCAAGAGGAAATGGAACGTGAATAATGCAAAGAATCCAAAAGGTCAACCCATAAGAGGATTAACGATGTAGGAAACAACAAACCCCTTTGCAGTCAATGCAGGAAAAGACATGCAAAGGAATGCAAGGCTAGCACGAACAAGTGCTATATCTGTGGGAAAGAAGGGCATTATGCCAGGAATTGTTTTTTTTTTTAATTCCCAAAGTCAGAACAATCATGCTCAGTAGAGGTCTCAAGGAAACCAATTGCATGCGGTTCAAGTTCAGGCACAAATTGAAGGCCCTAGTGTCAGTCAAGGGCGACTAGAAGCTTTGGAACCAAGTGGGTGAATTTATGTCTACATGAAGAAGGAACAAGATGCAGGAACCTCATCGGTGGTGACAAGTTAGTTTTCTGTTGCCAGTACTGATGATATATTTTATTTAATTCTAGAGCAACATATTCGTTTGCATCACTTAAGTTTGTGAAACGAATAGGAAGTAAAAGAGATAGGATAGAGCAAACCTTTAGAATTGCACTACCCTCTGGGGAGGTATTAAGTGCTGATTATTGGTTACGTCATGTATCGATAGTCATATATGGAAGGCAATTGTATATTGATTTGATAATAATCGATATACAAGATTATGACGTCATCCTAGGAACAGATTTCCTAAGAAAATACATGGCTAAGATTAGTCATCGACACCGCAAGGTTATGTTTCAACCTTCCGGAAGTAAGAAGTTTATGTATTTAGGGAAAGTTCCCAAAGCTCCCAAAACGTTGACTTCAGCATTAAAGGCAAGGAAGATGTTGGAAAATGGATGTACCGGTTATCTGGTGAATATAATAAGGAAAGATAAAGAAGCTTAGTTAGGACCAAAGAAGGTCCCCATAGTAAAGGAATTTATTGATGTGTTTCCGGAAGAGTTGCAGACTTACCATCGGAACGAAAAATTTCGTTTGAAATCGAATTGACCCCCGAAATAGCCACGATTTTTTTTAAGGCGCCATATCAAATGATTCCAGGGTAACTCAAGGAACTTCAGGTGCAACTAAAGGAAATATTGGACAAAGGGTTCATCCGACCAAGTTATTCCCCATGGGGAGCACCTGTTCTATTTGTTAAGAAGAAGGATGGAATGTTACGAATGTGTATTGATTATCGGGAACTAAACAAGATCTCGATTAAGAACAAGTATCCACTCCCAAGGATCGATGATTTGTTTGACCAACTTAAATGAGCGTCAGTATTCTCAAATATTGATCTACACTCAAGATATCATTAACTTCGAGTTAAAGAATAAGATATACCGAGAACAGTGTTCCGAACACGTTATGGGCATTATAAGTTCTGCGTCATGCCTTTTAGATTGACCAATGCCCTAGCAGCTTTCATGGATCTCATGAATCGAAGGATACCTCGATAAGTTCGTTATTGTCTTCATCGACGATATTTTCATATACTCAAGAACGCTAGAGGAATATGAAAAGCACTTGAGGATTGCACTATAATTATTGAGAAAGCATCAGTTGTACGCCAAGTTCTCAAAATGTGAGTTTTAGCTGGAGAAGGTTCAATTCCACGGACACGTGGTGACACGAGAAGGAGTATCTGTTGATCCTTTCGAAGTTGAGCAGTGAATAAGTGGCCTACACCGAAAAGTGTGTCAAAAATTAGAAGTTTTCTCGGTTTAGCAGGCTATTATCGACGTTTTGTAGAAGGATTTTCCTGACTTGTAGCATCACTCACTGCACTTACATGAAAGCAACAAAGTATGAATAGACTAAGAAATGCAAAGAAAGTTTCCAAGGATTAAAAAGGACGACTTACAAGTACACTAGTACTGACAATACCAGATCCGAACCATGGAACGTTCGTGATCTATAGTGATGCATCAAAAATAGGATTGGGAGCCGTACTGATGCAAAATGAAAAAGTGATTGCTTACACATCCCAACAATTAAAGGATTATGAAAGGAATTATCCGACGTATGATTTAGAGTTAGCAATGGTTGTATTTGTATTGAAGATATAGTGTCATTACCTGTGTGGAGCTAAGTACGAAATTTATACAGACCATTAGAGTCTGAAGTGCATCTTCATACAAAAAGAGCTCAACATGAAGTAGCAAAGGTGGCTAGAGTTAGTCAAAGACTAAACTGTGAGATTTTATATCACCCAGAAAAGGCTAATCGAGTAGCCAATGCCCTTAGTCATAGAACAACGTCCTTGCTAGTAACGGTACAGATGTTACCAAAACCTCTCCAAAAAGACTTAATGGAAGCAGGAATAGAGCTAGTCACTAGAAGATTAGCTAATTTGTCCTTTCAATTAACGATCTTAGAGAACTTAAAAGAACGACAAGAAGCAGATCAGTCGCTACTTAAAGTTAGGAATAAAGTTCTCGAAAACAAAGAGATCAAATTTAGCATCTCAGAAGATGGCATTCTCCCTTATAAGGGCAAAATGAAAGGATGTAGATTTAAAGAAGCAAGTATTAGAAGAAACTCATAAAGCACCATATGTGGCTCATCCAGGAGCTACTAAAATGTACCAAGATTTGAAAAAACACTATTGGTGGAATGTAATGAAGAATGACATCGCGAGATTCGTCAGCAAATGCCTTACATGCCAGAAGGTAAAAGCTGAGCACCAACGGCTAGTAGGCGAATTACAAAATTGAATTGATATCCCAGAGTGGAAATAGGATCAGATAACTATGGACCGGGTAACCGGGCTACCCAGAACTACGGGTGGACATGATGCTATATGGGTAATTGTTGATAGATTGACTAAATCAACTTATATCCTACCCATTAAACTCAGCAGTTCTGTAGAACAATTGGCTGAACTATATGTAACCCAAATAGTTAGATACCACTGAGTTTCGAAGTCTATCATTTTTGTCATAATGGTAGATTCACTTCCAAGTTTTGGAGAAGTGTTCATCAAGCAATGAGAACAAAACTGACGTTCAGCACAGCCTTCCACCCATAAACGAACGGTCAATCAGAAAAGGACCATCGAGACTTTAGAGGATATGTTGAAAGCATATGTGCTAGATTTTAAGAGAGGATGGGGTAAAAAGCTTCCTTTGATCGAATTTGTATACAACAATAGTTATCGAAGCTCCATTGGTATGGTTCCATATGAAGCTCTATATGAAAGGAGATGTAGACCACCCTTACATTGGTACGAAACCCAAGAAAAGGCGTTGTCGGCCATAGATTTTGTTCATAGAACAACAAGAGATGTAAAGTTAGATTGTCAATGAATGAAAATGGCTTTTAGTCGGCAAAAGAGTTATGCTAATCAACGATGGAGACCTTTGAAGTTTCAAGTAGGAGACTTGATCTTTTTGAAGATAATGCCCACGAAAGGAAATTGTAAGATTTAGAAGGAAAGGAAAGCTCAGTCCAAGGTATAGTGGACCATTTGAGATCTTGAAACAGATAGATAATGTAGTTTATAAGTTAGCCTTATCCTCTAATCTAGCATTGGTACACAATTCATTCCATGTGTCCATGCTAAAAAAGTATGTGCCAGACCCTTCACATGTTCTTCAGCCGGAAGAAATTGACAAACAGGAGAATCTGTCTTATGGAGAAAAACCAGTTCAAATTCTGGCACAAGAAGAGAAGGAATTAAGGAACAAGAAGATATCTCTCGCTAAAGTTTTATGGCGCAACCAACAAGTAGAAGAAGCAACGTAGGAATGAGAGAATGAAATAAGGAAAGACTACCCCGAATTATTTTGATTTTTGAGGTCGAAAATTCTTAAGGGGGGTAGATTGTAATGACCGAGAAAACATCATCAATGAAACCTAATATTTAACTAGGTTTAATTAATGAAATTATTCTTAAAAATATGAAACTTTGTAAAAATAGTAATTTTTGTGAAAATTACAATAAAATATGAATGAGCGGCATTAATTGCACATTTTATGGCATATGTAATGCAATGGTGGATATTATAAAATACAAATTTTAAGAGTTTGATGACTCAGAGATTTGTGCATAATATCCATAAAATGAATTTTATGTCACAATTAATGGTGAAATTGTTATATAAATGAATGAATGATTAGAATATAAATAGGACATAAAGGTTGTCCTAACCCTAACCGGGGGGTAGAAAGGAGGCCAGAGTAGTATAAGAATACTGCTAAATGAAAACGTGGATACGAAAAATGTTATGATTGGCCTCCAAAAGTAAACGAAAAGTAAGTTGAATATTTTTATACAGTCTAAGGATAGAAAGTACACTGAATTGACCACGATAGTATAGGAAAAATACTGTGTGGTAAAAAATTACACAGTATAAATTTTTAACTCCACAAAGTGGACATTTGCTTGAATTCTATTGGGCCAACAAGCCCTGCAATGTGGCCCAATAAGATGAGGACACCTAGTGGTATACTCATGGGTTACCATGAGTCACCAAATGTGATAAGGATGCATTTAAGGCAAAGTTATCACAAAAATTCATTTCCTTTCTTTCCTTCCAAGCTCCGGCAGCCATAACCAACAGCTCTAAAAAAATTTCTCAGCCCCCAAACTTTGCAAAAATACCCCCAAACAAGTTTTACAAGCAAGTACAAGGATTTCCCATAAGTTTTAAGGTAAAATCCTAAACTTTTTCATGAGTTTTCAAGGGATTTTTCATGGGTAAAAGGGAAAAAATTAATCCATGATATTTTTGCATGAAAAGGAAGTCCAAGAAGAAGTTCAAGAAGTATTTGAAGGCTAGAAATCCAAAAAGTGTTATTTGGGTAAGTTTTAAAGTTTAAAGTTTTGAATTTTGTTTTGATTTTTATTCTTTCAAACCCATGAGGGGTTTTGAGCACATATTTGATGGAATTACATGTATATGTGATGATTGGCAAGTTTGAGTTGTGAAACTTAGGTTTTTAGTGCAAAACGGTAATTTTTGAAAAAAATGTTATTTTTGTAATTTTGATGTTTGACTTTGCAAAAGTGATGTTTGAGCATGAGAATATATTGATTAAGGCATGGAATGGTTTCTGCAGGGGTAGAATTGCAAGTTTGAAATGGATTTTTGTAAAAATACCATAGGGACTAAATTGAAAGAAAAAGTTCCTTCTCAGCAGATTTGAAAAATAGTCAAAAAGGCCCCTGTACAGTGATATTTTGGGAAAAGTTAAAACACAAAAGTTGTAGATCTCGATGAAACTGTTAGGTTACGCGGATGGTTTGTCTAAAAACTCAATCTTTTGTGAGTTTTTAATTTTTCAAGAATATGTTAAAAGTGAAAAAAGTGTTAAATGGTAAAAATATCATTTTTCAAAATGATTTAAGGTATAGTACCTTAAGTAAAAATGATCCTTGAGAAAAATAGGAAATTTTGATGCAAAGAAGTAAATTTTAGTCTTGGGGGTCAAATCGTCAAAATCTTTAGTTCAGAGACTAAATCGCAAAGTTTTATGAAAATGGGGCATAATTGAGAAATAAAGGGATTTGACCCACTAGGGTGTTATTTTGAAATTAGTATGTGGTTATTTTCATAAGAAGATCGAAATCGAGCTCGGGTAGGTTAGTGGACCCACGAAGGGCAAAATCGTCATTTTTGCCCAAATAACCCGAATCGCTTTGAAATGTT
Organism: Artocarpus heterophyllus; assembly: GCA_025403435.1. Taxonomy (NCBI): domain Eukaryota; kingdom Viridiplantae; phylum Streptophyta; class Magnoliopsida; order Rosales; family Moraceae; genus Artocarpus; species Artocarpus heterophyllus. The sequence goes on along the minus strand of CM046332.1, from coordinate 19,258,123 downwards.
TCCAATGGGATAAGAAAACTACTAGAAAGGTTCCCGCCCTTCGTTAAAAACGATAAGGTAAAGTTAGATAGAAATAAGAAAAAAAAAACCAGTGGTTTTTAGAGTTGTACATAGTAATACAACTCAATTTATTAACTAACGGATGTTTCGTATCGAAACATAGTGGAATTTGACTAATGGCTTTGTAATTGGCCAACAGGATCCTAGGAGTCTAGGAGAAGGGAAATCGAGGCTAAGTTCCCCGACATTCGCATCAAGTAAGTACCCTTCCCACCTACAGTATGAAATGTAGGTTTAGAAAGAAATGTATGTATATGTATACCTGTGCGTATAATTAAGTGTAAACTTGTATGTTTGCCATGATATGAATACCTAGGGGTATAGTCATGTATGAATAAGTGTGAGCATATTAATGTGTACCAGTGTGTACAAGCTGTTATGTACTTGTATGTACAATAATGAAAATAAGCATGTGTACCATGATTTTGTACCTGTGTGTATAACATGTTGTGTACCGTGTGTACAATAATGAAAATGAGCATGTGTATCATGATTTCATACCTGTGTGTACAATGATAAATACTTGAGTATGTATAAAGTAGGTATCTGTGTGTACATTTTATGTTAAGTACTTGTGAGTACGTTATGCTATATACCTGTGTGTATATTAATATGTACCAGTGTGTATAAAAAGTAAGTACCTGTGTGTACTATGCTATGCAAGAGAATTTATGTTTCATGGATAATATGTGATTATCACTTCATGCATGGTATGTCAACCATAATAAAGGGACTGGTAAATGTATCACCAGAAATTAAGAAAAGTGTCGTACCGACTCCTAACTCAAGGGGAGTTTAAAGGATATGTTACGGTCACGGTGTTACGTAGACCTAAATGAAATTGCGCAATGGTACGAACACTTGGGCCCTAGTAAAGATAAGAAATGATAAGGATAAAGAAAGTTTATAAGAAAGCATAATTGATTCATGCATTCATGTGAATATCCATGTGGGATTTATGGGACTTATTGGGCGTTAGCTCATTAAGTATTTCATGCTGTAGGTATTCCGACGATAAGGTCAGAATAAGTTCAAATGGTGAGCTGGCGGAGGGGTGGATGATGAGCAGATTGGGTATGGAGTCCGCTGCTGTAATGTTTTCCGCTACGTATGTTTAAAGTTATTTTGATATGAAATGTTTAAAAGAAAGATGTTATGAAAGTAAAAGTATTAATTATATAAATACAAGTATGTGAAAGTATTTTGAGAATTATCAAAGTTAATGTAAGTAAATTATTTATTTCTGTTTAAAAAAAAAATTTCCTAAATTTTTGCCCTAAAGTAAGTAAGAAAGAGTTTTATCACAGCCCGAAAAGGCGGGTTGTGACATTCACTTCCAAGTTCTGGAGAAGTGTATAGACTGCAATGGGGACTAAGTTGTACTTTAGTACAGCTTTTCATCCTCAGATAGACGGTCAAACGAAGGGAACGAACTTGATCTTAGAGGATATGCTTCGGGCCTATACTCTCGACTTCAAGACCAACTGGTGTAAAATGCTTCCGTTAGCGGAATTCGCTTACAACAATAGCTACCAGGCGATGATTGGAATGGCAACTTATGAGGCTCTGTATGATAAAAAATGCAGGTCATCTATATGTTGGCATGAAGCTGGTGAAAAGAAGATGATGGAAAACGTTGATGCTGAAAGAACTAATTTTGTCAACGAAACCTCCGAAATGGTTAAGTTGATTCGGAAGAGAATAGAGACCGCTCAAAGCTGTTAGAAGAGTTATGCTGTTAAGAGAAGAAGACCCTTAGAATTTGCGATAGGCAAATCTGTGTTTTTGAAAGTTACACCAATGAAAGGAGTAATGAGGTTCGGGAAGAAAGACAAGTTGAACCCAAGATTTATCGAACCCTATGAAATCGTGAAGCGGATAGGCAAAGTAGCTTATCAGCTAAGACTGTCATCAGAAATGTCAGCAATGCACGATGTCTTTCATGTCTCCATGCTTAAGAAATATGTCCCGGACCCTACGCATATGATTGAGCCACAAGTGATCGGGATATGAGAAGACTTGAGTTATGAAGAAAAGCCAATGGAGATACTTGATCGGAAAACCAAGACTTTGAGGAATAAAGAAATTCCGTTGGTCAAGGTTCTATGGCGAAATCACCAAGTAGAAGAAGCTACATGGGAATGTGAAGATGACATGAGAACTATGTATCCGCAACTGTTCTGAGTTTCGAGGCCGAAACTCTTATAAGGTGGGGAGAATTGTAACACCTGCCGATTTTCTTGTAATGGATTATGTCATATTAGTAACAGTGTTAAGTAATCTCCTTATTTGATTTATGATATTATTGTCACTGACTATTTTATTTTAAGTGTTATGACAGGTGACGATCACGTGGAATTGATGTAATCAAGTGTTTATGTTATCAATGATATATGTTAATTTTAATTTTTCCTATAAATTAATGTTTTGTTAAACTTTAGTGTGTAAGACAGTTTGGCAGGCTGAACCTTCTAGTTCGGTAGGCCGGAATGACCCTCATGAATCGGTAGGCCAATGGAATATCATCGGCAGGCCGGACTTCACGGAATCGGCAAGTCGAATTGAGACATCGGCAGGCCGATGACAGCTGACGAGCAGTCAGTAGAAATCGCCTAAAGATGTGACGATGAAGATTGGATGTGATTGGTTAATGATTGTTGATTGATTGACATATTTTTGGATTAATTTCCTCATTTTGGGTAATAAAACATTTGACTTTTGATTGATTGAATTTAATTGATAAGGTTTCCTATTTTTAGAAATTGAAATTTTGGTAAGTGGAGCTTAATTGGTTGACTTTCCCCTAATCCACTCCATTCCTCACGTGATTTGCCTCAATTTTAGTCAGGAAAATCCTGACATATTAGTGAATGTTGACTCTTAATTTCTTTCATTATCCTCATTCACATTAATTTCTCTCTACCTCTATCTTTCTTAGACGTTTTCTCTCTTTCTCGCTCTCTCCTCATCACGTTTTCTTCTTTGTCTCCCTCTCAAATTTCCCTGCTATTATTTGTAAGAAATATTGAAATTTCTTTGGTTGAATTCGAAGGAGTTTGAGAAGAAAATTTGTTAAAGGTAAGAACTAATTTTTTTGGTATTTCTAAAATGTATATCTCCTCTTCATCCGACTGCTATAACTTTGTCTAGGTATTTTATTTTGCTCTAAAATTTTAATATGTTGTTCATGGAGATGTTATGTTATGTTTCTCCAAATTTCACGTTAATTGAATTTTTCTATGATAAGTTATGAACTTTCTTCTCTTTGCTACTCATGGAAATTATTGCTGTTTGGTTGTGTTGCACAAAAATATGGGTGATGTTCTTAATGTAAATGAGTGTTATTTTGCACAAAATTTGGAAAATATGTTTATGTATATGTTAAGTTATGGACTGAAAAGTTTGGAGATGATTTGATGGATATTTTATATGTTATGGAATTTTCATTAAGACTAGGTTATAAAACTGTTCTATCTGTGAAATTGATTGGACTTTTTATTGCGTGGTGTTTTGTATGATTAAATGATTTTTTTTGGTGTTGAGATATTTTTGTGGTACTGTAATGTATGTTAATAAGTTGTTAGTAAGAATTTTAGGGTTTAAGTAAATTTGTTTTGATTGTTTGAAAATGATGAACTCATGCAACTCACTGCTTTATATGATGGAAGTTAGTTTTACTACTGATTTCAAATGTGTATTTTGACCTAATCCGATTTTTGTTGAAGCCAATTTTTGGATATGTTAGAGTTTTATGTGTTATATATGTTAATTTTTGTGAATTTTTCTACAGTCTTGATAATGTGTTAAACGAGCCCAAGTATAGAGTTACTCACTGTTTTGTATTGCTGGCAGATTTCATGTTTTGATATGTATGCCTGGTTTTTGATATTAAATGTAATTTTTATGACTAAGAAAGAATCATGATAATATGTTTATGTTGTAACGCCCTCCTTACGGACATTACAAATGTCGTATATACATTCTTTAATACTTTCATTTAAGATAAAAACTTTCATTTTAACTTTTATTTTGAAGTCAACCATATAATTTGAAGATAATTTGAAAACATAATTTTAGAAAAGCATACCTAGGATCCATGTATACATTTTTTTTATCAATAAAATGATTTACTTGATCATAAACATCTTTAAATAAAGTAAATATACTAAATATTAAAAATCACAACCTAAATAAACATCACAACATTTTGAAACCATTTGCTCTCCTAGTTCGGCAAACCGAACTTAGGACTTCAGCAAGCCAAACATGATCGGCAGGCCGGAGTTCGTCCACCGGTAGATCAACAGAGGCTTTGTAAAACGGGGTTTCAAAACTGATATGTTCGGCAGGCCAATGTAGGGTAATCAGCAGGCCAATCCACACTTCGGCAGTCCAACCATTAATGGTCGGCAGGCCAAACAGCTTAAGAAAATTAAGATTTTTCAATCAAACTTAATAATTTAAAAGCGGAAGACATATCTTAAAGAAAAAATAGTAAAAAGGGGTCATAGTTCCAATCCTTAAAATTTGAGCAAGTAAACATAATCAAAATTATAAAATATAGTTTAATCCATAAAAGCTTCCTTCCTTGGCGTTTTTTCGATTACAATTCATCGTGCTTAGCTCACACGTCTTTCTATATCCTCCACCTAGTCCATGACCTTCTTACCCTTATCTGCAACATGATATAAATATGAATAAGCTAATGCTTAGTAAGTACATATATTTCTCACAATTTAAAAACATTTCATAAACATCATCATCATCATCATCATCATTTTCATAATAGCACGTTAAGCACATTTTCATAGAAACATAACTTTTATTCTTTGACCATATTAAAACTTATTCCATTTTATCTTAAGGGCCCAAGTGTTGCACCATAATTATCATCGTAGGTGCGCTGTTATGAGAGGAGAAGGGCTAATCCTAAACCAAACATGACATCATATCATATCATTTCATAACATTGGTGTGCAACACTTATTTAGGTGATACATATATACATATATAAACTTTCATACTTTTGAAATACATCATCATAAATGAATAACTTTTGAGCATCAAATCTTTCATAAGAATAAAAAAATGAAACCATCCTAAAATCATCATAGATATCATCATGAACATAATTTCAAACCTTTTATAAAACATATCATGTTGTAGGTGAGAATATACTTACTTGTATAGCTTACTTAACCTTAACTTAGTAGACTTAGGCGGTGTTTGGCAGTGGTGGGAACCACTCAGTTCCCACCATAATTTCAGTTATAAACAGTGTAAAGCTCTTACATGCTACAGTAACAATAAAAAAATATGCTACAGTATAAAACTCTCACATGCTACAGTAAAAGTGGTTCCCACCACCCTTCAAACACCCTATTAGTAGGTGACAACGCCGCGGTCTCGATGTGCTCGCTTCATCATGTGTTCATGTCATACATTCATAAAAATAGCAATTAACATTTACTTTCATAAAACTATAAAATCATCATAGATATCATCATGAACATAATTTCAAACCTTTTATAAAACATATCATGTTGTAGGTGAGAATATACTTACTTGTATAGCTTACTTAACCTTAACTTAGTAGACTTAGGCGGTGTTTGGCAGTGGTGGGAACCACTCAGTTCCCACCATAATTTCAGTTATAAACAGTGTAAAGCTCTTACATGCTACAGTAACAATAAAAAAATATGCTACAGTATAAAACTCTCACATGCTACAGTAAAAGTGGTTCCCACCACCCTTCAAACACCCTATTAGTAGGTGACAACGCCGCGGTCTCGATGTGCTCGCTTCATCATGTGTTCATGTCATACATTCATAAAAATAGCAATTAACATTTACTTTCATAAAACTATAAAATCATCATCACATAATAACTTCTATTTGTATATTCCATCACATATCCTTTCCTTTCATGAAATTATAAATTTCATAACCATTTCATCAATATAAAAGCATTAGCATCACCCATCAACACAAAACACTTCACTGACCTACATGGATTCAAGACTTAAAAACTCAACATTCACACATACTTTAGGCACCACACTTGACAGGGGTAACGTTAATACATAAACATATTACCATGATTTTTCTTTAGTCATAAAAATTACATTAAGTATCTAAAACAAGTCATACATAACAAACATGGAACCTGCCATTAACTTACACAGTGAGTCACATAAATTCATCATTTTCAAATAATTAAAACACATATATTTTAACTCTAAAATTCATACTAACAACTTACAAACATATATTACAATATCATAAAATTATTTCATCATCAATAAAATCATTTAAACATACAAAACATCACATAATACAAAAGTCCAATAATAACACTGTTAAAACAATTTCTTGACCTAGTCTCAATAAAAATTTCATAACACATAAAATACTCATCAAATAATCACCAAAATTTCCAGTTCATAACTTAACATATACATGAACATTCTAGCCAAATTTGTAGCAAACAAAGCACATTTACCCCTTGAACACAAATCACATTTTTTTGCATCATAACTAAACAACAATATTTTACTGTGAGTGGTAAAGGGTAGAAAATTCATAACTTAATTTAGAAAAATCAAAATGACTTGAAACTTAAAAGAACATTAACATAACACACATATGAACATCATATTAAAAATTCAGAGCAAAAAGGAATTTTGTAGAGAAAGATATAGCAGTTGGATTTCAAGAAGGATTTCATATCAAAATTAAACCAAGAACGAACTCTTACCTCAAAATGATTCTTCTCAAATTCCTTGAATTTACTCCAATGGAATTTCAATATATTTTTCAAATAATAACAGAGGAATTGAGAGGAAAAAGGAGGAGAAAAAATGTGAAGAAGAAGAGAGAGGATGAGAAAAAGAAAATGTGTGAGAGAGAGAGAGCGAGCGTTTACGTGAAAAAAAATTAAAAATGGCATAAAGAAAGGATGGTCTCTCCCCCCCCCCCAAAACATATCAAAATTTTCTGACTGAGATTAAGGTCAAATCATGTGGAAAGTGGAAAGGATTGAGGGAGAGTCAACACATTAGCTTCACTTACCATATTTTGCCCTCTAAAATAAGAAATCATAATCAATTACATTTAATCAATAAAAGTCAATGATTTTATTTTTTTAAATGAGGAAATTAATCCATAAATATGTCAATTAATCACATTAAACCATCCAATCATCGTAATCATCTCAATCACAAATTTGGAGAGATTTCTGCTGACTGCTCATCAGTTGTCATCGGCCTGCCGATTCTTAACTACGGCCTGCCGATTCCATGAGGTTCAGCCTGTCGATCATTGTCATCAGCCTGTCGATCCTTGAAAGGCTATTTGGCCTGTCGAACTTGAAAGTCCAGCCTGCCGAACTGTCCTTAAAATACAATACATTATAGCATTCAAGTCATCATTGCATCATAAATAAACATACATGGTAATTAACATGAACACTTGGACACATCAATTCCACGCGATCGTCACCTGTCATAAAACTTAAAATAAATGGTTAGTGATAATAATATCATAAATAACTATGGATAACACTTAACGTTGTCACTATCATTACATAATTTCGTTACATGAAATAGGCGGGTGTTACATATGTATTATTTTGGTTCATGCCAAGTTTTGTGCCTAAATTGTATGTGAATGTTGAGTTATAAAATCTAGAATTCATGGAGGTTAGAAAATGTTTGTGTTGATAGTTTCGTTCTAAAGATTTATGGTTAATGAAACACGTTATAAATTTATGTTTCAAGCGATGAATGTATGTGTGATGATATATGGTAATGGATGTTATGTTGTGGTGATTAATTCATTAAATTATATGTTAATTGCCATTTTTTTTTTTATGAATGTATGACATGAACACAATACGAAGTGAGCACATCGAGACCGCGGCGTCGTCACCTACAAATTAAAGTTAAGTAAGCTACACAAGTAAGTACATTCTCACCTACAACATGATATGTTTTATAAAGGTTTGAAATTATGTTCATGATGGTATTTTTTATGATTTCATTTGTATATATATTCCATGAAAGATTCGAGGTTTGAAAGTTATGTATGTATGATGATGACGTATTTCAAAGCATGAAAGTTTATATATGTATATATGTATCACCTAAATAAGTGTTGCACACCAATCTTATGTTATGATATGTTATAATGTCATGTTTGGTTTAGGATTAGCTACCATTCTCCTCTCATGACAGCGCGCCTACAATGATGATTATGGTGCAACACTTGGGCCCTTAAGATAAAATGAATTAAATTTTAATATGGATATTGTAATGAAAGATATGTTTCTTATGAAATTGTGCCTAGTGCACTGTTATGATGATGATGATGTTGTTGATGTTCATAAAGTGTTTTAAGTTGTGAGATATAAATGTACTTACTAAGCTTTAGCTTATTCAATTTTATATCATATTGCAGATAATGGTAAGAAGATATTGGAATAGGAAGAGGACAAGGAAAGGCGTGTGAGCTAAGTAAGATGGATTGAAAATGAAAGACGCCAAGAAAAGAAGTTTTAAAACTTATGAACCATGTTTTATTTTTATTCTATTTCATTTTGAGTATGTTATTTGACGAATCTTAAAGATTTAAACTATGACACTTTAACTTTAAAGTTTTATCATATATCTTCTGCTTCTAAATTATTGAGTTTGGTTTAAAGAAAAATTTATTTTTGACAGTCGGTCGGCCTGCCGACCTTTTCTGGTCGGATTGCCGATTACCCAGTATTGGCCTGTCGATCTTATCGATTTTGAAATCTTGTTTTTGCAGAGCCTCGGGCGGCCTACCGATGGTTGATCATCGGCTACCGATGGTTGATCATCGGCTACCGATCTAGTTCGGCCTGCCGAACCATGAATGAAGATTTTCTTTTAAGATGTTTTAAAAAGTTAATTTGATTTACTATGGTATTGGTAAACTATTTAAAGGATGTTTATGATTAAGTAATTTAAAAAAAAATGCATGCATGGATCCTGGGTTATATTTTCAAATATTCTTTTTAATCAAATAGTTTATCTTAAATAATGGTTAAATGAATGAATGTAACGACATCTGTGATATCCGTAAGGGGGTGTTACATGTTTGGCAATTGTGGTTTCCACCACTTTCTTGGTTATAAACAATTTAAAGTTCTTACATGTTACAGTAACAATAAAAAATAGCTACAGTATAAAGCTCTTATATGTTACAGTAAAAACAGTTCTAAATAACGGTTCTAGTCACCTTACCAAACACACTATGAATGTTTTATCAGCATACAGTTTTGCTATAATATTTTATATGTTCTAATTACAATTTGAATTTCATTGGACGTGTCTTCAGGTTTTGATCTATCTAAATGTTGAGGAGATCGCACCGTTTGGTGTTGAAAGGCTTGTCTAGGTTTTTGAATGATGATTTGTGTAATGCCTGCCCTATTGACGTTGGGTTAACGAAATTTTAATTATTTATTATGAAATTTACAAAATTACTATATCATTGATAATTCTTTTAGTGATTAAACAAGTAAAGATGATGGTGATGATGACGGAACTCGTGATGTAAAGAGAAGTTCATGCCAAATAAAAGAAACTGATATTTTAGTAATTATTATGATGATGTGATTATGATTAATTATTATGACGATTTATAATAACTTGATAGATGTTTCTATTGAATGAAGATTTGTATTTATGGGTTTAATTGAAGAGATATTCAGAGGTAGTTGTAGAATGAATGCCGTTATGAACAAGTCCACGTGCAGTTTCCATGATGCTACATTCTAACCCAATTTTAGACCTCTAAACATCCAAAACTAAATCTTTCTTTTTACTCAAAATTGTAGATCTTTTTACAAGCTTTCCCACGTCTACTCATTTGTGCAAATCCGACATCGAAATGAGAAGTTATGGTCTATACACTATCCAGATACTAGACAATAACCTACCAGATGACCAAGGGCTGCTGATTATGAAAATTTGTCCACTTTCCTTAACTTCCTCACACGTTTTTTTACCTAAACATATACCTATTAATAGCTGGAAAACTCCTCCCAATCACATTGATTTCGTACCTTAATTCTCATGATTGATTTGTAAATAAAAAAAATCCAAATCTTTTATGATTGTCTTGATTGCTTCACGTTCATGACAACTCTCTTATATTTCCTTATCTCTCCTCTCACATTTACAACTTGCTTTCTCTCTCTCCCTCTCTCCCTCTTCTCTCTCTTATCTCTGCTACAATTTTTCATATTCAAAGCATCATCCTAACCAACTAATACAACAAAGGGAAGACCATAAATTTTCAAGATCTAGTGAATTGCTAGGAATTTTTTTTTTTTTGTTATGATAGTATATGAGATGATGACTTTCATTAGTGTGTGTATGTTTATGTTTATGAATGCATATGTATATTGGCCCTCTTGATGATTTTTTTTTGGATACTATATATATTTTGTATTGTATTTTTTCCATTTTATTATTATTAAGATTTTCTCTTACAAGATAGGGTTTATGTGACAATGAGCTTATTTACGGTTTCTAGGGTTTAAGATAACATGTTGTGATAGATATCTTCTAGTTTTAAGGATTTAGAAACATGTATAGGGCTGTGTCATGATGTTTTGATGAAGGTTAGACATTGTTTTTAGAATTTTGTTTTGTTTTGGGAATTGCCAAACCCGGTTTGGTAGTGCTTGAAATTTCCAGCACCATTGATCTGTTTTCAAATGCATTTTTGAACGCGTTAACGATGTTGGAATGAGGCATTTATATATCGTTAGAAATCTACGGATGTCTAGTGTCTAGAACTGCTAAGCTTGTGTCATTTAGACATCTGCACTATTTTATATGAATTTTTGAAGGAACAGAGGTGAAGCTGCCATTTTTTTTAATGAAACAAAAGTTACACGTTTATTTCAATAGAAAAAAAACGTATCTTCCATTTTTGCCCTATAGATAATCATATTCTTTCCTAGAGGGTAAAGCTAGAAAAATTAGTTAGAGGTGGGAGCGTGACTGAACTAACAAGGTAAGGCAAATTGATCGATGTAGAAATTGACAGCGGATGAAATACAATTTTAAAGGGAGCAAAACAAAAATATTATAAAGCTTCATATTCAAATCTTAAAAAAAAAAAAAAAAATTCAAGAGGGGCAGCTGTCCGCCCTTGTTCATGGGTGGCTCCACCCTTTTATATGCTTGGCCCAGCATATCTAACGTCAAAGCCACCAGTTTAAAATTCTTTTTTACAGATAATTTTTCAAGGTGTTCTGTTCTGTCATAAGATTTCCTTTCAGAAGTGGGTAATCCTAGATTATTCATATCACATTCAAATTACTGAACATTTTCAAAGAAGGCAACAAATCCGAACACAAAACAAGCATTGCAATCCCACAACATCTAAGAATCTTAAAGCTATGAAATGACAATAATATATTTCACAAACTCAACAGAACACATTTCTGCTTCATTGCTGTCCTTGGACTCCTTTAGCGCGCTTCCTGCAGGAAAACATATTAATGTTGCTGATTAATTTCTGTATTGAGTAGGGATTTAAGCAGAGTGGATAATAATTATAAACGAAAAAGAAATTTCTTTTTCTGATCTTCTTTTCCTTTCCTTTTTTCAAAAGGATATTTCTTAATACCCTACTATAATGATCATGATTGGCGATTACGCCAAAACGCACATGCATAAACAAGATCGTTTTGACTTGAAAATCACATACCCTTGTCTTCACAAACAAGAAATTCAGTGTTTTAGTAACAATTTCCAAATTATTTTAATATTAACCAATATATAATTTTTGCAAGAACGGAAACAATAAAGGGTAAGTTAGTTGTATGGTAGATCTTTCAATTATATTCTTAAGCAGTATGGAAAAAAAAATGCAAATGATTGTCCTTTCAACATAAAAACAACGGTTATTCTTAAAAATAACAAGAAGGTTTGGCTTACCTTTGGAATCCAAGCCTGCAAAACATGAGTTCAGCTGACAAGCCTTCCATCAAGTACTACATATTTTACGTTTTTTAGGTCATGGACTGGGGGAACTTCCTCCAGCAGTGAGCATCCGGAATTGTAAGACGTTCAAGAATGAGCAATGCTCCTCTATCTATTTTCACCACCTTTAGTTTGTCCAACCCAAGCAAATCAAGGCTTTTGAGTTTCCGAAAACCACCCGCCTCAAAATGCAGTTGTTCTCCCTCATAGGCATGGCTAAGCAGTGCAAGTTTCTCCAAATTAGATAAATCTTTGAGACATTTGGTTGGTTGATCAATTAACCTTGAAAAAGATAAACACAAACTGCATAGGTTTTGAAGCTTCTGAATCCATTCCCGCAATTTTTCTAACCGGCCAGTCAAGGTCAGGTTCTGCAAAAATTGAGGTGGAGAGGAAATGTATTGTAGATCTAGAACCTCATTTTCATCAATTGATTTCAAAGACAATTGTTTGAGGTGGTACATTTTCTCGATAGAGGTGCAAAGAGCCCTACGAATCTCCTTACTTATCTTTGACATGCCAAACCTCCCCAATTTTATCAATTTTTCCAACTCTTTCATGAGACTAACTCCACCAATATCTGCTTCCACCAGCGCAAGTGTTTGTAAGTGTTCCAATTGTCCAAACCCTTCCTCTATCTCCACTCCCTGGACGTAATTAAAAATACTATCAATATTAAGCATATTAAGGTTATAACTATAGGCCAATAGGTGTCGCAGATTTGTAAGCATATTAATCTCCTTTGGTAGCTTGCAAATTAATGTATTTCTAATGTCCAGTGACTCTAAATTTGGTAGCTTGCTGATGGATTTCGGTAGCACCTTAACCCGTGTATTACTCAAACTTAGATATTTCAAGCAATATAATTTCCCAAACTCTTTCGGGAGAGTATCAATAGGAGCATTGTCAACCTCCAACACCTTCACAAGCTTAAACTTTTTGAACAAGTTATCCATGAAAGACTTGGTCAATTGATCATTCACGTCCAAAAGAAAAACAGAGCGAACCCTGGAGCTCTCAACATTCTCCAAAACATCCCTTGTGCTTCCGGTGATCACCAGGCTACGAGCTTTTCCTCTAGATTTTGACCTTTTCCCATCCGAAGATTGACAAAAGCAAACACCATCAGCCTTTGATAGGATAACATCACACATCAAATCATGGACTTGCAATAAATTACCTTCTCCGATCTGTAGAGGAAAATTGACCAAGTTTCTTTTCGTGAGCTCACCTAAATGTTCTTCAGCAACCTCTTCCAACAGTTTTTCTCCTTTTGCTTTAACAAAACCATCAGCAATCCATAGTCTAAACAATCTCTCATCGAAAACTGAATAGCCTTCAGGAAAGACACCAAAATACAAGAAGCAAGTTCAAACGAAGTACGGCAGATCATAATAACTGAGAGAGAGAATGCTTAGGATTTTTTCTAATGGAGAATTTATTTCAACCTTAGAATTAAGATCATCAAGAAGTTTTCTCCATTTAGACTCAACCTTGTCTTTAATTGACAATAAACTTGCTATAGTTGCAATAACATGAGGCAAACATTGGCACTTCCTGACAATTTCCACGGACAATTGCTCCAACTCTGCAGGGCAAACCCCTTGACACTCATGTTTGAAAGCCTTCTTGCAGAACAATTCGTAAGCCTGATGGGGAATTAGACGACTCCTAATTTCAAGGATCGTAAGAACGAACAATTGCCGAAAATAAATAGGAGAAAAGAAGAAAAAGAGACACCAAATTTTTATACAGGTTCGTCCAAAATTGAGACTACGTCCTGTTTCTGCCGCTTGCAGATTCCACTATGATGAAGGAGATTACAGATTACAAGAGCAGTTTCTCACACACTCACAAATTGTGCTTACCAAAACTCTCTTCTATTTAACACCCTGTGGGAATTTTTCTCTCTCAAGAATGGAGCTCTCAAGAATTTTGCCTCTCACAAAATTATGCCACTCACAATCTCACACACACACAACTCTAGCCACCTTGTGCCTATTTATAGCCAAAGGAGGAGAAAAATAGCAACTAATGGGAAACCCTAGTAGTTTTTCTTTTTTGGGTCCTTTGAGTCTGACTCTAACTCAAAAAACATCGCGCATCACAGCGCCGCGGCGCTCGAAACGAGCGCTGCGGAGCCCCCTGCAGCACCTAGGCGCTCTACTCCTAGCGCCTAGGCGCCATCCACACAATGCTTAGGCGTTTAGCTCTTAGCGCCTAGGCGCTCACCACTTGGCGCCTAGGCTCTCTTCACTTGGCGCCTAGGAGCCCTCGTCCCAACGCCGCGGCGCTCTTCTGCCAGAGCCGCGGCACTTGCTCCCTGCCTCCGAGGACGCATTTTTCCCTTTTTTCTTCCTTTTTGTTGGGGTGTCGACAATCTCCTACTTGGAGACTAATCAATCACCATGTCTCCAACTGCAGCGGTAATGACTTCTCACGCCTCATGGAGAAGTCCAACTGAAGTCGCACACAACTTCAGTTTCTCGATCGGAACCATCTTGGTGAGCATATCTGTCGGATTCTGGCTCCCAAGAATCTTCTCAAGCTTTAACACTCCATCTTCCAAAGCCGACCTGATGAAGTGATACCGCAATTGTATATGCTTCGTCCTAGCATGAAATGCAGGATTTTTTGCCAAATGAATGGCGCTCTGACTGTCACTATGTAATGCACTCCTTTCCTGCTTGTGACCTAGTTCTTCCAGAAATGACCGCAACCAAATCATCTCCTTGCTCGCTTCTGTCATTGCTACATACTCTGCTTCTGTAGTAGAGAGTGCAACTATCTTCTGCAGCTTTGAGACCCAACTAATTGCAGTGCCACCCAAAGTGTAGACATAACCGGTGGTACTCTTTCTGCCATCAATGTCTCTAGTCATATCAGCATTAACATAGCCCTGTAGTCCCAAGTTTGACTTCTTGAAACACAATGCTAAACCCGCAGTACCTCTCAGATATATGAGAATCCACTTCACTACCTCTCAATGTTGTTTACCTGGATTACTCATGTACCTACTCACAATTCCCACTGCATATGCAATGTCCGGTCTGGTACAAACCATGGCATACATTAGACTGCCTATAGTGGAAGCATAAGGCACCTTGGCCATGTGGTCTCGTTCCTGCTCCGTGGTCGGTGATTGCTCCTTTGATGACTTGAAGTGACTGGCCAAAGGAGTATTCACAGGCTTTGCATTACCCATGTTGAATATGCTCAACACCTTTTCAACATATTCTTCCTGTGACAGTTTCAGACTGTTACGGTTCCTCGTTATTTTCATCCCAAGGATTTGTTTTGCAGCATCTAAATCCTTCATTGCAAACTCCTTAGACAGCTCCTTCTTTAGCTTGTCAATCTCCTGTTTGCAACCTCCTGCTATCAGCATGTCATCGACATATAACAACAGTATGATGTAAGAATCACCAAAATTCTTTACATAACAGCAATGATCTCCTTGACACCTCAAGAAACCATTGCTGCACATAAACCCATCAAACTTCTTGTACCATTGCCTGGGAGCTTGTTTGAGGCCATACAAGCTCTTCTAAAGTTTGCACGCCAAGTTCTCCTTACCCGATACTTCAAAACCTTGTGGCTGCTTCATGTAGATCTCCTCCTCCAAATCACCATGGAGAAAAGCTGTCTTCACATCTAACTGTTCCAAGAACAAGTCCTCATTTGCCACTGGAGCAAGTACCGTCCTGATCGTGGTTAGCTTCACCACCGGAGAAAAAATCTCATTAAAGTCGATGCCTTCTTTCTGCTGAAAGCCCTTTACCACGAACCTTGCTTTATACCATTTGCTGCCATCAGATTCATCTTTAATCCGGTATACCCACTTATTGTGCAAGGACTTTTTACCCTATGGTAACTTTACCAGTTGCCATGTCTGATTGGATATTAAGGAATCCATCCATCCCTTATGGCTAACTCCCACTTGACCGAATCTCCAGCCTCTACGGCTTCATCATAGCTCTCTAGCTCACCTCTGTTGGTCAACAAGATGTAATGCAAAGATGGGGAGTATCTCTGTGACGGTCTAATGGTCCTGCTAGACCTCCTGACTGGTGTGGCAGGAGTCCTCTGGTTTCCTTCTGGAGCTGTATCTTCTTGGTCTTCAATCTCTGGATTTTGCACCTCCACTTCAGGAAGATCCTTCAATGGAATCAGCTCAGGCTTCTTGTTTTCAGAACCTGAACCCTTGGAGTCAGTGTTGTCTCTGTCCTTGTACAAAACACCTTCATTGAGGATTAAGGAATCCATCCATCCCTTATGGCTAACTCCCACTTGACCGAATCTCCAGCCTCTACGGCTTCATCATAGCTCTCTAGCTCACCTCTGTTGGTCAACAAGATGTAATGCAAAGATGGGGAGTATCTCTGTGACGGTCTAATGGTCCTGCTAGACCTCCTGACTGGTGTGGCAGGAGTCCTCTGGTTTCCTTCTGGAGCTGTATCTTCTTGGTCTTCAATCTCTGGATTTTGCACCTCCACTTCAGGAAGATCCTTCAATGGAATCAGCTCAGGCTTCTTGTTTTCAGAACCTGAACCCTTGGAGTCAGTGTTGTCTCTGTCCTTGTACAAAACACCTTCATTGAGGATTACATCCTTGCTCCTGACAATCTTCCTACTCTGGTCATCCCAGAGACAATAACCAAACTCAAGTCTGCCATAGCCAACCAGAAAACACTTCTTTGACTTGGCATCCAGTTTACTTCTAGCAGCAGAATCAATGTGTGCATAGGAAACACAACCAAACACTCTCAAGTAAGAGAGATCCACCTTTTTATGGCTCCAGGTTTTTTCCGGTAGTTTGAACTTCAGTGGTGTGGATGGACTTCTGTTAATCAGATGAGCGGCTGTATTAATCTCCTCAGCCCAAAACATCTTTGGCAACCCCGCATGTAACCTCATGCTTCTAGCACACTCGTTTAAAGTCCTGTTCATCTTCTCAACTACCCCATTCTGTTGTGGTTTCCTTGGAATGGTCTTCCTCTTCTTTATTCCATTCTCAGCACAGTACCGCCTGAAATCTTCATCTAAATACTCTCCCCCATTGTCGGACTGCAAGCACTTCACCTTCAAATCTATCTCGTTCTCCACCATGGCTTTCCATTTCTTGAAAGCATCAAAGACATCAGATTTATTTTTCAGAAAGTAAACCTATACCTTCCTGCTTGAGTCATCCATGAATATCACATAGTAATTTGCGCCACCAAGAGAAGTCACTGGCGCAGGCCCCCACACATCTGTGTGAACTAGCTCCAATCTCCTGGACTTAGGCTCTCTACCCATCTTTGAGAAACTGACTCTCTTCTATTTACCAAAGATGCAGGCTTCACACAAACTGTGATCAATAGTTTTCAAACCCGACAGTTTTCCTTTGCAGTGAAGCACCTTCATACTCTTCTCACTCATGTGACCGAGCCTATAATGCCATAGCTCGGTATTGGCAGCAGAATTAGCAACTGCTATGGTATCTCTGCAACTAGAGTTCATGTAGAGAGTTCCAGCCTTGCGTCCCCGAGCAACAACTATCGCTCCTTTTGTGACTTTCCAACCTCCACAATTGAAGGTTACTTTATGTCCTTCGTCATCCAGTTGCCCCACCGAAATCAAGTTGCGCATTAGATTAGGAACATGTCTCACCTTATGAATCTTCCACACAGACCCATTAGGCATTTTTAAATTGACATCTCCAATGCCAACAATATCCAAAGATTCTCCATCAGCGAGATAAACCTTACCATGATTTCCAGCAACATAATTCTCTAGGACATGACTGTGTGCAGTGGTGTGGAATGATGCTCCTAAATCTATCACCCACGAATCAAAAGAACTGTCGACATACAAGATTAAGGCATCCTGTTGCTCTTCAATGGCGGCGTTAGCTGCGTCATTAGTCTTGTCTCTGTTCTTCCTTAGAGCCCTGCAATTCTTTTTCAAGTGGCCAGTCTTACCACAATTCCAACACTCAATGGTCCTACCGTTCCTTGACTTGTTTCTCCCATTCCTCAACTTGCCTCTCCTGCCATTATCCATGTTGGATTGCCTATCAAGTTTCCTGCCCCTATTATCAACATTAAGAGCCGAGTTTGACGTTGAGGCTTCACCTAAGTCCTTCCTACGAACTTCTTCTGCTAGAATAGAATTTCTGACATCAACAAACTTTAATTTTGCACTCCCAAGAGAATTTGTAATGGCCACCCTCATGGGTTCGCAGCTATTCGGTAACAAGGCCAAGAGGATTAGAGCATTGATCTCATCATCGAATTTAATCTCCACCGAGACCAATTGGTTCAGGACTGTGTTGAAACTGCTTAGATGCTCTACAACTGAGGCACCTTCAGGCATCTTTAAATTAAAAAGCTTCTTCATGAGATGTACTTTGTTATTGGCTGAGGGCTTCTTATACATCTCTGACAGAGCCTTCATCATCACTGTTGTAGTAGTCTCCTTTGTAACATTGTGAGCAACATTCTTTGACAAGGTCAAACGGATCACACCGAGCACCTGTCTATCAAGGAGATTCCACTCCTCATCCTTCATGCCTTTAGGCTTATTACCCAAAGGCAAGTGCAGTTTCTTGCTATATAAGTAGTCTTCTACTTGCGTCCTCAAATAGGAAAAATCTGAACCATCAAATTTGATGATGCCGACTGCCATACCTTCTTCTCCAGTCATCGTTCTTGATCAAAACCTCCGCTCTGATACCAGTTGATGGGGAATTAGGCGATTCCTAATTCCAAGGATTGCAAGAACGAACAATTGTAGAAAATAAATAGGAGAAAAGAAGAAAAAGAGACACCAAATTTTTATACAGGTTCGTCCAAAATTGAGACTACGTCCTATTTCCGCCGCTTGTAGATTCCACTATGATGAAGGAGATTACAGATTACAAGAGCAGTTTCTCACACACTCACAAATTGTGCTTACCAAAACTCTCTTCTATTTAACACCCTATGGGAATTTTTCTCTCTCAAGAATTTTGCCTCTCACAAAATTATGCCACTCACAATCTCACACACACACAACCCTAGCCACCTTGTGTCTATTTATAGCCAAAGGAGGAGTAAAATAACAACTAATGGAAAATTCTAGTAGTTTTCCCTTTTTGGGGCCTTTGAGTCCTATTCTAACTCAAAAAACATCGCGCATTACAGCGCGTCAGTGCCGCGGCGCTTGAAACGAGCGTTGCGGAGCCCCCTGCAGCGCCTAGGCGCTCTGCTCCTGGCGCCTAGGCGCTCACCACTTGGCGCCTAGGCGCTCACCACTTGGTGCCTAGGCGCCCTTGTCCCGGCGCCTAGGCACTTTTCACTTGGCGCGTAGGCACCCTCGTCCCAGCGCCGTAGCGCTCTTCTGCCAGAGCTGCGACGCTTGCTCCCTGCCTCTGAGGAGGCGTTTCTCTCTTTTTTCTTCATTTTTGCTGGGGTGTCGACTTGATTTGGCTCCACATCTGCAACAAAGCCAACGTTGGAGACCAAGGTTCCAGCTTTATTATTTGAACAGGATCATCTTTCTTACAACAAGCGGCAACTGCAGCATTGCGTGTTGTTATTATTATTCTACTCCCTTTGTCGTTATTAGGCAAAGCAAGTTTTATGTCATCCCTGAAATTCTCTTCCCAAATGTTATCAAGAACTATCACGTCCCTCTTTGTCTGCAAATACGTCCTGATAAACTTAATTAGCTTTTCGATATTGTCAATTTCTCCAACAATGGAATCACTTGATTTGCATATCGCTTGTTTAATCTCCGTTAGGACCTTTCTTGGGTTGTACGGCTGAGTTACAGTGATCCATGCACTGGCTAGTTCAAAGTGTTTTTTCACTACTTCATCATCATAGACTTTCTTTGCAAGAGTGGTCTTACCAACTCCACCTTCGCCAACTAATGAAATTATCAGTCATGTGGATGCTCCATCGACCAACTTTGCTTTGAGATTTGTAGAGGAATGCTCGATGCCCACTAGTTCATCTTTCTCGATGAAAAGGGAACGCAATCGAGGATCAAGGCCAGTTTGAGCATCCGAGATCCTGCTACTTGGTCCTTGCTCCAAAGGTCTCAACCCAAAACTTTGACCTCTGCCTCGGATCTCAATCAGCGAATTTTTAATACTCTGAATTTCAGAAGCTATCTCATGGCATGGTTTCAGAGTTTCAATAAAGTACCTCGCTTTACGTAGCAAACAAGCAAAACTTCTCCGGCTTGGCTGTTGTCCAAGGAGGTAATGGTATTTGTCTACCACGTCTTCTATGCGGCTAGCTTCCTCACTTATCTGCTTCAGCCACGCTTGCTTTCATGGCATCGCTTATGGCTCCTTTCTGTGACTTGGCTTCTGCATCTTTAAGCAAAGGCTCAATTACCTCTAGTTCAGCTTGCAGACTCTTGACTTCTTTGTGAACTCCTTTCAACGATTTTACTTCTTCCCCCACTAAGTCAATTAATTTCTCAATGATAGGGCTCAAAAATGTCTCTCCCTTTTCCTCTTCCCGAGTTTTGAGCAGTCATGTGAGAGAGCAATGGCGAATCTGACCACTTAAATTTTTAAGTTCTAGAATGGCCATTGGAAAGTTTATCAATCTTGCAGCTTCTGGTAACATCCTACCTTTTGCATTATTAAGTATTAGCATTTTTTCTTTTTCTTTTTTTTTTTTAGTAAAAAAGAATATATGCGACATCAATAAAGTATACGGGCACTTTTCGGATTGTGATATTTTGTAATGTGCTATCTTGAATTATCTTTTTTTTTTTACACCTGATCATCAATTTTTTGAAGGATAAAATCTATCTACTCTTTTTTTTTTTTTTTATCATCAATAAAGTAAATGGACCAAGGGTCCGTTTGATAATGGATTTGTATTATGTTAATTTGGATTATTTTGATTTAAGTTATGTGATTTTTATCGGTGATTTGAATTGATAGTAAATTTACAACATTAATCTGAATAGAGAATGAAATTAGAATTTATGTTTGGATATATAATGAAAAAAGTTTTTGATTTGTTAACAAATCTAACAAAATCCTAATGTTGATGATCCTAAAAACATGTAATATGGATTTTGATTTATTTATCTCTTCATTATGAATGCAATATAAAAAGGATCATATGAATATCAAATGAAAAAATTATGATTTTTTTGCTTAAATATAGCAGAGAAAATTTCAACTTTTACTGTAGTAAATATTTCCGAGTCTAAATAGTCCAAGGGGGGTAGAACTCTAAAAACTTGAATTCAAATGATTCATTTGATTTGAATTTTGAGGGAAATAAACACATTTATGAAGGATTTTAAATATTTAAATTTAAAAATTGTTCAATATATGGGACAAACATCCCCTTAGATACGTTAAATAAGGGTGCATAACTAACAAAGAAAGAATTGAATGTGAAATAGATAACTTTACCTGAAATAGCCTATATAATTAACTTTTAAAACCCTAAAAAGAATAACTTATCTCGAGCAAGAGTGCGAGTGAGAGAAAGAGTGACCGCGAGGAAGAGAGAGAAAGAACTATGGCATGCCGACTTCTTGGCCACTGTTTTCCGTCTAGTGAGTGGTTGATGGGTGATCTACATAAAGCTTGAGTTCATGCAGCCAGGGGAGACGTGATCAGAGCAACATGAAGCTTGGTTGTAGACCCAGGTTATGGCAGAACTCTATCAATCTAGATTCGGCATCGAGGAGTGTAGGGCCATCTGCAACGGTTGTGGGGAGCACAAAGCTCAACCGGATCTAGGCTGGGTTGGATGGGCACAGGAGGAGCCTCGGTAGTTTGGCTCGGGCATGGGTTGGGCAGACTTGTTGTCGCCTGTATGGCGCCAGCGTTGAGGGGCCTAGATGGGTTCATGTTGCTGACGGTGGATGGGGTGCGGTGGCTTTGGGCTAGCCGTGGGAGTGGTGGTGGAGAGGCAATGTGTGGCGGCTGGCCCCACTTAAGCCCCCATGAGGTCGTAGTTCACCCCCAGCATAATTGGCTCTTATTATGGTCCCACAGTGGCGTTACGTGTCGTCGTCCCACTATGTTGCCCCACTTATCTGTACTGTCCCCTCTAGGACCCACTGGTCCCTCAGGGTTTTATTTCGCGTCTCTCATGGTTCGAACCTCAAACCTCCCTTAAGAGGTTCTTATTTCCTTCTTAAGTGGTACTCATGAAGGAAATAAGAACCTCTTAAGGGAGGTTTGAGGTTTGAACCATGAGGGACGCGAAATAAAACCCTGAGGGACCAGTGGGTCCTAGAGAGGACAGTACGGATGAGTGGGGCAACACAGTGGGACGGTGACACGTAACGCCACTGTGGGACCACAATAAGAGCCAATTATGCTGAGGGTGAACTACGACCTCATGGGGGCTTGAGTGGAGCCAGCCGCTACAATATTGTTCCATATCATAATTTATTCAATTATACTTTAAATTAATCATAAACTTATTTTAATTAAATAGGCAAACCAAGTTGTAAAATCATATTTTATAAAAACATCACATCACTTAAAAGTTATATATTCCCACAGTTCGGCAGGCCGAACTTGGGACTTCGGCAGGCCGAACGTGATCGGCAGGCTGGAGCTTCTCAACCGGCAGGCCGACAGAGGCTTTGCAAAACTGACTTAAAAACTCATCATTGTCCGGCAGGTCGAAAATGTGATCGATAGGCCGAACTTCTGGACATCGGCAGGCCGACCAAGGATGTTCGGCAGGCCGACCGAGCCAAAATCCTAAAGAAAACTTAATTTTTAAAACAAAACTGTCCTTTCATAAAATATTGCAGAAGTTCATAATATTTAAAATAATGAAATAAAATATAAAACATAGTTCATAAATCCTTTAAATATTTATATAAGGAAAATATGTTTAAGATATGAAACTTGATTTAAAATATAAAAATGTTCTTCTTGGCGTGCTTTCGGTTACAATTCATTGTATTTTGTGCTCACACGCCTTCCCATGTCCTCCACCTATTCCATGATTTTTTTACCCTTATCTGCAACATGACATAAAACATGATTAAGCTAATGCATAGTAAGTACATATAATTCTCACAATTTAAAACATTACATAAACATCATCATCATCATCATTGTCATCATATCATAAAAGTGCCTTAAGCACAATTTCATAGAAACATATCTTTCATTATATTGACCGTTTTAAAACTTAATCCATTTTTATCTTAAGGGCCTAAGTGTTGCACCATGAACATCATTGTAAGCACGCCGTCATGAGAGGAGAAGGGTAGCTAATCACAAACCAAACATGACATCATAACATTTCATTTCATAACATGGGTGTGCAACACTTATTAGGTGATACATATATACATAATTTTCATACTTTGAAACATGTCATCATCATACATGCATAACTTTAAATCATGAAAATTTTTCACAAGAAATCCTTTAAGGAAAAATCATCATAAAATCATCATGAATATCCTTGTAAACATATCATCAAACCTTATAAAACGTGTCATGTTACAGGCGAGAATGTACTTACCTTAACGCTAGCTTACTTAACCTTAATATATTTTTGGTGACGACGCCGCGGTCTCGATGTGCTCGTTCCTTTGAGTGTTCATGCCATTTATCCATTTAAAAATACAATAAAATTAATACTTATCATAAAACATTCATTCATATAACATTCATATATACATTCATCTCATATTACAAACATAATTCATAATCATCATTGAGAAAACATAACATTATCATCACATATAAACACTATTCATAACATGCTTCCTTAAATATTATCATCAAAACATCTCATACATTACAAACATGAAAATCTTTTGAAAACGTTTTCTCATAATTTAAAATACATACATTTTAAAAATTCATACAAACATCTTATTATCATATATTTCAACATCTTATAAATATTTCATCGTTAATAAAAATCTTTTAAACATATAAAATATTTTATAAAACAAAAATCAAAGAAAACATTATCAAAACAGTTTTCTCATAGAAACCTCGTAACATCAAATATACTCACCATAACATACACATGAACATTCTTGTCAATATTCATGAAAAACATCATTCATTACCCCTTAAATAACATTACATTTTTCATGCATCATAGTCAAACAGTAATATTTTACTATGAAAGGTAGATGATAGAAAATTCATATTTTTTTCATAGAACATCCAAATGACATGAAACTTAGAAAAACATCACATAATAGATACATAACATCATATTAAAAAAAAATCGAGACAAAATACAATACCTATAGAAAGATATTGCAGACAAATTGAGGAGGAGAATTTCTTTTCAAAAACACAAAGAAAAACTGAGTTCTTACCTTGAAATTTCTTCTCAAAACCCTTGATTTTGACCAACAAAGTTTAAATTTTTCTTTCAATACTTGCAAAGAATTTTGGGAGAGATGGAGACGGGATTCGTGGAGAAGAGAAGAGGAAGAATGAGAATGAGAGAACGTCTCAGAACTGAGAGAGAAAAGATGAGAGAATATCTGAGAAAAAGAACGTTAAAATTTTTTAACATAACGAGCATAATGAAAATTCATTACCCTCCATTAAGTCAGAATTTTTTGACTGTTAGATGGCAAATGGTGTGGAGAATGGAGAGAGAAGAGGGAAAGTCAAATTCATTAGTCACACTTACCATATCTTGCCCTCTTAAAATAGGAAACCATATAAAATCAATTCAAAATCAACCCTTTTATTTTCTTAACTGACAAAATTATTCAATTAATATGTCAATTAATCATAATAAATCACTCATTTTACGTAATTATCTCAGCCATAAATTTGCAGAGATTTCTACTGACCGCTCGTCAGCCATGTTCGGCTTGCCGATTCCACCACGTTCGGCCTGCCGATCTTTGGCAGACTGTTCAGCCTGCCGAACTTGAAAGTCTGGCCTGCCGAATTGTCCTTAAATTCCAAACATTAAAACATTCAAGTCATCACTACATCATAATTAAACATACATTAAAAAAATCATGAACACTTGAGCATAACGATTCTATACGGTCGTCACCTGTCATAAAACTTGACATAAAAAGTTAGTAACATTTAAATCATATTTCATAACATATAACATAAATTATTAATAAAATTTTTTAACATCGTTACTAACTTAACGTGGTCCGTTACATAAAAATAGGCGGGTCAGTGGGCCCCAGAGGGGACAGTTCGAATGAGTGGGCCCGATTGCACCGCAATAAGAGCCAATTATGCCGGGGGCCGACCTACGGGCCTCATGGGGGCTTGAGTGGGGCTGGGTACGCCACACAAAGAGTATCCTTCTCTAGGTAGATGGATAGAGAAGGGAGCTTCAGGTCACCGGGTGGTTAGCGGTGATGGACTTTAGTGCCAGAGATCGTTGTGGTCACCGGGTGGTTTTTGCCCTTTTTTTGTATTTTTTGTGTGTTATTTTTTATCTGTTTGTAATAATAGACATGGTTTTTCTATGTAATGACCGAGAAAACATCATCAATAAAACCTAATATTTAATTAGGTTTAATTAATGAATTTATTCTTAAAAATGTGAAATTTTGTGAAAATTGTAATTTATGTGAAAATTACAATAAAATATGAATGAGCAACTTTGATTGCAAATTTTATGGCATATGTAATACAATGGTGGATATTATAAAATACAAATTTTATGAGTTTGATGACTCAGAGATTTGTGCATAATATCCATAAAATGAATTTCATGTCACAATTAATTGTGAAATTGTGATATAAACGAATGAATGATTAGAATGTAAATAGGACATAGAGGTTGTCCTAACCCTAACCGGGGGTAGAAATGAGGCCAGAGCAGTATAAGAATACTGCTAAATAAAAACGTAGATATGAAAAATGTTATGATTCGCCTCAAAAAGTAAACGAAAAGTAAGTTAAATATTTTTATACAGTCTAAGGATAGAAAGTACACTGAATTGGCCACGGCAGTATAGGAAAAATACTGTGTGGTGAAAAATTATACAGTATAAATTTTTAACTCCACAAAGTGGACATTTGCTTGAATTCTATTGGGCCAACAAGCCATGCAATGTGGCCCAATAAGATGAGGACACCTAGTGGTATACTCATGGGTTACCATGAGTCACCAAATGTGATAAACATGCATTTATGGCAAGTTTATCACAATTTTCTTTTCTTTTCTTTCCATCCAAGCTTCAGCAGCCATGTCCAGCTCTCCAAAAAATTTTCTTAGCCCTCAAATCTTGCAAAAATAGCCCCAAACAAATTTTACAAGCAAGTACAAGGATTTTCCCACAAGTTTAAGGTAAAATCCTAAACTTTTAATGGGTTTTCAAGGGATTTTTCATGGGCAAAGGACAAGAGATTAATCCATGGTATTTTTGTATGGAAAGGAAGCTTATGAGGGAGTCTAAAAGGATTTTGAAGGCTTCAAACCAAAAGGGTGTTATTTTGGTAAGTTTTAAGCTTTAAAATTTGAAATTTTATAGATTTTGTTTTGATTTTTGTTCTTTCAAACCCATGAGGGGTTTTGAACATGTATTTGATGGAAGTTCATGTATATGTGGTGGATGACAAGTTTGAGTTATGAAAATTTTTGTTTTAGTGTAAATCGACAATTTTTTTAAAAAAGATATTTTTGTAATTTTGAGGTTAAACTTTGCAAAGATGATGTTTGAGCATGGGAATGTATTGATTAAGGTATGAGATGATTTCTGCAGGGGTAAAATTGCAAGTTTGAAATGGATTTATGTAAAAATGCCATAGGGACTAAAAGAAAAAAATTCCTCTCGACAGAATTGGAAATTAGCCAAAAACACCCCTGTACAGTGATATTTTGGAAAAAAGTTAAAAAACAAAAGTTGTAGATCTCGATGAAACTGTTAAGCAACGCGGACGGTTCATCAAAAAACTGAATCGTTTATGAGATTTTAATTTTTCAAGAATTTATGGAAATTGTGAAAAATTTGAAAAAGGGGCAAAAGCGTCATTTCTCAAAGGATTTTGAATATGGTACTTTGAGCAAAAATGATACTTGGCAAAAATAGAAAATTCTGGTGCAAAGAAGTAAATTTTAGTTTCGGGGACAAAAATGTCAAAATTTTCAGTTCAGGGACTAAACCGCAAAGTTTAATGAAAATGGGGCATAATTGAGAAATAAAGAGATTTGACCCACTAGGATGTTATTTTAGAATAAATATATGGTTATTTTATAAGAATAACGAAATCGAG
This sequence comes from Artocarpus heterophyllus, assembly GCA_025403435.1. NCBI lineage: Eukaryota > Viridiplantae > Streptophyta > Magnoliopsida > Rosales > Moraceae > Artocarpus > Artocarpus heterophyllus. The sequence continues at coordinate 19,230,833 of CM046332.1, read as the reverse complement.
CTCGGGTAGGTTAGTAAACCTGCGGAGGGCAAAATCGTCATTTCTGCCCAAATAACCCGAACTGCTTTGAAATGTTCCCAATGGGATAAGAAAACGACTAGAAAGGTTTCCACCCTTCGTTAGAAACGATATGGTGAAGTTAGATAGAAATAAGAAAAAAACGGTGGTTTTTAGAGTTGAACATAGTAATGCAACTCAATTTATTAACTAACAAATGTTTCGTATCGAAACATAGTAAAATTTGGCTAATGGCTTTGTAATTGGCCAACAGGATCCTAGGAATCTAGAAGAAAGGATATCGTGGTTAAGTTGCCCGACAATTGTATCAAGTAAGTACCCATCCCACCTACAGTATGAAATTGTAGGCTTAGAGTATAAAATGTGTATATGTATACTTGTATGTATATCAAGGTGTATACTTGTATGTATGCAATAACATAAGTATTTATAAATAAAAGAAAGGGTATACTTGTGAGTATATGGAATATATATATATGCCTGAGCGTATATTAATGCATACCAGTGTGTATATTTTATGTTAAATACCTGTTAGTACATTATGCTATATATACCTGAGCGTATATTAATGTATACTAGTGTGTATATAAAGTATGTACCTGTATGGTCTATATCGTACAAAAGTATTTATGTAGATTATGTTATGTATAACATGTACTCATCACTTCATGCATGGTATGTTAACCATAATAAGTGAATTGGTAATGAATCACCAAAAGTTAAGAAAAGTATCGTACCGACTCCTGACTCAAGGGGAGTTTAAGGATTACAGGATGGTCACGGTGTTACGTAGACCTAAGTGCGCAATGGTACGAACACTTGGGTCCTAGTTAAAGATAAGAAATGATAAGGATAATGAAGGATTATAAAAAAGCATAATATGATCATGCATTTTATTGAATGTGCATGTGGGTTAATATGGGACTTACTGGGCGTTAGCTCATTAAGTTTTTCATGCTGTAGGTATTCCGACAAAAAGGTCAGAATAAATAATAATGATGAGCTGGCGGACGGATGATGTATGCAGACTGGGTATGGTTTCCGCTACAGTATGTTTTCCGTTGTATGATATTTTAAAATATTTTGAAAGTAATGTTTGATAAGCTATATTGTAAGAGAAGGATGGTTATGTAAACACAAGTATATGTATGTATCTCAAAGGTTATTAAACAATATATGTACAGTATTTGTATAAAAAAAAATTCCTAAATTTTTGCCCTAAGGTAATTAAGAAAGAGTTTAATCACAGCCCGAAAAGGTGGGTTGTGACAGTTGGTATCAGAGCGGAAATCTTGCCATCCTACTGCACATCGTTGTCTGCTCCATTGCCATCGCTCAAGTAAGATAGTTTGATTTTAAGTATAAGAATGTTCAGTACTAATTTATATGATACTGTTATGTTAATTACGACAATGAATATAGTATATGGCGGAGCCGCATCTTGATCGTGATATGAAAGCTGATCAAAGAGCCAGCATTGCTTTTCAAGAGGAGATGCCACCGCGGAATTAAGGGAGTCGACAGCCAATGGTGTAGACCGAATGGCTTAGTTAAAGTGATTTTTAACGCTTGTCATATGCCACTGCGTCTTCTAGTTTTATTGGCCTCCGGATTATTGATGAGGGAAGCCTTAGTATATGGTTAAGGATTGAACTTGACAAGCAACCACGAGATTGGTAAGGTTTTAGAGGATAAATTCTAGCTAAGTTGCACCCATACCACCAGCAAACGTTATTCCAGTCTAGGTGATTCCGATGTTATGGGCGGACGGGAGACATCGATTGTACCTGCAAGTAGAATCGATATAGGGAAGATACGTAGGCGAACCGATAGATCATTACATTCTTAAATTTCGCCGTACTAAGATACCACTGATTCCGCCACAATTACCCTTACGGCGCATTTAAGATGTGATTTGGAGAAATCTTCCCAATGTGGTCCAGCAGTAAATACCGTAGCCCCGAAATTACCTTAGTATCCATGATTCTCTTACGACGACATTACATGCAGACTAGAATGTAGCCGCACCATTAGAAGATCCCCCAGTAGGTATGGATGATGATGATGATGATGCTGATGATGATAATAATGATAACATTGATGAAGAGCCTGTGCCTCTAGAGCCTATTATCGCAAGTGATGATAAGTCGAATGATTCGGATATGGAGGAAGAAGAGGAATCCTAAGGAGGGTTCTGAATATAATGACATGTTTAAAGTCGAGTTCGACCAAAAAAAAAAAATTTATAAGAAAATATTTGTGTATTATGACGTACATAGATGAGATATTAGTACATTTTTGGGCTTTGATGCCTTTGTATATGCATGTATGTTGGTTAGTGGTGTCCTTCTTGGCAAGAAGATATATGTAGCCAGAAGTGATAATTGCTCTCGGAGATGATATGAATAGTTATGTATGAAAGGAAAGTATGTATGTGTGTATGTTAGTTATGCATGTAATGTTATGGAGAATGTAAAAAGGAAATGAAAGAGGTTTATGAAATGAAATACATGAAAGTGAATGACATGAAATGAAACAAAATGTACGAAAGGAAATGAAATGAAATGTATGAATGTTTATGAAATGAAATGTATGAATGCTTATGAAATGAAATGTATGAAGTTAAAGGAAATGAAATGTATGACGCAAGATATTGAGTTCATGTAATTGTGTATGTTTGCATGTATTTATGTTGTTTGAATACATGCAGTTATTGATTGGATACTATTAAGTTAATAGTATGTACTAACATAGTAACGAAAATACACGATAGATATGTAACGATTGATATCAATGGCTGATATACCAGCTGCTATGGCTGTTCCGGTAGTATCCACTACTGAATTTTATGAAAGATTTCGGAGAATAAAGGCCCTGGAATTTGATAGATCTTCAGACCCCTTAGAGGCCGACAATTGGCTTACAGGTATAGAAAGGGTTCTGAAATTTATGGTACTTAGTGACTATGAAAAAGTCCTATGCGCTTTTTCTCTCACTAAAGATGCTAGGAGACAGTGGGAGTCGGTAGAGAATAAAAGGAATGTAGACAAAATGACAAGGCCAGATTTCGTTGAAGAATTTGGCAGGGCTTATTTTAATGTAGAAATTATGGCAGCCCAACAAGAAGAATTTAATAATTTTAAGCAAGGCAATATGTCTGTAGCTGACGCTGTAAAGAGGTTTAATCAGCTAGCACAGCTTTGTCCCGAGTTAGTACCCACTGATCGGGAACGAATAAGACGGTTAATGAGAATGTTCAAAATCGACAATGCCCTTGTGGTCGATATTGGAGGGCAAGCTCCCAAGGATGTAGAGGATTGCATCAAACAGGCGACCAAAACTGAGTTTAGAATTGCTCGTGATAAGGAAGAAAGAGAAAGAATTTTCAAGACATAGAAGGAAAAGAAAGCTTTAGCCAAGCAAAGTCGAGCTGTACAAGTAAAAGGACAAGAAAGTGTTCCAAGTCAAGGGTCGTCTTAGAACGTTCAAGCAGGACACAACTACACTGCTAACAGTAAGAGGAAATGGAACGTGAATAGTGCAAAGAAATCAAAAGTTCAACCCCATAAGAGGATTAAAGATGTAGGAAATAACAAACCCCTTGGCAGTCAATGCAGGAAAAGACATGTAGGGGAATGCAAGGCTAGCACGAACAAGTGCTATACTTGGGGAAAGAAGGACATTATGCCAAGAATTGTTTTTCTAATTCCCAAAGTTAGAACAGTCATGCTCAGTAGAGGTCTCAAGGAAACCAATTGCATACGGTTCAAGTTCAGGCACAAATTGAAGTCCCTAGTGTTAGTCGAGGGCGATTAGAAGCTCCGGAACCAAGTGGGCGAATTTATGCCTACATGAAGAAGGAAGAAGATGCAGGAACCTCATCGGTGGTGACATGTTAGTTTTCTGTTGCCAACACTGATATATATATTTTATTTGATTCCGGAGCAACATATTCGTTTGCATTGCTTAAGTTTGCGAAACGAATAGGAAGTAAAAGAGATAGGATAGAGTAAACCTTTAGAATTGCACTACCCTCTAAGGAGGTATTAAGTGCTGATTATTGGTTACGTCATGTATTGATAGTCATATGTGGAAGAGAATTGTATATTGATTTTAGAATAATCGATATACAAGATTAAACGTCATCCTAAGAACGAATTTCCTAAGAAAATACACGGCTAAGATTAGTCATCGATACCGCAAGGTTACGTTTCGACCTTCCAGAAGTGAGAAGTTTATGTATTTAGGGAAAGTTCCCAAAGCTCTCAAGGCGTTGACTTCTGCATTAAAGGCAAAGAAGATATTGGAAAATAGATGTACCGGTTATCTGGTGAATATATTAAGGAAAGATGAAGAAGCTCAGTTAGGACCAGAGAAGGTCCCCATAGTAAAGGAATTTATTGATATGTTTTCAGACGAGTTGCAGACTTACCACAGGAACGAAAAATTTCGTTTGAAATCGAATTGACCCCCGAAACAGCCACAATTTTTTTAAGGCGCCATATTAAATGACTCTTGGGAAACTCAAGAAACTTCAGGTGCAGCTAAAGGAAATATTGGACAAGGGGTTCATCCGACCAAGTTATTCCCCATGAGGAGCACCTGTTCTATTTGTTAAGAAGAAGGATGCAATGTTACAAATGTGTATAGACTACCAGAAACTAAATAAGGTCACGATTAAGAATAAGTATCCGCTTCTAAGGATCAATTATTTGTTTAATTAATTGAAAGGAGCGCCAGTATTCTCAAAGATTGATATACGTTCAGGGCATCATCAACTTCGAGTTAAGGAAGAAGATATACCAAAGATGGCGTTCCGAACACGTTATGGACATTATAAGTTCTACATCATGCCTTTTGACTGACCAATGCTCTAGCAACTTTCATGGATCTCATGAATCAAAGAGTACCTCAATAAGTTTGTTATTGTCTTCATCGACGGTAATATACTCAAGAACGACAGAGGAACATGAAAAGTACTTGAGGATTGCACTATAATTATTGAGAAGGCATCAATTGTATGCCAAGTTCTCAAAATGTGGGTTTTAGCTAGAGAAGGTTCAATTCCACGGACACGTGGTGACACGAGAAGGAGTATCTGTTGATCCTTCCGAAGTTGAGCAATGAATAAGTGGCCTACACCGAAAAGTATGTCAGAAATTAGAAGTTTCCTCTATTTAGCAGGCTACTATCGACGTTTTGTAGAAGGATTTTCCTGACTTGCAGCACCATTCACTGCACTTACATGAAAAGCAACAAAGTATGAATAGACTAAGAAATGCGAAGAAAGTTTCCAAGGATTAAAAAGGACGACTTACAAGTACACTAGTACTGACAATACCAGATCTGAACCATGGAACGTTCGTGATCTATAGTAAAGCATCAAAATAGGATTGGGAGCCGTATTTATGCAAAATGGAAAAGTGATTGTTTATGCATCCCAACAGTTAAAGGATTATGAAAGGAATTATCTGATGTATGATTTAGAGTTAGCGATGGTTGTATTTGTATTGAAGATATAGTGTCATTACCTATGTGGAGCTAAGTACGAAATTTATACAGATCATTAGAGTCTAAAGTGCATCTTCATACAGAAAGAGCTCAACATGAAGTAGCAAAGGTGGCTAGAGTTAGTCAAAGACTACGACTGTAAGATTTTGTATCACCTGGGAAAGGCTAATCAAGTAGCCAATGCCCTTAGTCGTAGAACAACATCTTTGCTAGTAACGGTATAGATGATACCAAAACCTCTCCAAAAAGGATTTGATGGAAGCAGAAATAGAGCTAGTCACAGGAAGATTAGCTAATTGATCCTTTCAACCAACTATGTTGGAGAATTTAAAAGAGCGACAAGAAGCAGATCCGTCGCTACTTAAAGTTAGGAATGAAGTTCTTAAAAACAAAGAAACAAAATTTAGCATTTTGAAAGATAGTATCCTCTGTTACAAGAGTAGGATATACATTCCCAATGATGAAGGATTAAAGAAGCAAGTATTAGAAGAAACTCATGAAAGACCATATGTGGCTCATCCAGGAGCTACTAAAATGTACCAAGATTTGAAAGAACACTATTGGTGGAATGGAATGAAAAATGATATCGCATAGTATGTTGGCAAATGCCTTACATGCCAGAAGGTGAAAGTTGAGCATCAACGGCCAGTAGGTGAATTACACAAAAAATTGAAATCCTAGAGGGGAAATAGGATCAGATAACTATGGACCTGATAACTGGGCTACCCAGAACTACGGGTGGACATGATGCTATATGGGTAATTGTTGATAGATTGACTAAATCAACTTATATCCTACCCATTAAACTCAGCAGTTTTGTAGAACGACTAGCTGAACTATACGTAACCCAAATAGTTAGATACCACTAAGTTTCAAAGTTTATCATTTTTATCCAATGGTAGATTCACTTCCAAGTTTTGGAGAAGTGTTCATCAAGCAATGAGAACAAAGCTGACATTTAGCACAGCCTTCCACCCATAAACGGACGGTCAATCAGAAAGGACCATCCAGACTTTAGAAGATATGTTAAGAACATGTGTGCTAGATTTTAAGAGAGGATGGGATAAAAGCTTCCTCTGATCGAATTTGTATACAACAATAGTTATCGAAGCTCCATTGGTATGGTTCCATATGAAGCTCTATATGGAAAGAGATGTAGACCACCTTTACATTGGTACGAAACCCAAGAAAAGGCATTGTCAACCATAGATTTTGTTAATAGAACAACGGAAGAGGTAAAGTTAATTGGTCAACGAATGAAAATGGCTTTTAGTCGGCAAAAGAGTTATGTTAATCGATGATGGAGACCTTTAAAGTTTCAAGTAGGAGACTTGGTCTTTTTGAAGATAATGCCCATGAAAGGAAATTGTAAGATTTAGAAAGAAAGGAAAGCTTAGTCCAAGGTATATTGGACCATTTGAGATCTTGAAACGGATAGGCAGTATAGTTTATAAGTTAGCCTTACTCTCTAATCTAACATTGATACACAATGTATTTCACGTGTCTATGCTATAAAAAAAAAAAAAAAAAAAAAAAAAACAGTTCAAATTCTGGCATAAGAAGAGAAGGAATTAAGGAACAAGAAGATACCTCTCATCAAAGTTTTATGGCGTAACCAATAAGTAGAAGAAGCAACGTAGGAACGAGAAAATGAAATAAGGAAAGACTACCCCGAATTATTTTGATTTTCGAGGACAAAAATTCTTAAGGGGGATAGATTGTAATGACCGAGAAAACGTCATCAATAAAACCTAATATTTAATTAGGTTTAATTAATGAATTTATTCTTAAAAATGTGAAATTTTGTGAAAATTGTAATTTATGTGAAAATTACAATAAAATATGAATGAGCAACTTTGATTGCAAATTTTATGGCATATGTAATGCAATTGTGGATATTATAAAATACAAATTTTATGAGTTTGATGACTCAAAGATTTGTGCATAATATCCATAAAATGAATTTCATGTCACAATTAATTGTGAAATTGTGATATAGACGAATGAATGATTAGAATGTAAATAGGACATAGAGGTTGTCCTAACCCTAACCGGGGGTAGAAATGAGGCCAGAGCAGTATAAGAATACTGCTAAATAAAAACGCAGATATGAAAAATATTATGATTGGCCTCAAAAAGTAAACGAAAAGTAAGTTAAATATTTTTATACAGTCTAAGGATAGAAAGTACACTGAATTGGCCACGACAGTATAGGAAAAATACTGTGTGGTGAAAAATTACACAGTATAAATTTTTAACTCCACAAAGTGGACATTTGCTTGAATTCTATTGGGCCAACAAGCCATGCAATGTGGCCCAATAAGATGAGGACACCTAGTGGTATACTCATGGGTTACCATGAGTCACCAAATGTGATAAACATGCATTTATGGCAAGTTTATCACAATTTTCTTTTCTGTTCTTTCCATCCAAGCTTCGGCAGCCATGTCCAGCTCTCCAAAAATTTTTCTCAGCCCTCAAATCTTGCAAAAATAACCCCAAACAAATTTTACAAGCAAGTACAAGGATTTTCCCACAAGTTTAAGGTAAAATCCTAAACTTTTAATGGGTTTTCAAGGGATTTTTCATGGGCAAAGGACAAGAGATTAATTCATGGTATTTTTGTATGGAAAGGAAGCTTAGGAGGGAGTCTAAAAGGATTTTGAAGGCTTCAAACCAAAAGGGTGTTATTTTGGTAAGTTTTAAGCTTTAAAATTTGAAATTTTATAGATTTTGTTTTGATTTTTGTTCTTTCAAACCCATGAGGGGTTTTGAACATGTATTTGATGGAAGTTCATGTATATGTGGTGGATGACAAGTTTGAGTTATGGAAATTTTTGTTTTAGTGTAAATCGGCAATTTTTGTAAAAATAATATTTTTGTAATTTTGAGGTTAAACTTTGCAAAGATGATGTTTGAGCATGGGAATGTATTGATTAAGGTATGAGATGATTTCTACAGGGGTAAAATTGCAAGTTTGAAATGGATTTATGTAAAAATGCCATAGGGACTAAATTGAAAGAAAAAAATTCCTCTCGGCAGAATTGGAAATTAGCCAAAAACACCCCTGTACAGTGATATTTTGGATAAAAGTTAAAAAACAAAAGTTGTAGATCTCGATGAAACTATTAGGCATTGCGGACGGTTCATCAAAAAACTGAATCGTTTATGAGATTTTAATTTTTCAAGAATTTATGGAAATTGTGAAAAATTTGAAAAAGGGGCAAAAGCGTCATTTCTCAAAGGATTTTGAATATGGTACTTTGAGCAAAAATGATCCTTGACAAAAATAGAAAATTCTGGTGCAAAGAAGTAAATTTTAGTTTCGGGGACAAAAATGTCAAAATTTTCGGTTCAGGGACTAAACCGCAAAGTTTAATGAAAATGAGGCATAATTGAGAAATAAAGAGATTTGACCCACTAGGATGTTATTTTAGAATGAATATATGGTTATTTTATAAGAATAACGAAATCGAGCTCGGGTAGGTTAGTAAACCTGCGGAGGGCAAAATCGTCATTTCTGCCCAAATAACCCGAACTGCTTTGAAATGTTCCCAATGGGATAAGAAAATGTCTAGAAAGGTTTCCACCCTTCGTTAGAAACGATATGGTGAAGTTAGATAGAAATAAGAAAAAAACAGTGGTTTTTAGAGTTGAACATAGTAATGCAACTCAATTTATTAACTAACAAATGTTTCGTATCGAAACATAGTAAAATTTGGCTAATGGCTTTGTAATTGGCCAACAGGATCCTAGGAATCTAGAAGAAAGGATATCGTGGTTAAGTTGCCCGACAATTGTATCAAGTAAGTACCCATCCCACCTACAGTATGAAATTGTAGGCTTAGAGTATAAAATGTGTATATGTATACTTGTATGTATATCAAGGTGTATACTTGTATGTATGCAATAACATAAGTATTTATAAATAAAAGAAAGGGTATACTTGTGAGTATATGGAATATATATATATGCCTGAGCGTATATTAATGCATACCAGTGTGTATATTTTATGTTAAATACCTGTTAGTACATTATGCTATATATACCTGAGCGTATATTAATGTATACCAGTGTGTATATAAAGTATGTACCTGTATGGTCTATATCGTACAAAAGTATTTATGTAGATTATGTTATGTATAACATGTACTCATCACTTCATGCATGGTATGTTAACCATAATAAGTGAATTGGTAATGAATCACCAAAAGTTAAGAAAAGTGTCGTACCGACTCCTGACTCAAGGGGAGTTTAAGGATTACAGGATGGTCACGGTGTTACGTAGACCTAAGTGCGCAATGGTACGAACACTTGGGCCCTAGTTAAAGATAAGAAATGATAAGGATAATGAAGGATTATAAAAAAGCATAATATGATCATGCATTTTATTGAATGTGCATGTGGGTTTATATGGGACTTACTGGGCGTTAGCTCATTAAGTTTTTCATGCTGTAGGTATTCCGACAAAAAGGTCAGAATAAATAATAATGATGAGCTGGCGGACGGATGATGTGTGCAGACTAGGTATGGTTTCCGCTACAGTATGTTTTCCGCTGTATGATATTTTAAAATATTTTGAAAGTAATGTTTGATAAGCTATATTGTAAGAGAAGGATGGTTATGTAAACACAAGTATATGTATGTATCTCAAAGGTTATTAAACAATATATGTACAGTATTTGTATAAAAAAAAATTCCTAAATTTTAGCCCTAAAGTAATTAAGAAAGAGTTTAATCACAGTCCGAAAAGGCGGGTTGTGACATTCTATCTCTAGACTTATTTTGTATCGTTTACCAACTCATGAGAAGCGAGGTTTGTAGTTATGTTTGGCTAGGTCTATATCTAGTTTAGGTCATTGTTGTTTTCACTAGGGAGGAATTAGGCTTTGTCAATTAGGTTTGCCAATCAATGAGCCGCTGTAATGAGCCTTGGTTGAGTTGTGTGTTAAGTGGTATTGAGTATGGATTCCCCTTTCTAGCTTTGACACTCTTTATTTGTCCTTCTATGCTTTATTGTCTGCTTTGCTCGTCCCAACATTGATGGAAACATCATCAATCGAGGATAATTTCTGTCCTCATCGATCGAGGATAATTTCTATCCTTAATGGATTAATGGATGGCTTAAGTGACATTGTTGGCTTAAGTGACATTGTTTGTACTTTTTGTAATTTAAATCAAGTTTCTTTATAAAAAAAAAAAAAATAGCCTATAATTTGCAATGTGTTTCTTTTTTCTTTAGGAAAAGCAGCCTCTATAATTTGCCATATTATTGACTCTTTATCTATTTGTCCGGTTTAATTTTTAATCGATGGCTACCAATCGATTGAGTTGTGCGTTAAAAGGCGGGCTTGCACGATGGAAAAGGCATTTTCTTTTTATTCCACTAACCGGTGTCTTTTGTCGTCCACTTGTGGATTCTATCTCAAAAGTGCAAATTTCTAAAAGCTTTCTTTCACTTTTGTTTTGTTTTTGTTTTCGTTTTTGTTTTTTTTTTGTTTTTTTTTTTGTGTCTTGATCTCTTTCTCTTTGGAAAAAATAAAACAAATAGAGTTTTCAATCACAAAAGAAAATGAGGATTCAGAACAAGTGCTCATTATATGAAGTACCTCTAATTTAATGTTTCTATAATAATAGCCTAAATAAGACTGTTTTATTTTCAATAAGGTTGGACCGTATTTAAAATATTTAATTAAAGATCTTAAACATTAATTAATTATTATAGACTATTTTAATTATTATCTATAAATTTTATCCCTAAGCATATAATAATTTAGGTTAACTTTACAGTTACATTAATAATCATAGAATTTTCTTGATGTTTATTAAAATATTCATAATACAAATAAGCAACCAAAAATAAATAATTGTCATTTTGTTTAATTTATAAACAATATGTATAATGTACATGCTTATAGCACATTAAATCCAACAAACATTGGTAATTTTCAAAAAATTACCGTGCTTTCATTTTTACATTTTTTTGGATAGATTAAATCTATAAAGTATAAATTTGGATAAAGCATGAGAGATGTCGTTTCAAATAAATACATAGAACTATAATATATAATATATATGTATATAAAAAAGGAACGTAGATATATGTACATGTTTAATATATAAAAGTCTTATTTACTTATCACTTTCACATTTTTAACAATATCACGTAGTTATTTAGTGAAACAATGATTATTTAGAACATTTATATCTCTGAATCTTTCACACCTAGAGATATACGTTTTACTGGTCAATTATTTTTGGGTCTTTAGATCTACCAGTACCAACAACTCAATGGGCTGCATTTTGCAAACAATACCGAGGTAAGACAAATGTCAATGTCAACACTGTATTTGTCATCAAAAAATCTAAAAAGAGCATATTTAATGTATTATTTTATTTTATACTATAATGTATAATTTTTGTCGAATTATTAAGCTTTAAAGGTTGTAAAAGTGAACTTTTAATTTTAAATACTTTAAAAGTAACAATGATGTACTGATTCAAAGAAAAAAGTTACTATATTAACTAATAAAAATCAACTATCAAATTTACTATGTGTTAAACTTGATGGTAAATTTGCCATTCAAGCTTAGCTTACGAAAAATTTACCACAAAAATGGCACTATCTTAAAGAATATTTTTTTTTACATTAAAATATAGCATTTATTATTATTTTTTTTGAAGTAGTATAGCATTGTATTAAAGATGCTTTAATAAGAAAACATGGAGAAGTATTTGTGGTGGGAAATCTTCCATTATTTGGATCAAGATTCTTCATTTCATGAAGAAAGTTGAAGCAACTTCAATTAGAAGCTTTCCATAAAAAAAAAAAAAAATGAATAAATTAAAAAACTTCAATCAGAAGCTGAACCAATTTCTCTATGACGGGATCAAGAACGTCTTCGCCATTTCTTTCTCAGCTTCTGATCAACTAAGTGGGCAAAAACGAGAATCTATTCGAACTGAATCTTATTATAAGTCTGATGGCAATAAAATAAAGTTAATTTAGCTCTTTTTGGTATTAAAATTTGCTACGTTCTTTAGATTTTATTTTTATTTTGTTTTATTTTATTGAATTAGATATTATTTGTTTCATATGACTTAATCTAATTTAATTTAGTTAATTTTAGTCTCGAATGGTGATATATTTTTCTAAGCCACGCTGTAACAGCTTCTCTGAAAAGTCATTGTCATATGCATTATTGATCAGAAAAATATATATATTGAAATTTAGTGGATGACTATCTGTCAAACGAATGGTACTCGTGAAAAATTGCGTTTGCTCAGTGAAAAAAAAAAAAAAAAATAGACTTTTTTTTTTTTTTTAATGTAAATTGACAACCCTTTACCTTTTTTGTTAAGATGGTGTCTTTACGCTTTTCTCTCTTTATTGCAATGTCAAATGAATTATCTATTCATTTATTTATATAAACTGATTTCCCAACAATATTCTAGTTCCGAAATTCCTGTTTTAAACGAGTCTAGTTATTTGGCCACCACGTCCAAGAACAGGTTATTGCTAACATTTATAGGGTCCGTTTGGTTAGCAGATTCCAATTATGTTGATTCGAATTATATAATTTGAGTTAAAAAAAAAGTCTCAACTCTGTGATTTGAGCCGTACCCTTAACTGACGTTTGGATGCGTTGTCTAAACTTTGATAATCCGAAAGATTGCTTCACCCAATTCCCAAAAAAAAAAAAAAAAAAAATTTGCTTCACCTGCTTCTACTTACTTGCCACAATGTTCTAGTCACTTTTTACCCCTTTTTTCTTCTACTGACAAAAGAAAGATTCCTCAGAAAAAGTGAGAGAGAGAGGGAGATGGTTTAATAGTTTCCATTAAGATAACACCATAGAAAACAATTAAAATCTTTGCTTATAAATTCCATACATTTCTTATTCGATGTCTATGTATGGTTTAAGCCAATTTCAACAGAGATTTTTGAAAGCTGAGTTAAAACTCCAAGCAGGTCATTTTGCACCACTAATGGCTTTAATGACTAGTTTTGAATTTGCCTCCAGCTCGATATCTATAAATCGAATATCAGCAGCCACCAGTATCCAAATTCAGCGGCCTCCAATTCCACTTTATGCACAAGGCACTCGTCGAGAAGCTTGGTTTTCGGATCAGTAACCTACCCATGCTCACCACAAACAATCGCTGCAATCGCAACACCCTTCTGGTTGACTACATTAATTATAAAAGCTGTATCTGCTCAATCATTTATCTTGTACTTGCCTCATTTCTGCCTTTTCAACATTTTTCTTCGCAACAATAATAAGTTGTTTCGGTAACATGTTTATATCAGCAGCGTGATGAAACACAACTGCTAAGTGAGAATTTTTGAAGTTCCTCTGTTCTGTTTTGGGATTTTATTACATCTTACATAACTGGTTGATCCGAAATTGTTCACACCATATTTAAAGTACTTAACTGTCAGAACATATACACGCAACAATTACGAACACAAAACAAACCTTGCAATCCCACAACACACCAACTCAATCCATAAAACTAAAAACTATAAAATAACTTTTTCTAAAAAATACTATAAAATGACAACAACAAAGTTCACAAACTCAAACAGCACACATTTCTGCCCTTATTGCCGTCCTTGGACTCCTTTAGCTCGCTTCCTGCAAAAAGAAAAAGATTGGGTGATTATCATGTTGTCCATAGGAAAACAAATTAATGTTTTTAATCTTCGGATTTTCCTTGAGGCATTACATTGAGCAGGGATTTGAACATAGCGAGTAATAATTATAAATGAAAAAAGAATTTCTTTTTTTTTTTTTTTATAAAAAAGATTATTACTTAATACCCTACTCTAACGACCATGATTCCCAAAATCCTCCAAATACATGTCCATGAACAGATACTTTGTGTTTTAAGGAATTGAACAAATTAATATCTACACATATTGGTAATTAGGCCACAACGGAAATGCATTAAAAAAAACGCTTTTGACATGAAACCACATACAACGTACTTTCCTCAGTAAGAAATTCAATACCTTTAGTAATTTTTTCAAATTTGAAACAGTTTAATTAATATATTTTTTGCAAGAACAGATACAATAAATGGGTGGTAGTGTGTATGTAAAGTAGATCTTTTAATAGTAAGCCTATACTGTAAAAGAAAAAAAAAATCCTCACAAAATGAATTGTAATGGTGAGAAAGGATAGGGTCACAGAGCCTTTTTAACGTAAATACAATAATTTAATCTAAAAAATAAGAGAAAATAATAATAACGTTTGGCTAACCTTTTGAATTGAAGCTTTCCAAAGCTGAGCTTAGTTGACAAGCCTTCCATTAACCAGAGCATATTTTACGTTTTTGAGGTGTTGGATTGAGGGAACTTCCTCCAGGAGCGGGCACCTGGAAATTTTAAGTTGTTCAAGTAGGGGCAATGCTCCTCTATCTATTTTCACCGCCTTTAATCTGTCCAACTTAAACAAATCAAGGCACTTGAGTTTCTGAAAACCACCCTCCTCAAAATGCAGTTGCCCTCCCTCATATGCATGTTCACACAGTTCAAGTTTCTCCATATTGGTTAAACCTTTGAGACATTTAGCTGGGTCATCAATTAGCCATGAGCAAGCTAAGGACAAACCACGTAGATTTTGAAGCTCCGGAATCCATTCTGGCATTTTCCTTAGCCGCCCAGTCAACATAAGATCTCTCAAAGAATGAGGAGCAGATGAAAGGTGTTGTAGATCGAGAACTTCATTTTCATCAATAGATTTCAAATATAATCGCTTGAGGTGATTCATTTTATCAATAGAGGCACAAAGTGCCTCACAAATCTCTCTCCTCAACTGTGAAATTCCAAACCATCTCAATTTTGTCAATTTCTCTAAGTCTTTCATGAGACTAACTCCACCAATATCTGCTTCCACCGCTGTGAGCGTTTGTAAGTCCTCCAATTGTCCAAACCCCTCCTGCATCACCACTCCATGGACAAAGTCAAAAGGATTTTGGGTGCCATAGTTATACCTGTAGGCCAACAGGTGACGCAGATTTGTGAGCATATTAATCTCCTTCGGAAGCTTGTAAATCAATGTATCTCTGATGTCCAGTGACTCGAGATTGTGTAGCTTGCTGATGGACTCCGGTAGCACCTTAACTTGTGTATTCCTTAAACTTAGATACTTCAAGAATAACAACTTCCCAAGTTCTTTTGGGAGCCTATCAATAGCAGCATTGTCAACATCCAACACTGTCATAAGCTTGAACTTTTTGAACAAGTTAGCCACAAAAGACATGGTCAATTGTTCATCTACGTCAAAAATGAAAATAGAACGGACCCCAAAGCTCTCAACATTCTCCAAAACATCTTTTGCACTGCCAGAGATAATCAGGCGACGACCTTTTCCACTAGATTTTGACTTCGTCCTGTCCCAAGTTTTACAGAAGCAAATATCAGCAGCCTTTGATATGAGGACATCACGCATCAAATCATGGACTCGAAACTCGTTACCTTCTCCTATTCGTCGATCAAATGTGACCAAGTTTCTTTTGCTGAGCTCAGCTAAATACTCTTCTGCAACCTCTTCCAACGGTTTTTCTCCTTTTGTTTTAAGAAAACCATCAGCAATCCATAATCTAAACAATCTTTCATCACTAATTGCATAGTCTTCAGGAAACACACCAAAATACAGGAAGCAAGATCTAAGGGAGTATGGCAAATCATAATAACTGAGAGAGAGAATGTTTTGGATTTTTTCCATTTGTAAATTCAATTCAACCTTAGAATTGAGATCATCAAGAACTTTTCTCCACTCAGACCCAACCTTATCTTTAGTTGACAATAAACTAGCTATGGTTGCAATTACAAGAGGCAAACCTTGGCACTTCCTGACAATTTCCGTGGATAATTGCACTAACTCTCGAGGACAAACCCCTTGAAACTCATGTTTAAAAGCCTTTTTGCAGAACAATTCCCAAGCCAATGTTGGAGACCAAGGTTCCAGTTTAATTGGTTCGACATGGTCATCTTTCTTACAACAATCAGCAACTGCAGACGTTCGTGTTGTTATTACTATCCTACTCCCTTCATTATTCTTAGGAAAAGCAAGTTTTATAACATCCCAGAAATTTTCTTCCCATACATCATCAAAAAATATCACATACCTCTTTGTCTGCAAATGTTTCCTCAAACATTCTATTAGTTCTTCGATCTTGTCGGTTTCTCCCACAATGGAATCCCCTGATTTGCACATCTTTTGTTTAACATCCTTTAGGACCTTTGTTGGGTTGTACGGCTGAGACACAATGATCCATGCACTAGCTAGTTCGAAGTGTCTTTTCACCACTACATCGTCGTAGACTTTCTTCGCAAGAGTGGTCTTGCCAACTCCACCTTCGCCTTCCAATGAAATTATCAATCTTGTTGTTGCTCCTTCGACCAACTTTTGTATGAGATCTGTTGAGACAGACTCGATCCCCACAAGCTCCTCTTTCTCCATGAAAAGGGCGTGTAATCGAGGGTCAAGAACATCCGAGGTCCCACTGCTTGATCCTTGTTCCAGTGGCCTTAAGCCATAGCTTAGACCTCTACGTTTGATTTCAGCCAACGACTGTTTTCTACTCTGAATTTCAGAAGCTATCTCATGGCGTGGTTTCAGAGCTTTAATGAAGTACCCTGCTTTTCGAAGGGAACCGGTGAATCCTCTCTGACTAGCTTTTTGTTCGAGGAGGTAACGGTAGTTGTCAACTACATCTTCCATGCGGCTGGCTTGTTCTCTTAACTGCTTCAACCATGCCTTCATGGCGTTGTTCTCGGCTTCTTTCTCGGACTTGGCTTCTGCATCTTTAAGCAAAGGCTCGATCACCTCTAGTTCATCTTGCAGACTCCTGACTTCTCCACGGACTCCTTTCAATGATTTTTCTTCTTCCCCTACCAACTCAACCAACTTCTCAATAACAGGGCTCAAAAACGTCTCCGCCATTTCCTCCCTGAGTTTTGATCAGTCAAGTGAGAGATTAGTTGTGGATGTCATCACAAAAAAAAAGAGACCATTTACTCAATTAAAAATTTTTTTTGGCCCTTTCATCAAAATCTTCCCTTGGGAATTATAAGCTTTAATACGACAGTTGGGACATTTATTAACCTTGCAGCTTCCGGTTCCTTTCTCGCTTCTCCATTATTGAGTGCCGACACTTTTTTCTTTTTTCTTTGTTAAATAATAACAATAAACAGGAAGACATCCGACAACATTAAATGTACGGACGTCTACTGATGGTGAGATTTTGTAATGTTCTATCTTTAAAGATCTTTTTCAATTCTTGCAGTGGGATCCACCTGCCAGCTCCTCCTTATCCGTGGATCACATGTTCAAGCAGAGGTAATGGAGACATTTGCTTTTTCTTTTTTCTTTTTTCTTTTTAATCTAGTAAAAATATAGACTTTTGCTTGGTGATACCATTAATGAAGGCAAAACATCTTTGGTGGGTAGGATGAGATTAAATTTTAATATCATTTCTGGTAAAAAATTTTAAAGAATTGGATTAGATAAACTCTTACCCAATTTATGCGTAAATGCCCTCAAAAGAGGATAAGGTTATCTCTTGGTAAAGCATGAGATTTAATAGAACATTTGTATATTATGATAATTTTTAAGATCCTATTTCGAAAAAAAAAAAAATTTGGGTCAAACTACAAATTTTAAAGGCTGAGGGGTCAAACTATAAATTTTAACAGATTTAAAAAAATTTATAACTTTATATTTTTTCCCCTTAAATTTTAAAAGTTACAATTTAACCTTAGTTTTATAAAATCCTAATAACACAACACTAAATATAGAGTTGGATTAGATGAAATTTAATGAGATATAATTATCAAGACAACTTTTTCCGATGTTCTCCAATCCAATGCACCAGATAGACCTAAAAAAAATTGTAACAATATAGGTTAATGAGATATAAGTCTTAATTATGTTTGTAGAATTAACATGGTATGCAAGTTATTTATGAAATGTACATGCCTTGACGTATAACGACAAAGACATTAATGACCTTGACAATAATAATATTGATTTTAACTTATTATATAAAAAATTTAATAATAGTGTATCAGTGTATTTGACAATACAACAGGCATTGTTTCCCACATATTGTTAGATCATTGTCTCTATATACTAACGACATAATTGCATGTCATTTAATAATTATACGTCATAAATGCAAATTAACGAATATGAAGACTAAAAC
The DNA here is from genome assembly GCA_025403435.1 of Artocarpus heterophyllus. NCBI lineage: Eukaryota > Viridiplantae > Streptophyta > Magnoliopsida > Rosales > Moraceae > Artocarpus > Artocarpus heterophyllus. The sequence continues at coordinate 19,212,089 of CM046332.1, read as the reverse complement.
ACATTAACGCTTCCTAAAACACATTAACTGAAAAGAAAAAACAGCGCGTCATTACAATAATGAATATATTATTAAAAGAATACGTAAGAAGAATAATTAGTGCAAGACCACAAACATTGAATATTTGTAAATTATCATTACAATAATGAATATATCGTTATGGAAAAAAATTCTAATAAAATTTAGATTTGAAGATTGTAAATATAAATACATCTTTTTTTTTAAATATTCAATTATGAGAAAAAGTGGAAATTTGTAACCAAAACTTAATACACAATAATGTCAGCTTGAAGGGTAGTTTTTGGATTGCCAACATATGTAATTTCAAAAAAGGACCATACAGGTGAAGTTTGTACAACTAAATCACATTTTAATTCACCTCTAAAAAAAGTGTTGGATTGTGTATAATTTTGTAACGATCATCATAACTTTGAAGTTTCCGTTCGAACTACAACACCTGTAACGTTGTACCCCAAACGAATTAAAAATAGTGTATTGTTGAAAGTCGTTTATATACTGCAAAACAATCCAATGGAAAAGAACTAACGTCAGAATTATAAATTTTAGAAAATAAATTTTATAAGGTATTGTAAAAAAAGGTGGGTTAATAATCTATAATCATGCGTTAGTTTTGTTAGAAAGTAAGATGCCATGTTGAGAAAGAGATAGAGAGGGGGAAAAAAAAGTAACAAAGAGATCAATGACCCTCATATTTTTCTTGATAGAAAAACATTAATAGAAGACTTGAGATCCTTATCAATTTTAATCTTAAGATTTTATTAACTTAAAGATAAATGATGCACGCAATTATACGAGTAATGCTTTTTTTGACCCTAAACACTTCCTCTTCTATTTTTATTTTTTTTTCAACTTCATATTAAATTTGGGCAATCTTTCCTTAATTTTTTAGCGGAAGAATAGTGTTAGGAATCTTTTCCTATGGTAAGATTTGTTCTGTTTATTTTCTTCTATTTTGTACTTTATTTTTTCACTGATGAATAAAGACATAAATTTTCTAGCCTAATGGTCTAATGGTATGTGGAGATGGGTTCCATTATTTGGCACAAGGATTCTTCATTCTAGCCTCCAACAAAGTCTTTGGGGCCTTTCTTCGTTTCATGAAGAAAGTTGAAGCAAGTTCAAATAGAAGCTTTCCCAAACAAAAAAAAAAAAAAAAAAGCAAGAAGTAAAAAAACTTCATTCTGAAGTAGAACCAATTTCTCTACGACGGGATCAAGAACGTCTTCACCATTTCTTTCTCAGCTTCTGATCAACTAGGTAGGCAAAAACGAGAATCTATTCAAACTGAATCTTACTACCAAGTCTGATGACTCTATAAAATAAAGTTAATTTAGCTCTTTTTGGTATTAATTTCTATGTATTTTAGATTTTATTTTCATTTTGTTTTATTTTATTTTATTTTGTTAAATTAGATTTTATTTGTTTCATTTGACTTAATTTAATTTGATTTAGCTAATTTTAGTCGTGAATGGCGATATATTTTTCTAAGCCAAGCTGTTTCATCTTCTCTGAAAAATCATTGTCACATGCATTATTGATCAGAACAATATATATTGAAATTTAGTGCATGACTATCTGTCAAATGAGTGGTACTCGTGAAAAATTGCGTTGCTCAGTGAAAAAAAAAAAAAAAAAGAGACTATTTTTATGCAAATTGACAACCCTTTACCTTTTTTGTTAAAATGGTGTCCTTACGCTTTTTGCTGTTTGTTGCAATGTCAAATAAAGTGTCTATTCATTTACTTATATAAACTGATTTCTTAACAATATTCTAGCTCCGAAATTCCCCTTAAATTCATGTTTCGAATGGATGTTTAAACGAGTCTAGTTAGTTGGCCACCACGTCCATGAACAGGTTATGGCAAATAGTTATGGGTCCGTGTAGTTTGCGAATTCCAATTACGTTGATTTGAATTATATGATTTGGGTTAAAGAAAGGTTAAAGAAAAGTCTCAACTGTGTGATTTGTGTTGTACCCTTAACGGACGTTTGGATGTGTTATCTAAACATAAATTTGATAATCCGAAATGTTGCAATATGGAGCCAAATCAACCTAGCAAAGGAGAAAGAAGAAAAAAAAAAAAAAACGCGCAGCGTTGGGGGGGCAGAGACACAGCGCCGCGGAGCCCAAAACAAGGGCTGCGGCGCCCATCCGAGAACAAACCAGTGCCGCGGCGCCCGAAGTCTGGTTTGTTGCAAAATTTTGAGTTAGAGTCGAACTCAAACGCCTCAAAAAGGGGAAACTACTAGGGTTTTCCATTAGTTGCTATTTTTCTCCTCCTTTGGTTATAAATAGACACAAGGTGGCTAGGGTTGGGTGTGTGAATTGTGTGAAAAAATTGTGAGTGGCATAATTTTGTGAGAGGCATAATTCTTGAAAGCTTCATCCTTGAGAGAGAGAAAAAATTCCCATTGGGTGTTAGATAGAAGAGAGTTTTAGTAAGCACAATTTGAGAGTGTGTGAGAAACTGCTCTTGTAATTTGTAATCTCCTTCATCATAGAGGAATCTGCAAGCGGCAAAAACATGACGTAGTCTCAATTTTGGACGAACCTGTATAAAAATTTAGTTTCTCTTTTTTCTTCTTTTCTCCTATTTATTTTCTGCAATTGTTCGCTCTTGCGATCCTTGGAATTAGGAGTCGCCTAGTTCCCCAACAACTGGTATCAGAGCGGAGGTTTTGATCAAGAACGATGACTGGAGAAGAAGGTATGGCAGCCGGCATCACCAAATTTGATGGTTCAGATTTTTCCTATTGGAGGATGCAAGTAGAAGACTACCTATATTGCAGGAAACTGCACTTACCCTTGGGCAATAAGCCCGAAGGCATGAAGGATGAGGAGTGGAATCTCCTTGATAGACAGATGCTCGGAGTGATCTGTTTGACCTTGTCAAAGAACGTTGCATACAACGTTGCGAAGGAGACTACTACAGCAGGGATGATGAAGGCTCTGTCAGAGATGTATGAGAAGCCCTCAGCCAATAACAAGGTACATCTCATGAAGAAGCTTTTTAATTTAAAGATGCCTGAAGGTGCCTCGGTGGTAGAGCACCTGAACAGTTTCAACACCATCCTGAACCAATTGGTCTCGGTAGAGAATAAATTCGATGATGAGATCAACACTCTAATCCTCTTGGCCTCGTTACCGAATAGCTGGGAACCCATAAGGGTGGCCATTACAAATTCTCTTGGGAGTGCAAAATTGAAGTTTGTTGATGTCAGAAACTCTATTTTGGCAGAAGAAGTTCGCAGAAAGGACTCAGGTGAAGCCTTTTCGTCGAACTCAGCCCTTAATGTTGATAATAGGGGCAAAAAACTTGACAGGCAATCCAACAGAGATAATGGCAGGAGCGGCAAGTCGAGGAATGGGAGAAGCAAGTCAAGGAATGGTAGGACAATGGAATGTTGGAACTGTGAGAAGACTGGCCACTTGAAAAAGAACTATAGGGCTCCAAGGAAGAACGAAGAGAAGACTAATGATGAAGCTAACGCCACCACTGAAGAGCAACAGGATGCCTTAATCTTGTCTGTCGACAGTTCTTTTGATTCGTGGGTGATAGACTCAGAAGCATCATTCCACACCACAGCACACTGTCATGTCCTGGAAAATTATGTTGCTGGAAATTATGGTAAGGTTTATCTTGCTGATGGAGAACCTTTGGATATAGTTGGCATTGGAGATGTCAGTTTAAAAATGCCTAATGGGTCGGTATGGAAGATTCATAAGGTAAGACATGTTCCTAAATTAATGCACAACTTGATTTCGGTTGGGCAACTGGATGATGAAGGACATAAAGTGACCTTCAATTGTGGAGGTTGGAAAGTCACTAAAGGAGCGATGGTTATTGCTCGGGGATGCAAGGCTGGAACTCTCTACATGAACTCTAGCTGCAGAGATACCATAGCAGTAGCTGATTCTGCTGCCAATACCGAGCTATGGCATTATAGGCTCGGTCATATGAGTGAGAAGGGTATGAAGGTGCTTCACTGCAAAGAAAAACTACCAGGTTTGAAAACTGTTGATCACAGTTTGTGTGAAGCCTGCATCTTTGACAAACAGAAGAGAGTGAGTTTCTCAAAGATGGGTAGAGAGCCTAAGTCCAGGAAATTAGAGCTTGTTCACACTGATGTGTGGGGGCCTGCGCCGGTGACTTCCCTTGGTGGCACAAACTACTATGTGACATTCATAGATGACTCAAGCAGGAAGGTATGGGTTTACTTTTTGAAAAACAAATCCGATGTGTTCGATGCTTTCAAGAGATGGAAAGCCATGGTGGAGAACGAGACAGATTTGAAGGTAAAGTGCTTGCAGTCCGACAATGGGGGAGAGTACTTAGATGAAGATTTCAGGCGGTACAGTGCTAAGAATGGGATAAAGATGAGGAAGACCATTCCAGGGAAACCACAACAGAATGGGGTAGCTGAGAGGATGAACAAGACTTTAAACGTGCGTGCTAGAAGCATGAGGTTGCATGCGGGGCTGCCAAAGATTTTTTGGGCTGAGGCGATTAATACAGCCGCTCATCTGATTAACAGAAGTCCATCCACACCGCTGAAGTTCAAGCTACCGGAAGAAGCCTAGAGCCATAAAAAGGTGGATCTCTCTTACTTGAGAGTGTTTGGGTGTGTTTCCTATGCACACATTGATTCTGCTGCTAGAAGCAAACTGGATGCCAAGTCAAAGAAGTGTTTTCTTGTTGGCTATGGCGGACTTGAGTTTGGTTATCATCTCTAGGATGACCAAAGTCAGAAGATTATCAGGAGCAAGGATGTGATCTTCAACGAGAGATTGTGTAGTAAATCAATGTATCTCTAATGTCCAGTGATTCGAGATTGTGTAGCTTGCTGATGGACTTCGGTAGCACCTTGACTTGTGTATTCCTTAAACTCAGATACTTTAAGAATAACAACTTCCCAAGTTCTTTTGGGAGCCTATCAATGGCAGCATTGTCAACATCCAACACTGTCATAAGCTTGAACTTTTTGAACAATTTAGCCACAAAAGACATGGTCAATTGTTCATCTACGTCAAAAATGAAAATAGAACGGACCCCAAATCTCTCAACATTCGCCAAAACATTTTTTGCCCTGCCAGAGATAATCAGGCGACGACCTTTTCCACTAGATTTTGACTTCGTCCTGTCCCAAGTTTGACAGAAGCCAATATCAGCAGCCTTTGATAGGAGGACATCACGCATCAAATCATGGACTTGAAACACGTTACCTTCTCCAATTTGTCGATCAAATGTGACCAAGTGTCTTTTGCTGAGCTGAGCTAAATACTCTTCCGCAACCTCTTCCAACGGTTTTTCTCCTTTTGTTTTAAGAAAACCATCAGCAATCCATAGTCTAAACAATCTTTCATCATTAATTGCATAGTCTTCAGGAAACACACCAAAATACAGGAAGCAAGATCTAAGGGAGTGTCACAGATCATAATAACTGAGAGAGAGAATTTTTTGGATTCTTTTCATTTTTAAATTCAATTCAACCTTAGAATTAAGATCATCAAGAACTTTTCTCCACTCATGTTTGCAATTACAAGAGGCAAACCTTGGCACTTCCTGACAATTTTCGTGGATAATTGCACTAACTCTCGAGGACAAACCCCTTGAAACTCATGTTTAAAAGCCTTTTTGCAGAACAATTCCCAAGCCAATGTTGGAGACCAAGGTTCCAGTTTAATTGGTTCGACATGGTCATCTTTCTTACAACAATCAGCAACTGCAGATGTTCGTGTTGTTATTACTATCCTACTCCCTTCATTATTCTTAGGAAAACCAAGTTTTATAACATCCCAAAAATTTTATTCCCATACATCATCAAAAAATATCACATACCTCTTTGTCTGCAAATATTTCGTCAAACATTCTATTAGTTCTTCGATCTTGTCGGTTTCTCCCACAATGGAATCCCCTGATTTGCACATCTTTTGTTTAACATCCTTTAGGGCCTTTGTTGGGTTGTACGGTTGAGACACAATGATCCATGCACTGGCTAGTTCAAAGTGTCTTTTCACCACTACATCGTCATAGACTTTCTTCGCAAGAGTGGTCTTGCCAACTCCACCTTCGCCTTCCAATGAAATTATCAATCTTGTTGTTGCTCCTTTGACCAACTTTTGTATGAGATATGTTGAGACAGACTCGATCCCCACAAGCTCATCTCTCTCCATGAAAAGGGAGTGTACTCTAGGGTCAAGAACATCCGAGGTCCCACTGCTTGATCCTTGTACCAGAGGCCTTAAACCATAGCTTTGACCTGTACCTTTGATTTCAGTCAACGACTGCTTTATACTCTGAATTTCAGAAGCTATCTCACAGCGTGGTTTCAGAGCTTTAATTAAGTACCCTGCTTTTCGAAGAGAACCAGTGAATCCTCTTTGACTAGGTTTTTGTTCGAGGAGGTAACGGTAGTTGTCAACTACATCTTCTATGTGGCTGGCTTGTTCTCTTAACTGCTTCAACCATTCCTTCACGGCTTCATTATCGGCTTCTTTCTCGGACTTGGCTTCCGCATCTTTAAGCAAAGGATTGATCACCTTTAGTTCAGCTTGCAGACTCTTGACTTCTCCACGGACTCCCTTGAATGATTTTACTTCTTCCCCTACCAAGTCAACCAACTTCTCAATGACAGGGCTCAAAAACGTCTCTACCATTTCCAATTCCTGTATTTTGAGCAGTGAAGTGAGAAAACAATTGTGGATCTCACACTTAAATTATAAGTACTCATATGATAATTGCAATATTTATTGACCTGGCAGCTTCCGGTAACTTTCTTATTGAGAAATTCGGCAAAGTATACGTCCGACGTTAATAAAGTATACGGGCACTTTGCTGTTGATAGTGTATTTTGTAATGTGCTATCTTGAATTATCATTTTTCACACCTGATCACCTTTTTTTTTTGGAATGATATTAAACAAAATGATTTTTTCTACCTCTTTCCTTTTTTTTAATCAAATTTTGCTGACCCCTTAAGAGGAATTTTTGGACTTAGTTTGACAAGGTTTAATTGACTCATCGTAGTTCTAGTATGAATTTGAGTTTTTAATTGATTCATAGGGTCTTAACAAGAGAATTGTTTCAAAGAAGGAGAAGAGCAGGATCAGACCTCCTTGAGAATTATAGTTTATAGGAGAAGACATCTTCCTTCAAAGCTTGAAGCATCAGATTCGTTGACACGGGTCGTTTCCTATTTTCTAGCTGGACACTCTGAGCGAAAGCTATGGTAGAAGAGGTAGTAGTTGAAGCATTTTTGTACGAATTATAACTGCTATTTTCATGTGAGTTTTTGGATTGTACTTTCTGAGCTTTATGACACAAGATGCATAATTTTTACCCAACCTAATCCTTGGATGCTCATAAAGACTCTAGAATTCTCTAGAATTAGAATACTTTAGAACATCCTAGAGAAATCAAGATAATTTGATAGAGTCATATAGTTTCTAGGATGTTCCACAATATTCTAAAAAGCTTCCATGACATTCTAGAGGGTTCCGCAATATTTTAGAAGGTTCTACACTAGTTTAAAATACTGAAAAAAGATCTAGAAACATATAAAACTCTCTAAAAGATTCTAGAACTCTTTGTAAGACCTTAGAGCACTTTAAAACTTTCTAGACGTTTTGAGATATACATAATATACCAGGAATGTTCTAGGACAAACTATGTTTTGTAAAGACCTAGAACATTCCTTAAAAGGCCAATAGCCTATAAATAAGGGAAGGCCCCTTCATTTTTACTCGATCCTTCAAACTTGTAAAGTTCCCACATACTAATAGAAACTTACTTTGTCTTTCCTATCCTTAGTTTTCTCTTAGTGTTCTTATTTAGCTTTGATCATTCTTATCTTGTCTTGTGAGTTTGGGAGAATTCAAGGCTGACTTAGCGCCAAAATTGTTAAGGCTGCGCAGTCGCTTTGTGAAAAGAGTAAGGCCGTGAAAGTTGGTACCAGAGCCTCGATGTAGCCATAAAAAAACAAGAGTAGCTCTAGGATTAGACACTGCAAATATAGAGGCGTTGGAATAAAGGCCGAGTCGTGAACCGCAACTCGATCCCACAACACCAAAGCTGAGGGGGAAGTCTAAGGACATGGTTTCTAGCTTTGATGCATGCTTAACTTGGGTGGAGAATAGCGTTAGTGCCTGGGATTCATGGATGGAGGACATAGACTAACTGTTGGATGGTCTAGAGATGGAGGATGCCGAACTCCATGGGGTAGTGCATGAATCCCCTAAGAAAGGACATAAAGGAGCTTTGGGAATAGCTCTTGGAAAAGGTGGCTCGCATTCAAGATGTATAACAAAGGGAGATCAATAGTGTGCTTGCCTTGTTGGAAGAAGCACGTGCTGACCTTGCATTGTGGAAGAGAGCGGTTGCATTTGGTCTGGCCATACCTACCATAGCGGTAGCAAGATTGATGTACCAAAACCAAAGAGCTTTGCAGGCACGCATAATGCTCGCGAGGTGGACAACTTTTTTTTAGAGATTAGAGCAATACTTTGATGCTACATGCATTACAAAGGATGCTACCAAAATCCAATTTGCTGCTTTATACCTCATAGACGTCACCATGCTTTGTTGGCGAAGAAGGCAAGAGGACATCAAAAGAGATACATGCACCATCACAACTTTTGATGCCTTTAAAAATGAACTTAAAAGGCAATTCTATCCAAAAAAAAATGTAGAGGAAGAGGCATGTGGTCGCTTACAGAGACTTAAACAATCAGGTAGTATCCAAGACTATGTAACGGATTTCACAAATCTCATTGTAGAGATTTTGGATATGTCCGACAAGGACTCCCTTTTCTTCTTTATGGATGGGCTACAAATATGGGCAAAGATAGAATTTAGGCATCTTGGTCTGCAAGACCTTACTACAGCCATTGCAGTTGCTGAGAGCTTGATCGGTTACTCAAGCCAAAAAGAGTCAAAGTCTAAAGAGAAGAAAGGCAACACCAACAAGGGTGGGGGAGATCACTCAAAGAACCATCACAAGACAGGAGGCAAGGACCATGCCTCATCTAAGCAAAAGGATAAAAGGAAGTAGAAGGAGGGTCAGACAACTCTATACCCAAAAAATAATTGCTTCTTATGTGATAGATATATCATTGGATTCGAGAATGTCCTAAGAGGAAGGCCCTCAATGTTATGACCGCATCCTCTAAAGAGCAAGGGACATAAGGTAATAAGAAGAGTGCTCATGTTAGCTCTATGCAACTCTTGAATGTTATTTAAAGTACTCCAAAGACTCAAGCCAAGGAATTGTTATTCATGGATGCTAGCATCAATAGAAAGGACACTAAGGCCTTGATCGACACAGGTGTGTCCTATAACTTTATCTATATTCAAAAAGCCCAATGGTTAAGCCTCAAGGTAGGTGGAGGGGGCTCCATCAAAGCCGTCAACTAGTCGGCCAAGCCTATTCAAGGCATTGCGTGGGTCGTAAAGACCACCCTTTGGGTATGGGTATGTCATTTGGATTTATCTATGGTATCTATGAATGATTTCAAAGTTGTCCTTGGTATGAAGTTTTTTGATCAAGTGAAGGCCTTTCCAATTCCAATTGCCAACACCATGTGCATACTAGATAGCAAAAAGATTTTTCATAGTACCTATAATTAGGTCTACCAAGACTAAGTCTAAGATATTGTCTGCTACACAATTCAAGAATGGCGTAGGGAAGAAGGAGGATGGCTACTTAGCCATTCTCAAGGAGTACAACAATGAAGAATAATCTTTTCAATCCGCCATGTCAAAAGAGGTATGGGATATTCTTGATGAGTCCAAGGATGTCATGCCCGAGGAAATGCCTAAATAATTGCCATCGAGGCAAGAGGTGGATCATCAAATTGAGTTAGACCCGGGAATTAAGCCACTAGCCATGAGCCTATATCAGATGGAACCATAAGAACTAGTTGTAACGCCCACCAATTTTGATATAACGGATCATATTAAGTTAGTAACGATGTTAAGAAAATTTTATTAATAATTTATGTTATATGTTATGATTTATGATCTTAATGTTACTAACTATTTATTTATTTCAAGTTCTATGACAGGTGACGACCGCATGGAATCGTTGTGCTCAAGTGTTCATGTTAATTTTAATCTTTGTTTAATTATGATGTAATGATGACTTGAATGTAATAATGTATGGCATTTTAAAGACAGTTCGGTAGGCCAGACTTTTAGGTTCGACAGGCCAAAAAGTCTGCCAAGAATCGACAAGGCGATGGAAACCATCGGCAGGCCGAACTTCATGGAATCGGCAAGCCAAACTGTGCAGTCGGCAGGTCGATGACAGCTGATGAGCAGTTAGTAGAAATCTCTCCAAATTTATGGTTGAGATAATTACGTTAATTGGATGATTAATTAGTATAATTATGAATTAATTTTATCATTTAAGGAAATTAAATCATTGATTTTTGTTGATTGAATGTAATTGATAATGGTTTCCTATTTTTAGAAGGCAAAATATGGTATGTGAGACTAATGGTTTTGACTTTCTCTAATTTCCTCTCCTTCTCCACAAAAATTTAGTCTAGATGAGTCAGAAAATTTCAGACTTAATGGATAGTTTTGACTCCCCTTTTTACGTTATGCTTATTACGTTATTTTTTTTAAACGTTCTTTTCTTTCTCTATCTCTCTCTCTCATTTTCTCTCTCACTCTCTCTTCTTCACGAATTTCTTCTTTGTCTCATCCTCTATTCTCTTGCAAATATTTGAGAAATATTGAGTTTTCTTTGGATGAATTCGAAGGAATTTGAGAAGAATTGTTTTGAGGTAAGGGTTCGTTTTTGGTTTAAATTTGAAATGAAATCTTTCTTGACTGCTATATCCTTCTCTACAAAATTCTGTTTATTCTGAAATTTTAATATGATGTTCATATGTGTGTTATGTTAATGTTCTTTCAAGCTTCAAGTCATTTCATTTTTCTAAATTAAGTTATGAATTTTCTACCCTCTACCACTCACAGTAAAATGTTGTTGTTTGGTTAAGATGCATGAAAATGTGATTTTTGCTTGAGGGGTAAATGTGCTTTGTTTGCTACAAAATTTGGTAAAAATGTTCATGTAAATGTTATATTATAGACTGCAAAGTTTGGTAATGTTTTGATGAGTAAATTATGTGTTATGTAAATTTTATTGAGATTAGGTCAAGAAACTGTTTTAACAATATTATTATTGGACTTTTGTTTTATGTGAAATTCTATATGTTTAAATGATTTTATTGATGATAAAATAAGTTTATGATATTGAAATATATGATAATAAGATGTTAGTATGAATTTTAAAATTAAAATATATGTGTTTTAATTGTTCAAAAATGTATTTAAAAGATTACTCACTACCTTATTATTATTGTTGGTTGATTTTATGTTTGAAATGTATGTGTTGTTTTTGATGATTATAGTTATAGATGCATGTTATGAATTATGTTTGTATGAGATGAATGTATATGTGATGTAATATGAATGAATGTTATATTTTATGATAGTAAGTGTTAATTTTATTTTGTGTCTTTAAATGAATAAATGGCATGAACAAGCAAAGGAACGAGCACATCGAGACCGTGGCGTCGTCACCAATTCATATAAGGTTAAGTAAGCTAGCTTTTAAGGTAAGTACATCTCACCTGCAACATGATGTATTTTAAAAGGTTTGATGTAATGTTCATGAAGATATTTATAATGATTTTATGATGATTTCCTTAAAGGAATTCGTATGAAAGATTTTCATGATTTAAAGTTGTGCATGTTTGTTTATGGCAAATTTTAAAGCATGAAAGTTATGTATATATGTATCACCTAATAAGTGTTGCACACCAATGTTATGATATGATATGTTATGATGTCATGTTTGGTTTAGGATTAGCTACCCTTCTCCTCTCATGACGGCGCGCCTACGATGATAATTATGGTGCAACACTTGGGCCCTTAAGATAAAATGGAATAAGTTTGAATATGATCAAGTAATGAAAGATATGTTTCTATGAAAATGTGCTTAATGCACTATTATGATATGATGATGATGATGATGTTTATGAAATGTTTTTTTTTTTTAAATTTGTGAGAATTATATGTACTTACTAAGCTTTAGCTTATTCAAGTTTATGTCATGTTGCAGATAAGGGTAAGAAAGTCATGGACTAGGTAGAGGATATGGAAAGGCGTGTGAGCAAGTACGATGAATTGTAACCGGAAGAACACCAAGAAGAAAATTTATATAATTTAAACCAAGTTTTTTACGATTTAAATTATGGTTAAATAATTGAACCTATTTTTATTTAATATTTTATTTTATCATTTTAAGAATTTGATCTTCTGCATTTTGAAAGTTGAATCTGTTTTACAAATTAAGTTTTCTAAAGGTTTTTGGCTCTGTCGGCCTGCCAAACATCATTGGTCGGCATGCCGATGTAAGAATGTTCTGCCTGCCGATCCTATCTTCGGCCTGCCAAACTTTGAAAGTTTTTAAGCCCAGATTTACGGAGCCTTTGCCAGCCTGCTGGTTGATGAATTTTGGCCTACCGACCATGTTTGGCCTACCGAAGTCCCAAGTTTGGCCTACCAAACTATGGGAGTAAATAGCTTTTAAATGATGTGATGTTTTATAAGTTATGATTTTACAATTTGGTTTATTTACCTTATTAAAGCAAGTTTATGATCAATATTAATGTGAAATTAAATTATAGATTAAGTTAATGAATGTTGTGTTTAAAAAAAAAATGTGTATGTATGGATCCTGATTATGGTTTCCTTAACTACATTCTCATTTTAAAGTTCAAATGAATATGTAATGTATGAATGTAACGACATTTGTGACGTCCGTAAGGGGGGCGTTACAGGCTTTGGTATCAGAGAGGAAACTTCCGGTTACAATTCATATCGCCACACGTCAATCCAGGTTCTCTAAGTAAGTATGTTTTAAAGTTAGATGTTTTGATGCAAGTATAAGGATAAGAATGAGGTTTAGATGTTTAACAATTAATGATCTAACAGTGAAAACCTGTCTCATAATTAGAAGATTATTTCTAAGTTCCTAACTCTTTTAGGAGAATTAACGATGGACGGCCACAGAAGAATGCAAACGTGCACCCAGACCAACGAAAGGCTTATGACTATGATCACTGAGTTGCAGAGGCAACTTGAGGATCAAAGAAGAGAAATTGCTGCGTTAAGGGCCAATGGCCAGAATGATGACCATCGAGGCAATGACGAGCCTCCTTCTCCTCAGCCACAAGTTAATGAAGTCCCAGCGCCTGCTGTTGAACCAAGAGTGGCGTATCAAGAACCTCTTCTAGTCAGATGGAAGAGGGTTAAGCCAATAGACTTCTAGGGTTCAAAGGACCCATTAGTCGCACAAGGATGGTTGAAGATGATTGAAGCCACCCGAAGACTTATGGATTTCAAAGACAATGAAAAGGTCCTCTGTGTCACGTATTGCCTCACCATGGAGGCCAAGATTTGGTGGGACGGCATCAAACAGAGCCAGAACGTTGAAGAGATGTCATGGGAAGACTTTGTTCATGAATTCAACACAAAGTTCTTCCATATGAACATTACAAGGAAGCATTATGAGGAGTTCGAGAGCTCGCACCAAGGGGATATGTCAGTTACTGATGTGGTGACGAAGTTTGACCAGCTTGCTCGCCTATGCCCAGGAATGGTTATGGATGAAAATGAAAGGGTCAGAAGGCTGATCAAGGTCCTTAGGCCTGAAATTACTGCTATCGTTGATGGGGCCAGTCCACCTAGGACTCAAGAGTAGGTTGTCATGAGAGCCCAGCGTGCGAAATTCCACTTGTCCAAACTAAGAAGAAACCAGCCTCAGTCGGGCCAACAAGCCAAGAATGCAAACAATCAGAACCGCCCTCCACATAGGAACAACAACAGCAACAACAACAACAGCAATAACAACAATAACCAAAAACTGGAGGAATAACAAGAGGAAGGGAAATCCTCAAAATCAGCAGGGCCAAGACAACAAGAGGCATAATGATGGCCAGCCCAATAATAATAATAGGCGGTTTCAACCATGTGCCAAATGTGTAAAGAAACATCCAGGGGAATGCCGCTTGGGGACAAACCAATGTTTTATTTATGGCTGTGAAGACCACTTTGTCAAGAACTGCCCCAAACTGATTAATGTCAATGCCCCTCAAAGAGCTCCTTCTCAAGCTCAGCTCCATCAGATGCAAGCTACCCTTGAAGGGCCACTTATCAGTCAAGGGAGACTTGAAGCCCCACCAACGAATGCCCACATATATGCCATGACAAAAGAACAAGTGGCTGTTGAAGCCTCCAATGTGGTCACAGGTTAGATAACAAGTTTATCTAATGATGTTTATGTCCTTTTTGATACGGGTGCCACATATTCTTTTGTATCCATGTCATTTGCTAAGAAGTTAGGGGTTCAATTAGAGCTTATGAGATAGGGATTCACTACGACACTACTCTCCGGGGAAGTGATATTATCTACGCACTGTCTGCGTACAGTACCCCTATGAATTTCTGATAGGGAACTTTTCATCGACCTCATTGTGATCGACATGTATGATTACGATATGATTCTTGGGATGAATTTCCTGAGCAAGTACAATGCTTCTATTGAATGCCGGAAATGAAAGGTGATCTTCCATCCAAAGGTGATCAAAAATTCGTTTATGTTAGAGAGTCCAGAAAGAAACCCAACATGTTTTTATCTGCAATGAAAGCAAGGAAGTTATTAGCAAGTGACTGCATGGGCTATCTGGCGAACATTGTAGACAAAAGCCAAGAAGAAAAGACAAGAATTGAAGATGTGTCTATAGTTCATAATTATACAGAAGTGTTCTAGATGACCTATCAAGTTTACCACCAGAAAGAGAAGTCGAATTCGAGATTGAGCTCGCTCCAGGCACAAACCCGATCTCAAAATCACCTTACAGAATGGCCCCGGTAGAGTTAAAAGAGCTTCACATACAATTAAAGCAGCTACTTGACAAAGGTTTCATCAGGCCGAGCTACTCACCCTGGGGAGCTGCAGTTTTGTTTGTAAAGAAGAAAGATGGCTCTATGAGACTCTGCGTTGACTATAGAGAGCTGAACAAGGTGACAATCAAGAACATGTACCCATTGCCTCGAATTGATGATTTGTTTGATCAGCTTAAGGGTGCATCTATGTTTTCAAAGATTGATCTACGGTCAGGTTATCACCAACTGAAGATTAAAGAAGGAGATATTCCCAAGACTGCCTTCAGGACGAGGTATGGTCACTATGAATTTGTGGTTATGCCTTTTGGTTTGATGAATGCACCAGCGGCTTTTATGGACTTGATGAATCAGGTATTCAAGGATTTCCTTGATAAATTTGTTGTTGCATTTATTGATGATATTCTTGTCTATTCAAAGAATCAAGAAGAACATGTGGAGCATTTAAAGATTGTGCTGGAGACTTTAAGAAGACACCAGCTATATGCAAAGTTCTCCAAGTGTGAGTTTTGGCTTGATAAAGTGTCTTTCTTGGGGCATGTTATATCAAAGGAAGGGATTATGGTCGACCTTGCTAAAGTAGAGGCTGTTCTCAACTAGAAGCAACCGACGAATGCAAGTGAAATAAGGAGTTTCTCGGGACTAGCAGGATATTATCGAAGATTCGTAGAAGATTTCTCCAAGATAGCAACTCCACTCACAAATCTGACTGGCAAAGGAAAGAAGTTTGAATGGACAGAAACATGCGAGAAGAGTTTTCAAGAACTGAAGAAGAGGCTAACGACAGCTCCAGTATTGGCTATATCGGAAGGGAATGATGGATTTGTAATTTATAGTGATGCATCCAAGATGGGCCTCGGAGCTGTTTTAATGCAAAATGAAGGGTGATTGCTTATGCGTCAAGAAAACTAAAGGATTACGAAAAGAACTATCCTACTCATGACCTCGAGTTAGCAGCAGTCGTTTTTGCGTTGAAGATATGGAGACATTATTTATATGGGGTCCAATGTAAGATCTTCACGGATCATCAAATTTTGAAGTAATTCTTCACGCAAAGAGGCCTGAACATAAGACAACGTAGATGGCTAGAGTTGGTAAAGGATTACGACTGTGAAATCCTTTATCATCCTGGAAAAGCTAACTGAGTGGCTGATGCTCTAAGTAGGAATTCAGCTGCCACGTTGATGTCAATGTAAGCAATGTCTCCACCTTTGAGAAGGGAAATTCTAGACTTTGGTTTGGAACTTATAGCAGGTCAGCTCTCAGCACTCTCTCTTGCTCCGACAATGTATGATGAAATTCGAAGAAAATAAGATGAAGATGTAAGTCTTGTAGGGATTAAACAGGAAATGAAAGAAGAAAAATGTCAAGAGTTTCGTATTGCGGATGACGGAACTTTGTACCTAAAGGATCGCTTATGTGTTCCTAATGTTGATGGCTTAAGGGAAAAGATCTTGGTGGAAATTCATGACACCCCTTACTCTATTCATCCAGGTGCAACAAAGATATATAATGATCTAAGGGGTAACTTCTGGTGGTTTGGAATGAAACGTGATGTTGCTTTGTATACGAAGAAATGTATGACATGTCAACAAGTAAAGGCTGAACACCAGAGACCTGGTGGTGAACTACAATCTATCCAAATACCAGAATGGAAATGAGAGGATATAGCAATGGATTTCATTACCGGTTTGCCCAGAACTATGAACGGTTGTGATTCAATTTGGGTAGTTGTGGATCGACTGACTAAGACGGTGCATTTCATTCCCATCAAGATCACTTACTCTATGGAACGGTTAGCGGAACTCTACGTCAAGGAGATTGTACGACTTCACAGAATTCCCAAGTCAATCATCTCAGATTGTGACGGCAGGTTCACATCTAAGTTTTGGAAGAGTGTACAGACTACAATGGAAACCAGGCCACATTTCAGTACAGCTATTCATCCTCAGACAGACGGCCAAACGAAGAGGACAAACTTGATTTTAGAAGATATGCTACAGGCTTGTTCTCTCGATTTTAAAACCAGCTGGTGTAAAATGTTGCCATTAGCAGAGTTTGCTTACAACAACAGCTATCAGGTGACATTTGGGATGCCACCTTATGAAGCCCTTTATGGGCAAAAATGCAGGTCACCTATATGTTGGCACAAAGCTGGTGAGAAGAAGTTGATGGAAAGCGTCGATGCTGAAAGAACTGATTTTGTTAACGAAACTTCTGAGATGACAAAGTTGATAAGAAGAAGAATAGAGACCGCTCAAAGCCATCAGAAAAGTTATGCTGACAAGAGGAGAAGACCCTTAGAATTCGCCGTAGGCGAATTGGTATTTTTAAAAGTTGCACCGATGAAAGGAGTTATGAGGTTTAGGAAAAAGGGCAAGTTAAGCCCAAGATTCATTGGTCCTTATGAAATCGTGAAGAGGATAGGCAAGGTAGCTTATCAGATGAAGTTGCCTTCTGAAATGTCGACAATGCACCATGTGTTTCATGTCTCTATGCTTAAGATATATGTCTTGGACCCTACACATGTGATTGAGCCACAAGTGATCGAGATACGAGAAGACTTGAGTTATGAAGAAAAGCCAATAGAGATACTCGATTGGAGAACCAAGACCTTGAGGAATAAAGAAATTCCATTGGTCAAGGTGTTATGGCGAAATCATCAAGTTGAAGAAGCTACATGGGAACGTGAAGATGACATGAGATCTATGTATCCGCAATTATTCTAAGTTTTGAAGATGAAACTTTTATAAGGTGGGGAGAATTGTAACACCCACCAATTTTGATGTAACGGATCATGTTAAGTTAGTAACGATGTTAAGGAAATTTTATTAATAATTTATGTTATATGTTATGATTTATGATCTTAATGTTACTAACTATTTATTATTTCAAGTTCTATGATAGGTGACGACCGTATGAAATCGTTGTGCTCAAGTGTTCATGTTAATTTTAATGTATGTCTAATTATGATGTAACGATGACTTGAATGCAATAATGTATGGTATTTTAAGGACAGTTCGGCAGGCCGGACTTTCAGGTTCGGTAGGCCGAAAAGTCTGCCAAGAATCGGCAGGCCGAACTTTATTGAATCGGTAGGCCGAACTTCATGGAATCGGCAGGTCGAACTATGCAGTCGGCAGGCCGATGACAGCTGATGAGCAGTTAGCAAAAATCTCTCCAAAGGTTGAGATAATTACGTTAATTGGGTGATTAATTGGCATAATTATGAATTAATTTTATCATTTAAGGAAATTAAATCATTGATTTTTGTTGATTGAATGTAATTGATAATGGTTTCCTATTTTTAGAAGGCAAAATATGGTAAGTGAGACTAATGGTTTTGACTTTCCCTAATTTCTTCTCCTTCTCCATGAAAATTTAGTCCAGATGAGTTAGAAAATTTCTGACTTAATGGAGAATTTTGATTCCCCTTTTTACGTTATGGTCATTACGTTATTTTTTTTAAACGTTCTTTTCTTTCTCTATCTCTCTCTCTTGTTTGCTCTCTCACTCTCTCTTCTTCACGAATTTCTTCTTTGTCTCATCCTTTCTCTATCTCTCTCTCTTGTTTGCTCTCTCACTCTCTCTTCTTCACGAATTTCTTCTTTGTCTCATCCTTTATTCTCTTGCAAATATTTGAGAAATATTGAGTTTTCTTTGGACGAATTCGAAGGAATTTGAGAAGAATTGTGTTGAGGTAAGGGTTCATTTTTTGTTTAAATTTGAAATGAAATATTTCCTGACTGCCATATCCTTCTCTACAAAATTCCGTTTATTCTGAATTTTTAAAATGATGTTCATATGTGTGTTATGTTAATGTTCTTTCAAGTTTCAAGCCATTTCGTTTTTCTAAATTAAGTTATGAATTTTCTACCCTCTACCGCTCACAGTAAAATGTTGTTGTTTGGTTAAGATACATGAAAATGTGATTTTTGCTCGAGGGGTAAATGTGCTTTGTTTGCTACGAAATTTCGTAAGAATGTTCATGTAAATGTTATATTATAGACTGCAAAGTTTGGTAATGTTTTGATGAGTAAATTATGTGTTATGTAAATTTTATTGAGATTAGGTCAAGAAACTATTTTAACAATATTATTATTGGACTTTTGTTTTATGTGATATTCTATATGTTTAAATGATTTTATTGATGATAAAATAAGTTTATGATATTGAAATATATGATAATAAGATGTTAGTATGAATTTTAAAATTAAAATATATGTGTTTTAATTGTTCAAAAATGTATTTAAAAGATTACTCACTACCTTATTATTATTGTTGGCTGATTTCATGTTTGAAATGTATGGGCTGTTTTTAATGATTATAGTTATAGATGCATGTTATGAATTATGTTTGTATGAGATGAATGCATATGTGATGTAATATGAATGAATGTTATATTTTATGATAGTAAGTGTTAATTTTATTTTGTGTCTTTAAATGAATAAATGGCGTGACCACGCAAAGGAACGAGCATATCGAGACCGCGGCGTCGTCACCAATTCATATAAGGTTAAGTAAGCTAGCTTTTAAAGTAAGTACATACTCACCTGCAACATGATGTGTTTTAAAAGGTTTGATGTAATGTTCATGATGATATTTATAATGATTTTATGATGATTTCCTTAAAGGAATTCTTATGAAAGATTTTCATGATTTAAAGTTATGCATGTTTGTTTATGGCAAATTTCAAAGCATGAAAGTTATGTATATATGTATCACCTAATAAGTGTTGCACACCAATGTCATGATATGATATGTTATGATGTCATGTTTGGTTTAGGATTAGCTACCCTTCTCCTCTCATGATGGCACGCCTACGATGATGATTATGGTGCAACACTTGGGTCCTTAAGATAAAATGGAATAAGTTTGAATATGGTAAAGTAATGAAAGATATGTATCTATGAAAATGTGCTTAATGCACTATTATGATATGATGATGATGTTTATAAAATGTTTTTTTTTTTAAATTTGTGAGAATTATATGTACTTACTAAGCTTTAGCTTATTCAAGTTTATGTCATTTTGCAGATAAGGGTAAGAAAGGCATGGACTAGGCAGAGGATATGGAAAGGCGTGTGAGCAAGTGCGATGAATTGTAACTGGAAGAACGCCAAGAAGAAAGTTTATATAATTTAAATCAAGTTTTTTACGATTTAAATTATGGTTAAATTATTGAACCTATTTTTATGATGTGTTTTTAAGAATACAAGAACTATGTTTTAATATTTTATTTTATCATTTTAAGAATTTGATCTTCCGCATTTTGAAAGTTGAATCTGTTTTACAAATTAAGTTTTCTAAAGGTTTTTGGCTCTGTCGGCCTGTCAAACATCATTGGTCGGCATGCCGATGTAAGAATGTTTGGCCTGCTGATCCTATCTTCGGCCTGCCAAACTTTGAAAGTTTTTAAGCCCAGATTTACAGAGCCTCTGCCGGCCTGCCGGTTGATGAATTTCGGCCTGCCGAAGTCCCAAGTTTGGCCTGTCGAACTGTGGGAGTAAATAACTTTTAAATGATGTGATGCTTTATAAGTTATGATTTTACAATTTGGTTTATTTACCTTATTAAAGCAAGTTTATGATCAATATTAATGTGAAATTAAATTATAGATTATGTTAATGAATGTTGTGTTTTAAAAAAAAATAAAAATGTGTATGTATGGATCCTGGTTATGGTTTCCTTAACTACGTTCTCATTTTAAAGTTCAAATAAGTATGTAATGTATGAATGTAACGACATCTGTGACGTCCATAAGGGGGGGCGTTACACTAGTAGAGCTAAGGAAGCAACTGAAGGACTTGCTAGATGCGGGGTTCATTTGGCCTTCCAAAGCCCTTTATGGTGCATTAGTTCTTTTTAAGAATAAGAAAAATGGTTTCTTTCATATGTGCATTGATTATAGGGCTCTTAACAAAGTCACCATAAATAACATTTATCAGATTCCCCTTATAGCAAATCTCTTTAATCAACTTGGCCATGCCCGGCTCTTCTCCAAGTTGGATCTTCATTTTGGGTACTACAAAGAGGATGAAGAAATAGGCAGACAAGAAAAGGAGGCTACTAGAGTTCATGGAAGGAGACCTTGTCATGGTGAAGTTGATTCCCCAACAACTCAAGTCCTTAAGGAAGGTCCACAAGGGCTTAGTGAAGAGATATGAAGGCCTTTTTCCTATCATCCAATGTGTTGGTAAGGTTTCCTATCAACTCCAATTACCTCCAAAGCTCAAGATTCATTTGGTCTTTCATATTAGTCTCTTAAAACCATATCATGAAGACATAGAAAATCCTACTCGATGGGAATCTAAATGTGCACCAACTGCCATGGTGACTTTATTTGATAAGGAAGTCGAAAGCATACTTGCACATAGGCTAATTCAAAGACACAGCGTACCAAACTATCGCGAGTATTTAGTTAAGTAGAAGAACTTGCCGGAGAGCAAAGCTAGCTGGAAGCATAAAGATGCACTTTGGCAATTCAAGGATAAGTCTAGAAATTTTGAGAAGAAGGCACAACGAGAGCATCGTGAGCTTAGGCGGGGGAGAATATCACAAGATGCACAATTTTACCCCCATCCTAACCCTTAGAGACTCATAAAAACTCTATGATTCTCTAAAGTATTATCTAAATGTTAAAATCAATTAGAATACTGAAGAATATCCTAGAGAAATCAAGACAAATTGGTAGAGTTATGAAGTTCTAGAATGTTCCACAATATTGTAAAAAGCTTCCATTATGCTCTAGAAGGTTCAATAATATTCTAAAAGGTTTTACTATAACAAACATATCCAAATCTAAATAGTCCAAGGGGGGTAGAACTCTAAAAACTTAAATTCAAATGATTCATTTTATTTGAATTTTGAGGGAAATAAACACATATCTAAAGGATTTAAAGATTTAAATTTAAAAAATTGTTCAATATATGGAACAAACAGCCCCTTAGATACCTTAAATAAGGATGCATAACTACCAAAGAAAGAATTGAATGTGAAATAGATAACTTTACCTGAAATAACCTATACAATTAACTTTTACAGCCCTAAAAAGTGTAACACCCACCTATTTTTCTGTAACAGATTATGTTAAGTTAGTAACAACGTTAAGTAATTTATTAATGATTTATGATATATGTTATGATTTATGATTTTATGTTACTAACTATTTATCTTAAGTTTTATGACAGGTGACGATCGCATGGAATCGATGTGCTCAAGTGTTCATGTTAGTTACAATGTATGTTTAATTATGATGCAATGATGTCTTCAATGCTATGATGTATTATGTTTTAAGGACAGTTTGGCAGGCCGAAGTTTCAAATTCGACAGGCCGAATAGTCCTTCAAGTAGCGACAGGCTAATGATATTAATCGGCAGGCCAAACCTCATGGAATCGGCAGGCCGAAGTTAAGAATCAATAGGCCGATGATAGCTGACGAGCAGTCAGCAGAAATCTCTTTAAATTTATGGTTGAGATAATTACGTTGATTGGATGGTTTAAGGTGATTAATTGGAATAATTATGGAATAATTTTATCATTTAAGGAAAGAAAACCATTGACTTTGCATTGATTGGTATTGTTTTAAATGGTTTCCTATTTTTAGAGGGCAAAATATGGTAAGAGATGAATGATTAATTGACTTTCCCCAATTTCCTCTCCTTTCTGCATGAAAATTTAGTCCAGATTAGTCAGAAAAAAATTTCTGACATAAGTGGGAGTATTGAATTTTTTTTTACGTTATCCTCTCACGTCTTTTCTCTCTCATTCTGAGACGTTTCTTTTATTCTTCTCTTCTTCTTCTCTTCTCCATGTTTACTATTCCTCCTATCCCTCAAAATTTTCTGCAAATAATTGAAAGAAATATTGAGTTTTCGTTGGTTGAATTCGAAAGAATTTGAGAAGAATCATTTTGAGATAAGAGTTCATTCTCGTATCAATGAAATCCTTCTTGAAATCCGACTGCTATATCTTCCTCTACAAAATTCCGTTTGCTTTGAATTTTTAATATGTTATTCATGTATGAGCTATGTGATGTTTCTTTAAATTTCACATTAATTGGATTTTTTTATGATAAGTTATGAATTTTCTATCCTCTACTACTCACAGTAAAATATTGCTATTTGGCTATGATACATGAAAATGTGATTTTTGTTCAAGGGATAAACGTGCTTTGTTTGCTACGAAATTTGGCAAGAATGTTCATGTATATGTTATGTTATGGACTACAAAGTTTGGTAATGTTAATGTGTTTCAATTGTTAGAAAATGTTTTTAAAAGATTACTCACTGCCTGTCAAACCTAAGTTAGTTTTACTACTGATTTTCAAATGTGTGTTTTGACTTACTCTGATTTTTGTTGAAGCCAATTTTTGGATATGTTAGGGTTCTATATGTCTACTATATATGTTAATTTTTGTAGATTTTTCTATGATGTTAGAATATGTTAAACGGACCTGAGAATAAAGTTGTTCACTGCCTTACTATTGCGGGTAGATTTCATGTTTGATATGTATGATTTGTTTTTAGATACTTAATGTAATTTTTATGATGAAAGAAAAATCATGGTAATATGTTTATGTATTAACTCTACACCTGTCAAGTATGGTGCCTAAAGTATGTGTGAATGTTAAGGTTTTAAGTCTTGAATCCATGTAGGTCAGTGAAGTGTTATGTGATGATGATTTTATAGTTTTGATGATTATGGTTATGGATGCATGTTATGAATTATGTTTACAAGAGATGAATGTATGTGTGATGTTATATGGAATGGATGTTTTATTCTATAAAAATAAGTATTAATGTTATTTTGTATCTTTAAATGAATAAATGACATGAACACTCAAAGGAACGAGCACATCGAGACCGCGGCGTCGTTACCGATACATATAAGGTTAAGTAAGCTAGCTTCTAAAGTAAGTACATTCTCACCTGCAACATGATATGTTTTATAAGGTTTGATATTATGTTCATGATGATATTTATGATGATTTTATGATGATTTCCTTAAAGGGTTTCTTATGAAAGATTTTCATGATTTAAAGTTATGCATGTTTGATTATGGCAAATTTCAAAGCATGAAAGTTATATATATATGTATCACCTAATAAGTGTTGCACACCAATGTTATGATATAATATGTTATGATATTATGTTTGGTTTAGGATTAGCTACCCTTCTCCTCTCATGACGGCGCGCCTACAATGATGATTATGGTGCAACACTTGGGCCCTTAAGATAAAATGGAATCAGTTTTAATATGGTCAATGTAATGAAAGATATGTTTCTATGAAAGTGTGCTTAATGCATTATTATAATATGATGATGATGATGATGATGATGATGATGTTTATGAAATGTTTTTCTTTAAATTGTGAGAATTATATGTACTTACTAAGCTTTAGCTTATTCAAGTTTATATCATGTTGCAGATAAAAGTAAGAAAGTCATGGATTAGACGAAGGGCATGGGAAGGCGTGTGAGCGTAAAGTATGATGAATTGCATACGGAAGAACGCCAAGAAGAAAGTTTTAAGGGTTTAAGTTATGTTTTATAGTTTGGATATGATTATTTGATAAGTTATGTTTTAAAGAATTCGCGAACTATGTTTTGATAACTTATTCTTTTCAAGTTTATGGACTTCTGCGTATAGTAGTATTGAAAATTGTTTTTAAACTATAGTTTTTGACTCGGTCGACATGCCGATGTAACAATGATCGGCCTGCCGATCCCATTTTTCAGCCTGCCGAACTTTGAAAGTTTTAAAATTATGTTTTGTAGAGCCGCTGCTGATTGACGATTTTCGGCATGCCGACCATGTTCGGCCTGTCGAAGTCTCCAGTTTGGTCTGCCGAACTGTGAAAGTGAATAGTTTTAAATGATGTGATGTTTCATAAGTTATGATTTTACTATTTGGTATATTTACTTTATTAAAGGATGTTTATGATCAATTTAATATTAAATTAAATTATTAATAGTATGGATTAAGTTATTGAATGTTGTAAAAAAAAAAAGGTATGTATGGATCCTGGTTACGATTTCCTTAAGTACGTTTACAAATAAAGTTTCATATAAGTTTTATACTTAAAGTTTACCTTAAAAATAAGTATGTAACGTATGAATGTAATGACATCTATGACGTCCTTAAGGGGGGCGTTACAAAAAAGAATAATTTATCTCAAGCGAGAATGCAGGTGAGAGAAAGATCGACCGCGAGGAAGAGAGAGAAAGAACTATGGCATGCCAACTTGTTGGCCATTGTTTTCCATCTAGTGAGTGGTTGATGAGTGATCTACACGAAGCCCAATTCGTGCAACCAGGGGAGACGTGATCGAAGCAACCCGAAGCTTGGTTGTAGACCTGAGTTATGGTGGAACTTTGCCGATCTAGATTTGGCACTGAGGAGGGCGGGGCCATCTACAACGGCCGTGGGGAGCACAAAGCTCAACCGGATCTAGGCTGGGTTGGAAGGGCACAGGAGGAGCCTCGGTAGTTTGGCTTGGGCATGGGTTGGGTAGACTTGTTGTCGCTTGTATGGCGCCAACATTGAGGGGCCCAGATGGGTTCATGCTGCTAACGGTGGATGGGGTGCGGTGGCTTTGGGCTAGCCATGGGAGTGGTGGTGGAGAGGCAATGAGTATCCTCCGCTAGGTAGATGGCCAGAGAAGGGAGCTTCAGGTCACCGGGTGGTTGGCGGTGATGGACTCAAGTGCCAGAGATCGTTGTGGTCACCGGGTGGTTTTTGCCCATTTTTTGTATTTTTTGTGTGTTATTTTTTGTAATAATAGAGATAGTTTTTCTATCTCTAGACTTATTTTGTGTGGTTTACCAAGAAGCGAGGTTTGTAGCTATGTTTGGCTTTGTCTATATCTAGTCTAAGTTGTTTTTGTTTTCATTAGAGAGGAATTAGGCTTTGTCAATTAGGTTTGCCAATCGATGAGCCGCTGTAATGAGCCTTGGTTGAGCTGTATGTTAAGTGGTATCGAGTAGGGATTCCCCTTTCTAGCTTTGACACTCTTTATTTGTCCCTCTATGTTTTATTGTCTGCTTTGCTCGTCCCAACACTGATGGAAACATCATCAATCGAGGATAATTTATGTCCTCATCGATCGAGGATAATTTCTATCCTTAATGGATTAATGGATGGCTTAAGTGACTTTATTTGTACTTTTTGTAATTTAAATCAAGTTTCTTTATAAAAAAAAAAATAGCCTATAATTTGCAATGTGTTTCTTTTTTCTTTAGGAAAAGCAGCCTCTATAATTTGCCATATTATTGACTCTTTATCTATTTGTCCGGTTTAATTTTTAATCGATGGCTACCAATCGATTGACTAGTGCGTTAAAAGGCGGCCTTGCAGGATGGAAAAGGCATTTTCTTTTTATTCCACTAATCGTTGTCTTTTGTCGTCCACTTGTAGATTCTATCTCAAAAGTGCAAATTTCTAAAAGCTTTCTTTCTCTTTTTTTTTTTTTTTTTTTTTTTGTGTCTTGATCTCTTTCTCTTTTGAAAAAAGAAAACAAATACAGTTTTCAATCACAAAAGAAAATAAGGATTCAGAACAAGTTCTCATTATATAAAACACCTTCAATCTAATGTCTTTACATTAATAGCCTAAATAAGACCGTTTCATTCTCAATGAGATTTGACCGTATTTACAATATTAAATTAAAAATCTTAAACATTAATTAATTATTATAGACTATTTTAATTATTATCTATAAATTTTATCCCTAAGAATATAATAATTTATGTTAACTTTACAGTCACATTAATAATCATAAAATTTTCTTGATGTTTATTAAAATATTCATAATACAAATAAGCAACCAAAAATAAATAATTGTCATTTTGTTTAATTTATAAACAAAATGTATAATGTCCATGCTTATAGGACATTAAACCTAACAAACATTAGTAATTTTCAAAAAATTACCGTGCTTTCATTTTTACATTTTTTTGGATAGATTAAATCTATAAAATATAAATTTTGATAAGGCATGAGAGATGTTGTTCCAAATAAATACATAGAACTATAATATATATGTATTTAAAAAAAGAACGTAGATATATGTACATGTTTAATATATAAAAGTCTTATCTACTTATCACTTTCACATTTTTAACAATATCCCGTAGTTATTTAGTGAAACAATGATTATTTAGAACATTTATATCTCTGAATCTTTCACACGTAGAGATATACGTTTTACTGGTCAATTATTTTTGGGTCTTTAGATCTACCAGCACCAACAAATCAATGGGCTGCATTTTGCAAACAATACCGAGGTAAGACAAATGTCAATGTCACCACTCTATTTGTTATAAAAAAGTCTAAAACTAAGATATTTAATATGTTATTTTATTTTATGCTTTAATGTATAATTTTTGTCAAATTATTAAGCTTTGGAGGTTGTAAAAGCGAACTTTTAATTTTAAATACTTTAAAAGTAACAATGATGTAATGATTCAAAGAAAAAAGTTAATATGTCAACTAATAAGAATCAAATATCAAATTTACTATGTGTTAAACTTGATAGTAAATTTGCCATTCAAGCTTAGCATATAAAAAATTTACCATAAAAATGGCACTTTCTAGGAGAATATTTTTTACATTAAAATATAGCATTGAATTTTTTTTTTGAAAGTAGTATAGCATTGTATTGAAGATGCTTTAATAAGAAAACATGGAGAAGTATTTGTGGTGGGAAATCTTCGATTATTTGGCACAAGATTCTTCATTCTAGCCTCCAACAAAGTCTAGTTTTGGGCTTTTCTTCGTTTCATGAAGAAAGTTGAATCAACTTCAATTAGAAGCTTTCCATAAAAAAAAATAATTAATTAATTAAAAAAACTTCAATCAGAAGCTGAACCAATTTCTCTACGACGGAATCAAGAACGTCTTCGCCGTTTCTTTCTCAGCTTCTGATCAACTAAGTGGGCAAAAACGAGAATCTATTCGAACTGAATCTTATTATAAGTCTGATGGCTATAAAATAAAGTTAATTTAGCTCTTTTTGGTGTTAAAATTTGCTACGTTCTTTAGATTTTATTTTTATTTTGTTTTATTTTATTGAATTAGATTTTATTTGTTTCATTTGACTTAATCTAATTTAATTTAGTTAATTTTAGTCTTGAATGGTGATATATTTTTCTAAGCCACGCTGTAACAGCTTCTCTGAAAAATCATTGTCGTATGCATTATTGATCAGAAAAATATATATATTGAAATTTAGTGGATGACTATCTGTCAAACGAGTGGTACTCGTGAAAAATTGCGTTTGCTCAGTGAAAAAAAAAAAAAAAATCGACTATTTTTTTTTTTTTTTTTTTTTATGTAAATTGACAACCCTTTACCTTTTTTGTTAAAATGGTGTCTTTACGCTTTTCTCTCTTTATTGCAATGTCAAATAAATTATCTATTCATTTAATTATATAAACTGATTTCCCAACAATATTCTAGTTCCGAAATTCCTGTTTTAAACGAGTCTAGTTACTTGGCCACCACGTCCAAGAACAGGTTATTGCTAATATTTATAGGGTCCGTTTGGTTAGCAGATTCCAATTATGTTGATTCTAATTATATGATTTGAGTTAAAAAAAAAGTCTCAACTCTGTGATTTGAGCCGTACCCTTAACTGACGTTTGGATGCGTTGTCGAAACTTTGATGATCCGAAAGATTGCTTCACCCAATTCCAAAAAAAAAAAAAAAAAAAATTGCTTCACCTGCTTCTACTTACTTGCCCCAATGTTCTAGTCACATTTTACCTGTTTTTTCTTCAACTGACAAAAGAAAGATTCCTCAGAAAAAGTGAGAGAGAGAGGGAGATGGTTTAATAGTTTCCTTTAAGATAACACCATAGAAAACAATTAAAATCTTTGCTTATAAATTCCATACATTTCTTATTCGATGTCTATGTATGGTTTAAGCCAATTTCAACAGAGATTTTTGAAAGCTGAGTTAAAACTCCAAACAGGTCGTTTTGCACCACTAATGGCTTTAATGACTAGTTTTGAATTTGACTCCAGCTCGATATCTATAAATCAAATATCAGCAGCCACCAGTATCCAAATTCAGCAGCCTCCAATTCCACTTTAAGCACAAGGCGCTAGTTGAGAAGCTTTTTTTCGGATCAGTAACCGACCCATGCTCGTCACAAACAATAGCTGCAATCGTAACACCCTGCTGGTTGACTACATTAATCATAAAACATGTATCTGCTCAATCATTTATCTTGTACTTGCCTTATTTCTGCCTTTTCTACATTTTTCTTCGCAACAATAATAAGTTGTTTTGGTAACATGTTTATATTAGCTGCGTGATGAAACACAACTGCTAAGTGAGAATTTTTGAAGTTGCACTGTTCTGTTTTGGGATTTTTATTACATCTTAAATAACTGGTTGATTCGAAATTGTTCACCTAAAGTACTTAAATGTCAGAACAATACACGCAACAATTACGAACACAAAACAAACCTTGCAATCCCACAACACACCAACTTAATCCATAAAACTAAAAACTATGAAATAACTTTTTCTAAAAAATACTGTAAAATAACAACAACAAAGTTCACAAACTCAAACAGCACACATTTCTGCCCTTATTGCTGTCCTTGGACTCCATTGGCGCGCTTCCTGCAAAAAGAAAAAGATTGGGTGATAATCATGTTGTCCATAGGAAAACAAATTAATGTTTTTAATCTTTGGATTTTCCTTGAGGCATTACACTGAGGGGGGATTTTAACATAGCGAGTATTAATTATAAATGAAAAAGTATTTTTTTTTCTACTCAATTTCTTTTAAAAATTTCATTACTTACCCTACTCTAATGACCATGATTTCCAAAATCCTCCAAATACATATCCATGAACAAGTGATGCATGTATACCTTTTTTATATTAGCAAACTACTTTGTGTTTTAAGGAATTGAACAAATTGATATATCTAAACATGTTGGTGATTAGGCCACAACGCAAATGCACTAAAAAAGGCCTTTGACATGAAATCACATACAGCGTACTTTCCCCAGCAAGAAATTCAATAAATTTACTAATTTTTCAAATTGTTTCAAGTTTAATTGATATGTTTTTTGCAAGAACAGATACAATAAATGAGTAGTAGTATGTATGAATAATAGATCTTTTAATAGTGTGCTTATACAGTAAAAGTAAAAAAATCCTCACAAAATGAATTGTAATGGTGAGAGAGGATGAACTCACAAAGCCATTTTAATGTAAATACGATAATTCAATCTATAAAATAAAAGAAAATAATAATAAGGTTTGGCTAACCTTTTGAATTGAAGCCTTCCGAGGCTGAGCTTGGTTGACAAGTCTTCCATTAACCAGAGCATATTTTAAGTTTTTGAGGTGTTGGATTGAGGAAACTTCCTCCAGGAGCGGGCAAAAGGAAATTGTAAGTTGTTCAAGTTGGGGCAATGCTCCTCTATCTATTTTCACCACCTTTAATCTGCCCAAGTTAGACAAATCAAGGCTTTTGAGTTTCTGAAAACCACCCTCCCCAAAATGCAGTTGCTCTCCCTCGTAGGCATTGTCTAACAGTTTAAAGATCTCCAAACTTGTTAAATCTTTGAGACACTTGGTTGGTTGATCAATTAACCTTGATAAACTTAAACACAAAGCGGATAGGCTTTGAAGTTTTGGAATCCATTCAGGCATTTTCTCTAATCGGCCAATCAAGGTGAGTTCTCGCAGAAAACGAGGTGGAGATGAAATGTATTGTAGATCAAGAACTTCATTTTCGTCAATTGACTGTATAAATATGTCTTTGAGGTGCTCCATTTTCTTGATAGAAGAGCACAGAGCCCTGCAAATCTCTCTCTTCACCTTTGAAATTCCAAACAACCTCAATTTTGTCAGCTTCTCTAACTCTTTCATGACAGTAACGCCACCAATATCTGCTTCCACCAATGTGAGCGTTTGTAAGTCCTCCAATTGTCCAAACCCTTCCTGCATCACCACTCCCCGGACAAAATCAACAGGATTTGGGGTGCCATAGTTATACCTGTAGGCCAACAGGTGTCGCAGATTTGTGAGCACATTAATCTCCTTCGGTATATTGTAAATTAATGTATCTCTGATGTCCAGTGACTCGAGATTGTGTAGCTTACTGATGGACTTCGGTAGCATCTTAACTTGTGTATTCCTTAAACTTAGATACTTCAAGAATAATAATTTCCCAAGCTCTTTTGGGAGCGTATCAATAGCAGCATTGTCAACATCCAACACTGTTATAAGCTTGAACTTTTTGAACAAGTTAGCCAGAAAAGACATGGTCAATTGTTCATCTACGTCAAAAATGAAAATAGAACGGACCCCAAAGCTCTCAACATTCTCCAAAACATCTTTTACACTGCCAGAGATCATCAGGCGACAACCTTTTCCACTAGATTTTGACTTCTTCCTGTCTCGAGTTTGACAGAAGCAAATATCAGCAGCCTTTGAGATGAGGACATCACGCATCAAATCATGGACTCGAAACTTTTTACCTTCTCCCATGTTTCGATCAAATGTGACCAAGTTTCTTTTGGTGAGCTCAGTTAAATATTCTTCTGCAACCTCTTCCAATGGTTTTTCTCCTTTTGTTTTAAGAAAACCATCAGCAATCCATAGTCTAAACAATCTTTCATCAGAAATTGAATAGTCCTCAGGAAACACACCAAAATACAAGAAGCAAGATTTAAGGGACTGCGGCAGATCATAATAACTGAGGGAGAGAATGTTTTCGATTTTTTGGAATTCAGAATTCATTTTAACCTTAGAATTGAGCTCATCAAGAACTTTTTGCCACTCAGACTCAACCATGGCTTTAGTTGACAATAAACCAGCTATGGTTGCAATTAAAAGAGGCAAACCTTGGCACTTCCAGACAATTTCCATGGATAATTGCTCCAACTCTGGAGGGCAAACCCCTTGAAACTCATGTTTAAAAGCTTTCTTGCAGAACAATTCCAAAGCCAATGTTAGAGGCCAAGGTTCCAGCTTAATTTGTTCGACATGATCCTCTTTCTTACAACAATCAGCAACTGCAGACTTTCGTGTTGTCATGATTATTCGACTCCCTTCATCATTATTAGGCAAAGCAAGTTTTATATCATCCCAGAAATTCTCTTCCCATACATCATCAAAAAATATCACATACCTCTTTGTCTGCAAATATGTCCTCAAACATTCTATTAGCATTTCGATCTTGTCGGTTTCTCCCACAATGGAATCCCTTGATTTGCACATCTCTTGTTTAATATCCTTTAGGACCTTTGTTGGGTTGTACGGCTGAGACACAGTGATCCATGCACTGGCTAGTTCAAAGTGTTTTTTCACCTCTACATTGTCATAGACTTTCTTCGCAAGAGTGGTCTTGCCAACTCCACCTTGGCCTTCCAATGAAATTATCAATCTTGTTGGTGCTCCTTCGACCAACTTTCGTATGAGATCTGTTGAGGCAGATTCAATCCCCACGAGCTCATCTTTCTCCATGAAAAGGGAGTGTAGTCGAGGGTCAAAACCAACTTGAACATCCGAGCTCCCACTGCTTGATCCTTGTTCCAGAGGCCTTAAACCATAGCTTTGACCTCTACCTTTGATTTCAGTCAACGACTGCTTTATACTCTGAATTTCAGAAGCTATCTCATGGCGTGGTTTCAGAGCTTTAATGAAGTACCCTGCTTTTCGAAGGCAAGTGGTGAATCCTCCCTGACTAGGTTGTTGTTTGAGGAGGTAACGGTAGTTGTCAACAACATCTTCTATGCGGCTGGCTTGTTCTCTTAACTGCTTCAACCATACCTTCATGACTTTGTTCTCAGCTTCTTTCACGGACTTGGCTTCCGCATCTTTAAGCAAAGGCTCGATCACCTCTAGTTCAGCTTGCAGACTCTTGACTTCTCCACGGACTCCTTTCAAATATTGTACTTCTTCCCCTACCAAGTCAACCAACTTCTCAATGATAGGGCTCAAGAACGTCTCTGCCATTTCCAATTCCTGAATTTTGAGCAGTCAAGTGAGAAAACAATTGTGGATCTCACGCTTAAATTATAAGTACTCATATGATAATTGCAATATTTATTGACCTGGCAGGCTCCGGTAACTTTCTTATTGAGAAATTCGACAAAGTATACATCTGACATTAATAAAGTATACGGGCACTTTGCTGTTGATAGTGTATTTTGTAATGTGCTATCTTGAATTATCATTTTTCACACCTGATCACCTTTCTTTTTTTTTTGGAATGATATTAAATTTTTTCTACCTCTTTCCTTTTTTTTAATCAAATTTTGCTGACCCCTTAAAGGAATTTTTGTACTTCGCTTGACAAGGTTTTATTGACTCATCGTGGTTCTAGTATGAATATGAGGTTTTAATTGATTCATAGGGCCTTAACAAGAGAATTGCTTCAAATAAGGAGAAAAGCAGGATCAGACTTCCTTGGGAATTATAGTTTATAGGCGAAGACATCTTCCTTCAAAGCTTGAAGCATCAGATTCGTTGACACGGGTCGCTTCCTATTTTCTAGCTGGACACTTTGAGCAAAAGCTATAGAAAGCTATGGTAGAAGAGGCAGTAGTTGAAGCATTTTTGTACGAATTATAACTGAAATTTTCATGTGAGTTTCTGGATTGTACTTTCTGAGATTTATGTCACAAGATGCACAATTTTTACCCAACCTAATCCTTGGATACTCATAAAGACTCTAGGATTCTCTAGAATTAGAATTCTTTAGAACATCCTAGGGAAATCATGACAACTTGATAGACTCATAGAGTTTCTAAGATGTTCCACAATATTCTAAAAAGCTTCCATGACGTTCTAGAGGGTTTCACAATATTCTAGAAGGTTCTACACGAGTTTAAGATACTCAAGAAAGATCTAGAAACATATAGAACTCTCTAAAAGATTCTAGAACTCTTTCTAAGACCCTAGAGCACTTTAGAACTTTCTAGAATTTTTGAGATATACATAATATACCGGGAATGTTCTAGGACAAACTATATTCTATAAAGACCTAGAACATTCCTTAGAAGGCCAATGGCCTATAAATAGGGGAAGGCCCCTTCATTTATACTCAATCCTCCAACTTGCAAAGTTCCTACGTACTAATAGAAGCTTACTTTGTCTTTCCTATCCTTAGTTTTTTCATAGTGTTCTTACTTAGCTTTTATCATTCTTATCTTGTCTTGTGAGTTTGGGAGAATTCAAGGCTGACTTAGCACCAAGATTGTTAAGACTGCATAGTCACTTTGTGAAAAGAGTAAGGCTGTGATAGTTGGTACCAGAGCCTCGGTTCAACAATTAAAAAAAGAAGAGTAGGTCTAGGATCAGACACTGCAAATATAGAGATGTCGAAATAAAGGC
This sequence comes from Artocarpus heterophyllus, assembly GCA_025403435.1. NCBI lineage: Eukaryota > Viridiplantae > Streptophyta > Magnoliopsida > Rosales > Moraceae > Artocarpus > Artocarpus heterophyllus. Next base: position 19,177,722 of record CM046332.1, on the reverse strand, counting down.
CAAGTCGTGAACTGCAACTCGATCCCACAACACCAAAGTTAAGGGGGAAGCCCAAGGACATGGTTTCTAACTTTGATGCATGCTTAACTTGGGTGGAGAATAGCGTTAGTGCCTGGGATTCACGGATGGAGGACATAGACTAACGGTTGGATGGTCTAGAGACGGAGGATGCCAAACTCCATGGGGTAGTGCTTGAGTCCCTTAAGAAAGGACATAAGGGAGCTTTGGGAATAGCTCTTGGCAGAGGTGGCTCGTGTTCGAGATGTATAACAAAGGGAGATCAATAGTGTGCTTGCCTTGTTGGAAGAAGCAAGTGCTAACCTTGCATTACCTAAGATGGCGGTTGCATCTGGTCCAGCAACACCTACCATAGAGGCAACAAGATTGATGTACCAAAACCAAAGAGCTTTGCAGGCACGCGTAATGCTCGCAAGGTGGACAACTTTTTCTTAGAGATTAGAGCAATACTTTGAAGCTATATGCATTACAAAGCATGCTACCAAAATCCAATTTGTCACTTTATACCTCATAGATGTCGCTATGCTTTGGTGGCAAAGAAGGCAAGAGGACATCAAAGAGATACATGCACCATCACCATTTTTGATGCCTTTAAAAATGAACTTAAAAGGCAATTCTATCCACACAAAAAAAATGCAGAGGAAGAGGCATGTGGTCACTTACAGAGACTTAAACAACCACTTAGTATCCAAGACTATGTGACGGATTTCACAAATCTCATTCTAGAGATTTTTGATATGTCCGACAAGGACTCCTTTTTCTTCTTTATGGATGGGATACAAACATAGGCAAAGATAGAATTTAGGCGTCTTGGTGTGCAAGACCTTACTATAGCCATTGCGGTTGCTGAGAGCTTGATCGGCTACTCAAGCCAAAAAGAGTCAAAGTCTAAAGAGAAGAAAGGCAACACCAACAAGGGTGGGGGAGATCATTCAAAGAACCATCACAAGGAGGGTGGCAAGGACCATGCCTCATCTAAGCAAAAGGATAAAAGGAAGCAAAAGGAGGGTCAGACAACTCTAGACCCAAAAAATAATTGCTTCTTATGTGATGGATATCATTGGATTCGAGAATGTTTTAAGAGGAAGGCCCTCAATGCTATGACCACATCCTTTGAAGAGCAAGGGACATAAGGTAATAAGAAGAGTGCTCATGTTAGCTCTATGCAACTCTTGAACATTATTTGGAAGACTCCAAAGACTCAAGCCAAGGACTTGTTATTCATGGATGCTAGCATCAACGGAAAGGACACTAAGGCCTTAATCGACACTGGTGTGTCCTATAACTTTATCTATATTGAAAAGCCCAATGGTTAAGCCTCAAGGTAGGTGGAGGGGGCTCCATCAAAGCCATCAACTAGTCGGCCAAGCCTATTCAAGGCATTGCCTGGGGCGTAAAGACCACCCTTTGGGTAGGGGTAGGTCATTTGGATTTATCTATGGTATTTATGAATGATTTCAAAGTTGTCCTTGGTATGAAATTTTTTGATCAAGTGAAGGCCTTTCCAGTTCCAATTGCCAACACCATGTGCATACTAGATAGCAAAAAGACTTTTCATAATACCTACAATTAGGTCTACCAAGACTAAGTCTAAGATATTGTCCACTATGCAATTCAAGAAGGGCTTAGGGAAGAAGGAGGATGGCTACTTAGCCATTCTCAAGGAGTACAATGATGAAGAATCATATTTTCAATCCACCATGTCAAAAGAAGTATAGGATATTCTTGATGAGTCCAAGGATGTCATGCCCGAAGAAATGCCCAAACAATTGCCACCAAGGCGAGAGGTGGATCATCAAATTAAGTTAGACTCAGGAATTAAGCCACCAGCCATGAGCCTATATCGGATGGCACCACAAGAACTGGTAGAGCAAAGGAAGCGACTGAAGGACTTCCTAGATGCGGGGTTCATTCGGCCGTCCAAAGCCCCTTATGGTGCATTGGTTCTTTTTAAGAAGAAGAAAGATGGTTTCTTTCATATGTGCATTGATTATAGGGCTATTAACAAAGTCACCATAAATAACAATTATCACATTCCCCTCATAGCAAATCTCTTTGATCAACTTGGCCATGCTCGGCTTTTCTCCAAGTTGGATCTTCATTCGGGGTACTACAAATAGGATGAAGAAATAGGCAGACAAGAAAAGGAGGCTACTAGAGTTCAAGGAAGGAGACCTTGTCATGGTGAAGTTAATTCCCCAACAACTCAAGTCCTTAAGGAAGGTCCATAAGGGCTTGGTGAAGAGATATGAAGGCCTTGTTCCTATCATCCAATGCATTGGTAAGGTTTCCTATCAACTCCAATTACCTCCAAAGCTCAGGATTCATCTGGTCTTTTATATTAGTCTCTTAAAGCCATATCACGAAGACATAGAAAATCCTACTCGAAGGGAGTCTAAATGTGCACCAACTGCCATGGTGACTTTATTTGATAAGGAAGTCGAAAGCATATTTGCACATAGGCTAACTCGAAGACGCAGCGTACCAAACTATCGCGAGTATTTAGTTAAGTGGAAGAACTTGCCAGAGAGCAAAAGTGTAACACCCGCCTATTTTATGTAACGGACCACGTTAAGTTAGTAACGCTATTAAGGAATGTATTTAATAAATAACGTTATATGATATGATATGTGATGTGCATGTTACTAACTTTTTATGTCAAGATTTGTGACAGGTGACGACCGCAAGGAATCGTTGTGCTCTAGTGTTCATGAGAAATTATAAATATATGATTATTAAATTTATGATGCAATGATGTGTGAATGTTTTATGTTATGGCATTTAATGACAGATCGGCAGGCCGAAGAAGGAAAATCGGCAGGCCGAAGAGGGAAAATCGGCAGGCCGAAGAGGGAAAATCGGCAGGCCGAACAAAGTTGACAACAGTCAGCAGAAATCTCTCCAGAGTTATGACTGAGTTAATTACGTTAATTGGGTGAATTAATGTGATTAATTGGCATAATAATGGAATGTTTCTATCAGTTAAGGAAATTAAAGGATTAGATTTGTATTATATTAAGAGGTTTCCTATTTTTAGAAGGTGAGTTAAGGTAAGATTGATGATGTTTGACCTTCCTTTTCTATTCTTCTCCTTTTCCCACGCCAATCACCTTCTTCATAGTCAGAATATTTCTGACTTAATGAAGAGTAATGACTCTTTATTATATACATTACGTTAAAAATTTTTATTACGCTCTTTCCTCAAATGATTTGTCTCGATTCTGAGACGTTCCTTCATTATTCTCTTCCTCCTCTCACGCCCCAAGTCACGCCCCCTACAGTCAGAATTTTTCTGACTTAATGAAGGGAAATGAATTCCCATCAATGGTTTTTATTGCGTTAAAATTTTAACGTTTCCTTTTTCATTATTTTCTCTCCTTCACACGTTTTGTTTCTCAAAAATTTCTGAGACATTCTTTCACTTCTCTTCCTCTTCCCTTCCTCACAAAATTTCTTTTTCTCTTCCACGAAAATTTTCTGATAAAAAAAAAAAGAGAGAGAAGTCTTGTTTCGTTGATCGAATTCAAGAATTTCGAGAAGAAACTTCAAGGTATGAATTCAGTTTTTTTTGGTAAATGTAAAAAGATGTTCTCCTCTTCAAATTTTGTCTACAATGTCTTCTTTAGGTATTGTATTTTGTTATGTGTGATGTCTCCTCACGTTTTATGTCATTTTAATGTTTTATGAAAAATGAATATTTCTGTCTTCTACCCCTCACAGTAAAATGATACTGTTTAATTTTGAAGGTATGAAAAATGTAATGATTATTCTATAGGTAAAGAATGATGTTTTCGTGAAAGTTGTTAATTATGCTTATGTATGAGTATGTAAGATGAATGTATTTTATGATTATGAAATGTTTTAATAAACGTTATTTTTTTTGGATTGTTTGATCATAAAATGTTATGTATGTTTAAAAGATTTTATGATAATAAAAATAATATTTAAAATATGAGATGAGTGTATGGATATTTTATGATAAGTATTGATTTTTTTATTGCACCTTAAAATGGATATATGGCATGGACACTTAAGGAAGCAAGCACAACGAGACCGCGGTGTCGTCACCAAGTGCAATATTAAGGTTAAGTAAGCTATCGATCAAGTAAGTACATTCTCACCTGCAACATGACACGTTTTACAAGGATTTAATGATATGTTTACAAGGATTTTCATGATGATTTTTCTTAAAGGATTTCTTATAAAAAGTTTTTCATGATTCAAAGTTACGCATGTATGATGACTATGGTATGTTTCAAAGTATGAACATTATGTATTTATGTATCACCTAATAAGTGTTGCACACCCAATGTTATGAAATGATATATTATGATGTCATGTATGGTTAGGGATTAGCTACCCTTCTCCTCTCATGACGGCGCGCCAATGATGATGTTTATGGTGCAACACTTGGGCCCTTAAGAATAATAATAAAAAAATATATAGATATATAAATTTTAAAATGGTCAATATTATGAAAGATATGTTTCCATGAAATTGTGCTTAAGGCACTTTTATGATGATGATGATGATGATGTTTATGAAATGTTTTAAATTGTGAGAATTTTATGTACTTACTAAGCATTAGCTTATTCATGTTTTATATGTCATGTTGCAGATAAGGGTAAGAGAGTCTTGGAATAGGTGGAGGACATGGAACGGCGTGTGAGCAACATGAACGATGAATTGTAACCGGAAGCACGCCAAGAAGAAATGAATTTATGATTCAATAAAATTATATATTTTGAACATATTTTATGTTGGGTTTTTAAGAACACTTATATTATGGTTTTATAAGTTATTTTATCATTTTTTTTACGAATATGAACTTTCGCTATATTTTACGCAAAGTTAGAACGTTTTAAATTTTTTACCAAAGTAGATTTGGTCTCGGACGGCCTGTCGAACTCCGTGTCCGGCCTGCCGAAGACCAGAAGATCGGCCGACCGATGCATTTTTTTCGGCCTGCCGAACCTGGATGAATTTTTGGTCCGAATTACAAAGCTTCTGCCGGCCTGCCGGTGGAAGACGCTCCGGCTTGCCGATGTAGTTCGGCTTGCCGAAGTCCCAAGTTCGGCCTGCCAAACTGTGGGAATAAGAGGACTTCAAAGATATGTTGATCAAAGTGATTTAATGTGAGATTTTAATAAATCTTGATTTTACTATTTGATTATCAATTATTATTAAATAAGTTCTTGAATAAATTAGTATAAACGAATAAATTATGTTATGAAATAACATTAAACTATGTTTTTCGAAACAATGTAAGTTTTAAAAAAAAAAAAAAAAAAAAAATTTATATGAATGGATCCTGGTAATGTAAGTTTAAGTACTTTTAAAATCTATAGTACGATTGAGTTGATATTATCTATGTGTTTAATCATTTAAGCATGTATGAATATAAGTATGTAACGATATCTGTGACGTCCGAATAAAGGGGCGTTTCAGGCTTTGGTATCAGAGCGAATCTTTCGATTACAATTCATATCGCCACACGTCAATCCAAGTCCTCCAAGTAAGTTTGTTAGATGTACTGATGCAAGTATGATAATAAGATTAAGGTTTGAATGTTTAATGATTAAAAGACATAGTAATGAAAACCTGTCTCATAAATAGAAGATGAATTTTAAGTCCTTATTATTTTAGGAAATTTACGATGGACGGCTATAGAAGAATGCAGACCCGCACCCAGTCTAACGAGAGACTTATGACAATGATCGCTGAACTACAAAGGCAGTTGGAGGATCAACGACGGGAAATAGCTGCATTAAGGGCCAATAGCCAGAATGGTGAACAACCAGGCAATGATGTGCCTCCTCCTCCTCCGCAGCCACAAGTACAAGTAAATGAAGTCCCAGCTCCTGCTGCTGAACCAAGAGCAGCCTATCAAGAACCTCTTTTGGTCAGATGGAAGAGAGTTAAGCCAGCTGACTTTGAGGGTTCTAAGGACCCGCTAGTCGCTCAAGGATGGTTAAAGACAATTGAGGCTACCTTACGACTCATGGATTTCACGGATAATGAAAAGGTCCTCTGTGCCTCGTACTGCCTTACTATGGAGGCCAGGATATGGTGGGATGGCATCGAACAGAGCAGAAGTGTTGAAGAAATGTCATGGGCTGACTTTGTTCACGAGTTCAACATGAAGTTCTTCCACATGAATGTTACGAGGAAACATTATGAGGAGTTCGAAAGCTTACGTCAGGGGGATATGACAGTCACTGATGTGGTGACAAAGTTTGATCAACTTGCTCGTCTGTGTCCAGGGATGGTTATGAATGAAGATGAAAGGGTCAGAAGGTTGATAAGAGCCCTTAGACCAGACATTGCTGCAATTGTTGATGGGGCAAGTCCGCCAAGGACCCAAGAGCAGGTTGTTATGAGGGCCCAACGTGCTGAGTTCCATTTGTCAAAGTTAAGAAGGAATCAGCCTCAGCCCAACCAGCAAGCCAACAATGCTAATAGCCAGAACCGTCCTTCCCACAGGAACAACAACAACAGCAACAACAACAGTCAAAACTGGAGAAACAATAAGAGGAAGGGCAATCCTCAACAACAGCAGGGCCAAGACAACAAAAGGCACAATGATGGTCAGCGCAACAACAATGACAGGCGATTCCAACCATGTGCCAAATGTGGAAAGAAGCATCCGGGGGAATGTCGACTGGGAACGAACCAATGTTTCATATGTGGGCGTGAAGATCACTTCGTAAAGAATTGCCCCAAATTGATAAATGCCAATGCCCCACAGAGACCTACTCCTCAGGCCCAGCTGCATCAGATGCAAGCCTCCCTTGATGGGCCACTAATCAGCCAAGGGAGACTTGAAGCCCCACCAACGAATGCCCGAATCTATACCATGACAAAGGAACAAGTGGCTGCAGAAACCTCCAACGTGGTCACAGGTCAGATAACAAGCTTATGTAATGATGTTTATGTTCTTTTTGATACGGGTGCCACGCATTCTTTTGTGTCTATGTCACATGCTAGGAAGTTAGGGGTTCGTTTAGAGCCAATGAGACAGGGATTCACTACGACACTACCCTCCGGGGAAGTGATATTATCCACGCATTGTTTGCGTGCAGTACCCCTATGGATTTCTGATAGGGAACTTTTTGTCGACCTCATTGTGATCGATATGCATGACTATGACATGATTCTTGGGATGGATTTCCTAAGCAAGTATAATGCCGCGATCGAATGCCGGAAACGAAAGGTGATCTTCCATCCTGAAGGTAATCAGAAATTTGTTTATGTTGGCGAGACCAGGAAGAAACCCCACATGTTTTTATCGGCAATGAAAGCAAGGAAGCTGTTAGCAAGTGGCTGTATGGGCTATCTGGCAAATGTTGTAGACAAAAGCCAAGAAGGAAAGATAAGAATTAAAGATGTGCATGTTGTTCATAAATATGAAGATGTGTTTCCTGATGATCTAAAGAGTCTACCGCCAGAAAGAGAAGTTGAATTCGAGATTGAGCTCGCTCCAGGCACCGAACCAATCTCTAAAGCTCCTTACAGAATGGCCCCGGCAGAATTAAAGGAGCTTCATACGTAATTAAAGGAGCTGCTTGACAAAGGATTTATCAGGCCAAGTCACTCACCGTGGGGTGCACCAGTCTTATTTGTGAAAAAGAAGGATGGCACTATGAGACTCTGCATCGACTACAGAGAACTGAACAAGGTGACAATCAAGAACAAGTATCCGTTGCCTCGAATAGATGATTTGTTTGATCAGCTCAAGGGTGCATCGGTGTTCTCAAAAATTGATCTACGATCAGGATATCACCAGTTGAAGATTAAAGAAGGAGATATCCCCAAGACTGCGTTCAGGTCGAGGTATGGTCACCATGAATTTGTGGTTATGCCTTTCGGTTTGACGAATGCACCTGCTGCCTTTATGGATCTAATGAACAGGGTATTCAAGGATTTTCTCGATAAATTTGTTGTTGTATTTATCGACGATATTCTTGTCTACTCGAAGAGTCAGGAAGAGCATGAGGAGCACTTAAGGATCGTGCTGGAGACCTTGAGAAGACACCAGCTTTATGCTAAGTTCTCTAAATGCGAGTTTTGGCTTGATAAAGTGTCATTCCTAGGGCATGTCATTTCAAAGGATGGGATAATGGTAGACCCTACTAAAGTAGAAGCTGTACTCAATTGGAAGCAACCGATGAATGCAAGTGAAATAAGAAGCTTCTTGGGTCTAGCAGGTTACTATCGGAGATTTGTAGAAGATTTCTCCAAGATAGCAGCTCCACTCACGAACCTAACTCGCAAAGGAAGGAAGTATGAATGGACGGATGCATGTGAAAAGAGTTTTCAAGAGTTGAAGAAAAGATTAACGACGGCTCCAGTGTTGGCAATTCCTGAGGGAAATGATGGGTTCGTAATCTATAGTGATGCATCCAAGATGGGCCTAGGAGCTGTATTGATGCAAAATGAAAAGGTGATTGCTTATGCTTCAAGGCAACTAAAGGATTATGAAAAGAACTATCCTACTCATGACCTAGAGTTAGCAGCAGTCGTCTTTGCATTAAAGATATGGAGACACTATTTATATGGGGTCCAATGCAAGATATTCACTGATCATCAAAGTCTGAAGTATTTCTTCACACAAAAAGACCTAAACATGAGACAACGAAGATGGCTAGAGTTGGTGAAGGATTATGACTGTGAAATCCTTTATCATCCTGGTAAAGCAAACCGAGTAGCTGATGCTTTAAGTAGGAAGTCAGTTGCCACATTGATGTCTATACAAGCAATGTCTCCACCTTTAAGGAAGGAAATTTTAGACTTCGGTTTAGAACTTATAGCAGGTCAACTATCGGCACTCTCTCTTGCTCCGACAATGTATGATGAAATTCGGAGTAAGCAAGATGACGACGTGAGCCTTGTAAGGATTAAGCATGAAATAAAAGAGGGAAAATGTCAAGAGTTTTGTACTGCTGATGATGAAACTCTGTACCTTAAGGATCGTTTATGTGTTCCCAATGTTGATAATTTAAGGGAGAGGATCTTGGCAGAAATTCATGACACTCCTTACTCTATTCATCCAGGTGCAACGAAGATGTATAATGATCTAAAGGGTAATTTTTGGTGGTTTGGAATGAAACGTGATGTTGCAAAGTATGTGAAGAAATGTATGACATGTCAGCAAGTAAAAGCTGAACACCAGAAACCTGGTGGTGAACTACAGTCTATTCAAATACCGGAATGGAAGTGGGAGGAAATAGCAATGGATTTCATTACCGGCTTACCCAGAACTACGAACGGCTATGATGCAATTTGGGTAATTGTGGATCGGCTGACGAAGACGGCGCATTTCATTCCTATCAAGATCACTTATTCCATGGAACGATTAGCGGAACTCTATGTTAAGGAGATTGTACGACTACATGGGATTCCCAAGTCAATTATCTCAGATCGTGATGGTAGGTTCACATCTAAATTTTGGAAAAGTGTCCAGAATGCAATGGGAACCAGGCTTCATTTCAGTACAGCTTTTCATCCTCAGACTGACGGCCAAATAGAGAGGACGAACTTGATTTTAGAAGATATGCTACGGGCATGTTCTCTCGATTTTAAGACCAGCTGGTGTAAAATGTTACCATTAGCAGAGTTTGCTTACAACAACAGCTTTCAGGCGACAATTGGAATGGCACCATATGAAGCATTGTATGGACGGAAATGCAGGTCACCTATATGTTGGCACGAAGCTGGTGAAAAGAAGTTGATGGAAAGTGTTGATGCTGAAAGAACCGACTTTGTAAATGAAACTTCTGAGATGATAAAGTTGATAAGAAGAAGAATAGAGACTGCTCAAAGCCGTCAAAAGAGTTATGCTGATAAAAGAAGAAGACCTTTAGAGTTCGCTGTAGGCGAATATGTGTTCTTAAAAGTTGCACCAATGAAAGGGGTTATGAGGTTTGGGAAGAAAAGCAAGTTAAGCCCAAGATTCATCGGTCCTTATGAAATTGTTAAACAAATAGGCAAAGTAGCTTATCAGCTGAAGTTGCCATCTGAAATGTCCGCAATACACAATGTATTTCATGTCTCCATGCTAAAGAAGTATGTTCCGGACCCTACGCATGTGATTGAGCCACAAGTGATCGAGATACGAGAAGACCTAAGTTACGAAGAAAAGCCAATGAAGATACTCGATCGAAAAACTAGGACTTTGAGGAATAAAGAAATTCCATTGGTCAAGGTGTTATGGCGAAATCAGCAAGTTGAAGAAGCTACATGGGAACGTGAAGATGACATGAAAGTTTTGTATCCACATTTGTTCTAAGTTTCGAGGACGAAACTTTTATAAGGTGAGGAGAATTGTAACACCCGCCTATTTTATGTAACGGACCACGTTAAGTTAGTAACGCTATTAAGGAATGTATTTAATAAATAACGTTATATGATATGATATGTGATGTGCATGTTACTAACTTTTTATGTCAAGATTTGTGACAGGTGACGACCGCAAGGAATCGTTGTGCTCTAGTGTTCATGAGAAATTATAAATATATGATTATTAAATTTATGATGCAATGATGTGTGAATGTTTTATGTTATGGCATTTAATGACAGATCGGCAGGCCGAAGAAGGAAAATCGGCAGGCCGAAGAGGGAAAATCGGCAGGCCGAAGAGGGAAAATCGGCAGGCCGAACAAAGTTGACAACAGTCAGCAGAAATCTCTCCAAAGTTATGACTGAGTTAATTACGTTAATTGGGTGAATTAATGTGATTAATTGGCATAATAATGGAATGTTTCTATCAGTTAAGGAAATTAAAGGATTAGATTTGTATTATATTAAGAGGTTTCCTATTTTTAGAAGGTGAGTTAAGGTAAGATTGATGATGTTTGACCTTCCTTTTCTATTCTTCTCCTTTTCCCACGCCAATCACCTTCTTCATAGTCAGAATATTTCTGACTTAATGAAGAGTAATGACTCTTTATTATATACATTACGTTAAAAATTTTTATTACGCTCTTTCCTCAAATGATTTGTCTCGATTCTGAGACGTTCCTTCATTATTCTCTTCCTCCTCTCACGCCCCAAGTCACGCCCCCTACAGTCAGAATTTTTCTGACTTAATGAAGGGAAATGAATTCCCATCAATGGTTTTTATTGCGTTAAAATTTTAACGTTTCCTTTTTCATTATTTTCTCTCCTTCACACGTTTTGTTTCTCAAAAATTTCTGAGACATTCTTTCACTTCTCTTCCTCTTCCCTTCCTCACAAAATTTCTTTTTCTCTTCCACGAAAATTTTCTGATAAAAAAAAAAAGAGAGAGAAGTCTTGTTTCGTTGATCGAATTCAAGAATTTCGAGAAGAAACTTCAAGGTATGAATTCAGTTTTTTTTGGTAAATGTAAAAAGATGTTCTCCTCTTCAAATTTTGTCTACAATGTCTTCTTTAGGTATTGTATTTTGTTATGTGTGATGTCTCCTCACGTTTTATGTCATTTTAATGTTTTATGAAAAATGAATATTTCTGTCTTCTACCCCTCACAGTAAAATGATACTGTTTAATTTTGAAGGTATGAAAAATGTAATGATTATTCTATAGGTAAAGAATGATGTTTTCGTGAAAGTTGTTAATTATGCTTATGTATGAGTATGTAAGATGAATGTATTTTATGATTATGAAATGTTTTAATAAACGTTATTTTTTTTGGATTGTTTGATCATAAAATGTTATGTATGTTTAAAAGATTTTATGATAATAAAAATAATATTTAAAATATGAGATGAGTGTATGGATATTTTATGATAAGTATTGATTTTTTTATTGCACCTTAAAATGGATATATGGCATGGACACTTAAGGAAGCAAGCACAACGAGACCGCGGTGTCGTCACCAAGTGCAATATTAAGGTTAAGTAAGCTATCGATCAAGTAAGTACATTCTCACCTGCAACATGACACGTTTTACAAGGATTTAATGATATGTTTACAAGGATTTTCATGATGATTTTTCTTAAAGGATTTCTTATAAAAAGTTTTTCATGATTCAAAGTTACGCATGTATGATGACTATGGTATGTTTCAAAGTATGAACATTATGTATTTATGTATCACCTAATAAGTGTTGCACACCCAATGTTATGAAATGATATATTATGATGTCATGTATGGTTAGGGATTAGCTACCCTTCTCCTCTCATGACGGCGCGCCAATGATGATGTTTATGGTGCAACACTTGGGCCCTTAAGAATAATAATAAAAAAATATATAGATATATAAATTTTAAAATGGTCAATATTATGAAAGATATGTTTCCATGAAATTGTGCTTAAGGCACTTTTATGATGATGATGATGATGATGTTTATGAAATGTTTTAAATTGTGAGAATTTTATGTACTTACTAAGCATTAGCTTATTCATGTTTTATATGTCATGTTGCAGATAAGGGTAAGAGAGTCTTGGAATAGGTGGAGGACATGGAACGGCGTGTGAGCAACATGAACGATGAATTGTAACCGGAAGCACGCCAAGAAGAAATGAATTTATGATTCAATAAAATTATATATTTTGAACATATTTTATGTTGGGTTTTTAAGAACACTTATATTATGGTTTTATAAGTTATTTTATCATTTTTTTTACGAATATGAACTTTCGCTATATTTTACGCAAAGTTAGAACGTTTTAAATTTTTTACCAAAGTAGATTTGGTCTCGGACGGCCTGCCGAACTCCGTGTCCGGCCTGCCGAAGACCAGAAGATCGGCCGACCGATGCATTTTTTTCGGCCTGCCGAACCTGGATGAATTTTTGGTCCGAATTACAAAGCTTCTGCCGGCCTGCCGGTGGAAGACGCTCCGGCTTGCCGATGTAGTTCGGCTTGCCGAAGTCCCAAGTTCGGCCTGCCGAACTGTGGGAATAAGAGGACTTCAAAGATATGTTGATCAAAGTGATTTAATGTGAGATTTTAATAAATCTTGATTTTACTATTTGATTATCAATTATTATTAAATAAGTTCTTGAATAAATTAGTATAAACGAATAAATTATGTTATGAAATAACATTAAACTATGTTTTTCGAAACAATGTAAGTTTTAAAAAAAAAAAAAAAAAAAAATTTATATGAATGGATCCTGGTAATGTAAGTTTAAGTACTTTTAAAATCTATAGTACGATTGAGTTGATATTATCTATGTGTTTAATCATTTAAGCATGTATGAATATAAGTATGTAACGATATCTGTGACGTCCGAATAAAGGGGCGTTTCAAAAAGCTAGTTGGAAGCATGAAGATGCACTTTGGCAATTCAAGGATCAAGTCTGGCAATTTCGAGAAGAAGGCACAACAAGGGCATCGTGAGCTTAGGTGGGGGAGAATATCACAAGATGCACAATTTTACCCCTATCCTAACACTTAGAGGCTCATAAAAACTCTATGATTCTCTAAAGTATTCTCTAAATGTTAAAATCAATTAGAATACTCAAGAATATCCTAGAGAAATCAAGACAACTTGGTCATATGTGCTTTATTTATAGGCTACTACTTAAACTGGGAGTTAGGTGGGTTCGACCCATCACTCGTGTGTCATATCAAGGCCTATATAAAGGCAGGTGACATGTGTCATAGCCTTTGCCGGTGGATTAGTCTCCATCTGACAGCAAAAATGAGGCCATATGCTGACCTTTTGTGGCAAGTGGCTGCCTCGTTGTAGGCTCTGACAATCCGACCCGAGCACATGTGCTTCCCGATAAGGTGATGACTTGCACCATAGCCAGCGGAGGCCCTATAGAGCACCTCAGGAAAAAGTGTTGAGGTCAGAAGGCTAAGGATTGCCTTCCTGATGACTTCTACTAAGTACAATTGCCAAGCCTCTAAGGAGGCGTTCCTCGGGGAGACATTGAGCACACCCCTAGCACTATCCCCCTAGTGCACTACTCGGTGTTTGGCCAGGTGGACTATATTGAGAGGGTGTGGTTAGCTTAGGATGTCCTTTAGGCCATGTCTCAGGGTAAATCAAGTTGAAGAGTCATGTGCTCAAGCTCAAGGGGACACGTGTCAATACATGATTGGATATTTACCTGACAGGCATAATCATCGTGCCTCTTCGATTTCCATGCATAAAGATTACGCTTGAGTTTTAGCTATAAATAAGAGTTAATTCCTTGTTGTGCTAGTGTGTTAGCACATCTGGACTTTGAAACCTTCAAGTTTTGGTTGTCGAGCAATAGGTTGTAACCTGGGAACTTAATACCTTATCTCGAGCAACTTCAATCTAAGGAGGTAATTATCTTGAAGTGAATATTTAAAAATAAGTGACCTAAGCGATTCCCAAAATGACATAGCCATTTCCTGGTTGGATAGTAGCACCAAGACTGACCAATCAACAACCGAGGAGGTTGATATTGAAAGGGTTTCACCTGACCAGGATGGCAGTTGCCTGGCTGACCGAAATTCTTAGCCTCAACGCTGGGATAGTACCAAAATAGGAGTTCCTAGACATGATCAATGGAAGGCGCCTGATCAGACCGTGTAGGGGTGAAGATCCATACATTGGGGCAGCCGCCACAAGCATGTCTAAGGTTACAGCTTGGGAATGTGCAGACTTGGTGGCAGCCGCTAGTGTGTCGAGCACCTCAGGCTGGGGAGCTAGGGCTTCCGCTCCTATCACGGGCAAAGTGACCATCGACACCTTGGTCTGGGAGGACCGGCCAGTCGAGGATGAAGAGGTCAAAGGTGAGGAGGTCGAAGAGGAGAGGCCCATTGCGACCAGAGTCCAGAGGATGTCTGCCTATAGGAGGGGTCAGCTCGGCTAAGTTTTTACGACGACATATACATCAGCTTTGACGCAGGCTAGCTTGAGGCTCTACGTCGGGAGTGCTAGATCCCTGACAACATTGTACTTATTTTTCCTAGCAAGCAGGACTCGCCGTTGAACCCGCCGAAGGGTTATATCAAACTATATATGGAGTTCTTCTGAGCAGGACTCTGCCTACCTTTCCATCCTTTGCTTCGGCAAGCGTTAAATGATTTAAATGTATGCCCTACTTAGCTTAACCTGAATTATTATCGCTTTTTGATCGGGATGTATTTCCTTTGGAGGTACAACCATGTGACCGAGATGCCATGGGAGGCCTTCAAGCAAGTTTACAAGATGAAGCAGCTTCCTTGGCAATCAGGCTGGTACTACTTCACCAGCTTCAAAAAAGACTTCATTCTCAAGAACCCCAACTCGAACAAACTTTCAAAGTTCAAGTAGTTCTTTCTCAGGGGAAATTACATATCTTGCACTGGTGAGGCACTGCCAGAGGAGCAAAAAGTCCCGAAGAGATATGAACAGGGGCACATCTGGTCCAAGAGACCATGGGTACCAAGTGAGGTTGTCGCAGCCGTGGAGGATTTATATTCCAAGCCTGAAGCATCTCGGCAATAGTTTTTCCTATTGCAAAAGACCAACCTCGCCCATTATGGCTGGTTCAGGGGGTCTAGCTCAACAAGCCCTCGTCATGACATCCCACTTGCTCAACCGATCGAGCACGTGACAATAGCAAGGCGTAGTGTCGTGGATATCCTCAGGCCAAGTTCTTACCAATCTGGGTGGCCAACAGAGTAGCCATCATCATCCAATTTTGAGGACTCTTTGGGTGGTTCCCTCAGCTTGGGGCTGCCCATCGCCAATGAAGTCCTCGAGGACGTGATAAAGCTACTCCACCCATCAAGCAAGCTCCAGATCAGGGTATGCACCAAGTTTTTCTTTTCTCTTTTTTTTTTTTTTGCCTTTTGTCGAGCTTGTCTGGACTTGGTTTTTCTTCTTACAAAAAAAATGTCTTTAAGGCAGATGTCCAGGCGGGATAGGCAGAGGATGATGGAGAACCTCTGCCGATCCGAGGGGAAGAAGGTCGCCAGGTCAAAAAGGAGAAGGACCCAAGAACTCAAGCACCCTACTGCCACCGACTAGCCAACCGCCCGCTGCTGCCGGTGAGATCAAGGGGCTTGTCGAGCCATAGAGGCCAACGACCACCGTTATCATGGCGCCACTAGTCGAGCCACCGAGGAGGTGCTATGCATCACGCCGCCTAATGGTTGAGACCATCAGGGGGGCTGTGCCCAAGAAAGAGTTTTTTGAGACAATTCGAGAGAAGACATTCTCAGAGTGCTTTTGCTTGGCGTTCAGGCTCATTATCAAGGTACGTCAGGTTTAAGTCCCGAGCTTCTTGCTACTCACATTTTTTTGGGTCTCTAAAACTTGCTCTCATAGGCCTAATCACACATGAAGATGGCCGACTTCATCACCAAGCGCACCTTTCTCCTCGAGTAGAGGAGGGCCGAAAAGGCCAGTAAAGAGAAGGACCAGGCAGAGAAAATGCTTGAGGAAAAGGAGGCTGAGGTCTCTCAGGCAAAACTGACACAACTTGGGCTGAGGACAATGTGAGGAAGGCTTAGGAGGAGGCCATCAAGGCACAGGTTAAGGTCGAGTAGGCTCTAGCTGCTTTCTAGGCCACTCAGGATGACCATGAGTGGTTTTTTAGGGAGGAATTGCCTGACAGGCTGGCCTAGGCAGTGGAGGATTTCAAGGCATCCACCGATTATGTGGATAATTATTATCTCGAGATGAAGGACCTGCAAGAGTATCTTCTAGAAAAGCATCCCAAGGCCACTGCAATGGACTGGTTTTTGATAGTCAAGCCTGAGCTAGGCGAGGGGGACGAGCAGGTCAGGGTCTAGGGTTCCAAAGGACAAGATACCATAGTCGACCTTGATGCCAAGAATGAGGACACTGAGGATGGTGATGTTGGTGCTAGAGACCAGAACTAAAGACATTTTGAACTTTTTTTATACTCTTTTTTGTTCCTGTCCCGGTTTGGGAGGTGGCCGGTCATTTGTACCGCCTGTAGACAATTAAATTTTTAATGAAATTTCATTTTTCACTTTCCCAAGTTTAGCGGTTCTTAGATTATATAGATTTTTCTCATTCAATGTTCCTTGGTTATTTTGATTTCTCCCAAAGTTCATTGTTCCTTAGGTTACTACCTTTTCATTTGGTCGAGCAGGAGAGATATCTACTTGTCGGACCCAAGTTTTTGACACACCTATTGGGCTTGTCCAATATGGGCTATCTATGAAGGTACATAGTGCCCTGTGTAGCCCCCTAAACTTGGTAAAGTTCTTTAGAACTTTTGCAAGTCTAATTATGGTTGGGAGTTGAGTCCTTCATGGTCATCACCATGTCAATGTGACTATTAGTCAGGTCGTCCAAATGATGTTGGACTAGTGGACTAGTGTTTCAAGTCCACTTGTGGTCATAATACATGTCCACCAGCCCCTAGTGGATTTAGGGCAGCCCCTCTCTTCAGGAGTTGTGGCCTGGCCCCCCATACAGGGATTTAGGGTGGCCCTCCTTGTTCGGGAGTTATGGCTTTCTTTTAGTATGAATTACTTAGAGTAATTCTTTAAAAGTATATTTTTATTAACATTTTCTTTTTTGTAAACGTATATGCTCTACTTGGTAGATTAGTTACAAAAAGAATGAGACTAGAGGTCAAAGAATGAGTTTTGGCTTTTGTCAATAATAAAATTTCTTTAAGTGCTCAACATTCTAGGGGTGACTTAGACATTTTCCTCTATGTCAGCAATCTTATACATGCCTGGTCGAATGATGTTGATCACTTTGAACAGGCCATCCATTTTGGTCCGAAGGAATCGAGCCCAAGCTGCTGGATGATAACATTCTTAAGGACTAAATCACCAACTTTAAAACTCCTCGGATGGACCCGCTTGTTATAGTACCAGGCAATGGCTTGATTTCGAGCTGTGGTGTGAATTAGAGCTTTGTCTCTCTTTTCCTCCAATAGGTCAAGCTCAAACATCATGAGTTTGATGTTTTGCAGCTCGTTGTTATGTTCGACTTTAAAGCTCGATAAGCTGACCTTAGTTGGGATAACGGTTTTGGCTCCATAGACAAGGGAGAATGGAATTTCTTCTATGGCAGTCTGATCAATAATATGGTAAGCCCAGAGTACCTTTGGGAGCTCATCGATCTACATGCCTTTGAGCCCCTTTAACTTTTTCTTTAGGTTTTCCTTGATTGTCTTGTTGACTGATTCGACCTATTTATTGCTCTAAGGATACCTAGGCGAGGAGAAGACCTTCTTGGTGCCGAGCTGTTCACAAAATCAAAGGAAACTTGCTGATTTGGACTGTTTGGAGCTGTCAGTAGCTATTGTGTGCGGGATTCCAAATCAGCAGATAATGTTCTTCCAGATAAAGTTGATGCATTTAGCCTCCGTCATGTCGGTACAAGGTTCGACCTTTACCCACTTGGTGAGATAACAATGGCCACTATACGATACTTGAACTGTGATTAGGCTTGGGGGAGAGGTCCGATTAAATCAATAACCTATTTGGTGAATGGCCAGGCAGATGTGATGGAGTTGAGCCACTCAGCATGTTGTCCAATTGCTCGGGCAAACTGCTGACACTTGAGACACCATGGTCAGCCAGTGTACCCTTGGTAGAGGCATTTATGAGATAGGGAGTGCCCCCTGCATAATTGCCGCACAACCTGTTGTGGATCTCTTGCATGAGGTATTGATCCTCCTCGGGCCCAACACACCTTAGACATGGGGTAGTGTAGGCGCATTTGTAGAGTTTTTCTCTGATCATTGAATACCAAGCCGAGCTATTGTGAATGCGTCGGGCATCCTTTTAGTCGCTAGGCAACTCAGCTGTGGTCAGGTATCTAATAATCAGGTCCACCCAGGTGCTTGTTTGTACTTCGGCCACATTAGTGACTTCCTTGATAATGCTTAGTTCCACCAGTCTCTCTATCGGGACTATTGTCAATTCGTTGTCTCCCAATCCTGAGGCTAGCCGAGCGAGTGCATTGGCCTCTAAATTCTCAGACCTTGAGAATTGAACAAAGGAATAGGCCTTGAATGGCTCCAACAATGCCTTGACCTCCTTTAAATAGGCATTCATAGTTTTTGTTTGGGCTTGGAATCCACTAGCAACTTGTTGGACAATGAACATTGAGTCGCTCTAGATGCAGATGTGATCCACTCTGAGGTCTTGAGCAACTCTGAGCCTGGCTAACAAGGCTTCATACTCGGCTTCATTTTTAGATGCTTTGAAGTCGAAGTGAAGCGCGTAACTTGCCTTGTACCCGTTCAAACTAGTGAGAATAAGGCCGGCGTCAGAGCCATTTATGCTTGATGATCTGCCCACAAAAAGCTTCCATTCAGGCTCGGGCTCGGCAGTACTGTTGCTGCTATAGAGGGTGTCTTAGACTTCGATGGGGCCTTTTTTGGCAAAAGGGGTGCTCTGTCCGGTGTCTGTGAATTTTGCAATGAAGTCAACCAAGGCTTAAGCCTTTATGGCCGTCCAAGGCACAAAATATATGTAATATTGCCTGAGCTTAACCGACACTTGGCCATCTATCTAGATATTTCTAGACTTTGAAGAACTTGGCGCAAGGGATATATGGTTGGAACCCAAATAGTGCGCCCTTAGAAATATGGTTAGAGCTTTTGAGCAGAGGTAACGAGAGTAAATGCAAGCTTTTCCAATGGAAGGTACTGCTCCTTGGCACCCTGAAATGCGTGGCTTGTGTAGTAGACTAGCTTATAGACATTGTCTTTTTCTCGAATGAGAACTAAGCTCACAGCTTTCTTGGACACGACAAGGTAGGCGTATAGTGTTTCTCCTAGCAAAGGTTTGGATAGGAGCAGGGGTGTAGCTAGGTATCTTTTGAGACTTTAGAAAGCTTCTTCACACTCTTTGCTCTACTCAAACCTCTCGTTGAGCATCCAAAAAAAAGGTGGCACTTGTCAGTAGACCGGAAGACAAACCTGGACAGAGCCTTTGTATGCCGATCAATTTTTGTACTTCCTTGACAATGCAGGGCATGTGCAAGTCTATCACGGCTTGGGCTTTGGTTGGGTTGACTTCGGTTCCTCTCTAGTTAACCATGAATTTGAGGAACTTGTCAAATTCAACTCCGAACGTACACTTGGTGGGTTGAGCTTCATCTTAATTCCCGAAGGATGTCAAAGCTTATTTGAAGATTGACGATATGATCAGCTGCTTGGACAGATTTGACAAACATGTCATCGACATACACTTCTATGGTTTTGACAATCAATTGAGCAAAAATTTTGTTCACAAGGCGTTGGTAGGTGGCTCCGGTGTTCTTCAGTCTAAATAGCATAACTGCATAACAGAAAAGTCCTTGGTTTGTGGTAAAAGCGGTTTTGATTTGGTCCTCCTTGGGCATCTTGATCTGGTCATATTCGTAGTAGGCATCCATGAAGCTTAAGAGCTTGTGTCTAGCCATAGCATCCACCAGTTGGTCTATCTGGGGTCGTAGGAAGCGGTCCTTTAGGCAAGCCTTGTTGAAGTTAGTATAGTCAAACAGACCTGCCACTTCCTATCGGCCTTTTTGACCAAGACTGCATTTGCCAGCCACTCTAGTTAAGTGACCTCTTAGATGAACCTAGCCTTTAAGAGCTTTTGGACCTCTTTGTGGATGGCATCGTACCTCTTCCGTTTGAATGCTCTCCTCTTCTGGATGACCGATTTATGTTTCGGGCGTACGTCGAGGTGGTGGCTGATAATGCTAGGATCAATGCCAGGCGTGTCCTCATGGAGCCACGTAAACACATCTTGATATTTCATGAGGAACCTCTCCAGGTCGACCCAGATCTCAAGCTTCAAATGAGACCCGAGTTAGATCATTCAGTCGGGATGCTTAGGATCCAGGTGGTATGATTCCAATTCTTCTACCGGTGTGGCTCATACTTCTTCTTCTAGGAGCTGAGGGTCAAGGTCGACTAACATTTTAGGCTTTTGCTCAGCAGGAAAGGATATCTCATCCACCTTGAATATGGCCAAGATGTTTAGTTGCCGAGTTGCAGCATCCCTTACGGCATTAGCATAGCATTCATGGGAATCTTTTTGCCTCAATCTAATGACTCTGACCCCGTTCTCCATTGAAAACTTCATTGCCAGGTGATAAGTAGATACCACAGCTTTAAGGGCATGCAGAGTTGGCCAGCTAATGATGATATCGATAATAAGGAAGTTGACAATACGTGTTACCTGAAAAGTGCCCTCCCCAAAAGTGATCGACAAGCCAATCTTTCCTACTACTCAGATGCATTCCCTAGTGAAGCCGTATAAAGGTGTCTGGACTAGGGTGAATGTGGCATTACTGATCTTCAGTTTGTCGTAGGCTTGTTTAAACAGAATATCTACTAAGCTATCATTGTCAATAAGCACAAGCTGAACAATGTTGTTGGCGATTTGAAGTTCGCGCACAAGAGCATCGTTGTGTAGATGGTTGAGTTTATTAGCCTCTTTGTCGGTAAAGGTAATGAGGATGTTTTCTTGTCTTCAAATCTTATTGATGCACTTGGATACGTTCATGAGATTGCCCCTTTCAACCAACCGAGCTTCCCGAGCATATGTTCGTCAGCCACTCGAGATGTCCTCTATGACTGGCCCATCAAAGATCATGTGAACAATGTTCGAGGGTTCTAAGGTGTTTCCACTATCGTTGTGTGGCCAGGTTTACCCATCTTAGGCCGATTAGTCGTTTCTCTCGGTAGCCGAGCCAAGAGTCAGGACTCGTTCTGCGAACTCCCTTAGATGTCCATCTCAGATCAGTCTTTTGATCTGGTCCTTTAGCTGGATGTAGTCGCGTCTATTGTATCTGATGTCCTTATGAAAATTTCAATATTTGTTCAAATATCTCATGGTTTGCTTCCCTTTAGCCTGGGCGGATCCATTACCAGATTCCTCCCACTTACTTGGTTCAACACCTTGTCGATGCTAGCAACCAAGGGAGTATAGCTTTAGAATTTCCTAGTCGGTGCTTTAGGCTTGTCTATCTTCTGCTTCTCTTTCATTGGCTTTTTGTTCTATTCAACCTCAGACTACTGGGGCGGGGTCTTTTGCTTCTTTCCCTTCTTATTTCCATGGTTACTAACTTCGCCTCTCGACGACTCTTCATGTACTTGGCTACATTGGTGTACCTCTGAGCATATCCGAGCGTCTAAGAGAACGTGCTTGGTTGCTCAAAGGCAAGTGACCATGTCCCCTTTTTGAATGCATGCTTTAGGGTCTCATCTTCAATATGTCTCACCTACAACGTAGCTCAGGTGAAGCGGTTGATGTAGTCCTTGACAGTTCCATCTCTCTGTTTGCCAGCATAGAGGTGGTTAACTTCCTTTCTCCTTGTTCTATTCGTGGAAAAAGCTATCGAGAAGGCATCTTATAACTGGCAAAAAGAAGTGATAGTGCCTGGCTTGATACACCAGAACCACTGCCAAGCTGTGCCGGTCAGTGTAAGTGAAAACACCTTATACATGGCATCATTGCTGGCATTCTAGAGCAGCATATGTCCTCGATACAACTCCAGATGTTCATCGGTGTTTGTTGTCCCGTCATAGGCCTTAACCTACAGGATCTTGAATTTGGGGGGCATGGGTGCCCGCATGATAGCATCAGCGAACAATAGGTCTGGCATACCGCCTTCATCGACTTTGAAGAGGTTGTTGTATATTTGGTCGATCAGTCGTTGCAATTCTCAAAATTGGTGGCTGTTGGTATTTTCGGGCAGCTCCACCCTATATTGGCATCACCCTCAACCCTACCACATCCTCCATCTTGTCCGTCCTAGGTGTGGCAATCTCCTTGGTACCTAAGCCTATCGAATACAAACGCCCGGGAACCTTGTGGGGATCCATCACGGCCACTTCATGGGCCAATTTGACCTTTCTGAACAAGTCTATTGTTTGCCGAGACACCATGGGTGTTTGTCTTGAATGCTTCGAATTAGCATCATCTTGGATTTTGGCCCTTTGTCCTGCTCAGTCCTTGACTTGGTCTTCTTGGGCTGGGGGAAGGAGGGCAAGAGGCAGCTGTTGTTGAGCTTGTTGTTGAACCATCTACTGTGCTAGTAGCCAGACTACGGCTGTGCGCTCTTGGATCGGATCCTGGACAATCAGGTCTTCTATGTCTTACTCTGTCCTAGCCGTGCTGCCCTAGCTACCAATCGGGATCTTGCTGCTCGGGATCGGCCCAAGGCTGTTCATGTTTTGGTTTCGGTTTCAATTTCAAGCTTCTCCCGACCCCTCATGTCGGGCGCCCTTGTCCAGTGTATTCCCTCTAGTCACCATGCTTGGATCATAGGTGGATGTGGCTGGCAATTTTGATTGTAATGAAGGCATAGGTGCTCTCCTTTTAGTGCCAAAATGTTGATGCTTACTAGGGGATGGCCGTTGACCTACACCACATGCGACTGCACATGGTGCCTGCTTGGGTGTACCTGCAATAAGAGGAGAGCCACTTTGGAGGTAAAAGTGGATGCCGGTGTGGTACTGAGCAAGGTCGGACGCTCAAGGCAGGTCCTGCTCAGCAGAGTACAGGAGCTAAGTAGTTAGGAAGGGGCACATTGGACTTGAGCTACAGTAAATACGCTTTATTTATAGACTACCACTTGAATCGGGAGTTAGATGAGTTTGACCCATGATCTGTGTATCACATCAAGGCCTGTTGAAGGCAGGTGACATGTGTCACAGCCTTTGCCGGTGGATTGGTCTCCATCTGATGGCAAAAATGAGGCCATATGTTGACCTTTTGTAGGGTGTGGCTGCCTGGTTGTAGGCTCTGATAATCCGACCCGAGCACATGTTCTTCCCGATGAGGTGATGACTTACGCTGCAGCCAACGAGGGCCCTGCAGAGCACCTCAAGAGGAAGTGTCAAGGTCAAGAGGTTGAGGATTGCCCTCCCGATGACTTCTACTGAGTACAATTGCCAAACCTCTGAGGAGGTGTTCCTCTGGATGGCTCCAAGCACACTCCCAACAGTCGCATTGTGAAAAGAGTAAGGCCGAGACACTTAGCTCACTATTAAGGCTTGTGTTGCACATCTAGGGAAATGACTGCTAATTAGGATGTGGATAGACAGATCTACAAGGTGACGTATGTGATACACGAGTGATGGAACTAGATACCAAATTATTCTGCAGTAATTGCTTTTGAAAATTTATTTTGATATTATGCTTCATATTTTTGAGTAGCAATAATTAACTAGTAGGTTTCCTAAGTACTATAATACGTAGTTTCTAATTAGTTAATTGGTAACTATTCAAGGAATTAAGTAAGTGAGCAAACCAAACCCAAATAGTCCAAGTATGAAGACCAAAGTTTTAATTATCCTAACACTGTTTCTAAGAAATTTTTGATGCAAATGGGTTTCTTAATAATTGTTGTGCTCTAGTAAGATTTGAAAGGGTTATTCTTAGAACAACTTAGGAAATCTTTTCAAAAAAAAAAAAATCCAACAAAAAATAATATATACATTTGTGTATAGTATCTATTAAATGTTTGTATACTTCGCTTATAAATATGTTTTCACTAGTTTACAATGACTGTTTTAGCATAATGTGACCCCCTGTTTATGTGAACTGACCAAGATTAAATAAATGAATGCTGAATCCTTGAAAATAAGTTTCGAGATAGGGGAAATTTTTAAGAAGCATTGAATTTCGAGTACGAAATAAGTCCCAATATAAGGGCCAATTTAATAAGGGTTCAAATAACTAGAGTTCTTTTCTTTTGTTATTGTAATAACATTAGATTAACATAAGATTAGATGATCCTTAACAAACGTATTTTTCTTTTCAACTTATTATTATCATACTTTTAAAGGGATGTTTGAAGAAAAATGTTTCCATTTTCTATTGTTACTTTTACACTTTTGAAAGAAGCACTTTAAAATATACTTGTTGGATACATAAAAAAGAAAAAAAGAAAAAAAATAGTTGCAATTTTTTTTCTTAAAAGAATCCTCTTCAGAATTTATGTTTCATGTTTTAGTTCATGAAAACAAGCAGCGATTTTGGTTGTTACATATACGACCACAACAAAGAGAAAAAAAAAATAAAAAAAGCAACAACAACAACAGCGACCTACAACAGGCAGTGTACGGATATTTTGCTCATAGTCATATTTTGTAAAGGCGTTATCTAAAATTATCATTTTTTCACACCTGATCTCCTTTTTCTTAATGACACAAAATGAGGAAAAAAAAACTCTTTCTAACTTTTTTTTTTCAAATTTCTCTGAACTTGTAGATGTCTTATATAACTACATAATTTAACCAACAAAGCAAAGCTTAAATGACAAACAGAAAATTAATTTACCTGAAATAGCAAATTTGCAATATCTTGATTCCTTCCTTATTTTTCCTGTTCAAATTCAGTTGATGGCTATCAATCCAACAAGCATTTTCCTTCTTTTCCTCTCCTCAATGGCTTCTAGTTGTTGCTTTAGTGGTGTAAAATATGCTAATATTATTGCGCGGTCTATCTCAACAATTATGTAACATCGTGCATGCCTTTATTTTGTCAACTCGTTTAACAATTTAAGTAGCTGATTCTTGCGTGATCTTTGGTAAAATCACATTTCATGTTCCGAAGTAAAGTATCTTCCTAGCTAGAAGCTGCTTGTTGTGTCGTTTACGACGAAAAAAAAAATCAATAAATAAAAAAAAAGATTCAACGACACATGAAGCTACTTTGATTGTATTGACCGCTTTTCCATCGTTCTTTAGAGTGGGATCTTTTGTGTCGTTCAAGCCATTCTAAAGTTTGGATATCCAATAATTTATAATTTACAACCTAAAAAGGCTCCAAGCTGTCAAATTAAAAGGACATTTTGCTTAGTATAACTTGCATTTTGTTCCACTAATTGATATATGTTCGACTTCTATTCTTCTACTCAAACAAGGACTGGTTAGAACATTTATTAATCCATCCTTCACTCCTAGATTTATATTTTACTTCTGAACTATTGGAGTGAATTTCTAAACATCAATCCCTTCATACCTGCTCCATTGATCTCTGATAGAATGCCTAAGCTCCATCGTCTTTGACATGCCCTCGATTGATTTGCAGAGACACTCCCAAGTTTAACCAAACAGTATTTGACATATTTTAGAGCATAATAGGGAAGAGACAATAGTGAGAACTCTAGAAGAATAAGCTTAAGATCATTTTTTCATGGTTTTACGTTTTATTTATAGTGAGACTATCAAAAATCTGATGATTGTCTCAACGATCGTTTGATTTTTGACACGTCATATTCTCCTTTTTGGGTTAGGGCTCCTTCCAATTTTCATTCTTTGGGGGAAAAAAGCCTAGATAGAATGTTCTTTATTCTTTATTCTTCATTTTGTCTTTTGTCCTCAGGATTGGTGCATATTCACATACTCTTTATGACCCAGATACGTCTTGGGGCATGTGTTGCGTTAGGAATGGTCGCCCTAACACAAAAACACATGTCCATCCCCGAATGGTTGGGCCAAAAGTAATATGGTGTTTGACAATGTGGGTTAGAACTAAAATTTTTTGTTGCTACAGTGTAAAGCTCTTACATGCTATAGTGTCAAGAAACATGTGCTACAGTAGTATAAAACTCTTATATGCTGCAATGTTTTCAACCAAAATTAATTCAAACAATTGGTTCTAACCAATGCTTCCAAACACCCTATAAATTAGACTTCTATCCTTAGTTAATTCGACCTTCCTCTCGAGGAGAATTTTTTACCTTGATGAGAAAGTCGACGCCTTTCTTTAGGCTATCGGAGTTTTCCGGCTTCTTCCTCTATGCTCATTGCTTCTACTCATTTTGTTCTCATGGTTGAGCGATAGTTGCTAATCAACTGAAGATAACATGTGTCGAGTTTCTATTAGTTTGATAGAAAATCCCCTAACAGTAACTGTTTGGCCAATTATTTATGATTACAGGCATAGTCTAATGGTAAATTCAGATCCCAAACTCGAATAGTCAGCTCTAGAGCTTGAACCTCTCCATCTATATTTGAAAGAAAATGTCTGGTCAATTATATGGGAGTTGCTATAAATGATGAAATGGAAAAATATTGAGTAGAGTAGTTAAGCAAATAGGGGACTAAAACCTGTTTTGTAGATAACTTTTCCCCCCTCTCTTTATTGGAATGAGGGGAAAAAATCTGGATTTGATGATAGTTTTATGGGTTATTCTATACTGTAATACATGTTAGTGAATGTTTGAGTTGGACAAAAAACGAAGAAGTATGCAGAAGTTGGTAAAGAAAACGAAAAAGCATGCAGAAGTTACAGAACCTAACACAGGTACAACAATTTAAGACATCCAAAATAATGAGATGGTACATTTTTGTACTTGTTTTCCACTCACTTTAATTTTTTTTTCAAGGAAGATTCTTCATGAGGGAGAGAGAGAGAAATTGCATGTTTATTATGAGAACATATCCGCGAACAATTAAAAAATAAAAAGTGCAGAGAACAATTAAGATCTTGCATATTTGTCTCTGTCTTCTACTAAGCAAGAGTAAATTCCACGCAATAATAAGTTCTGTTTTTGACTCTATGTTTGTTGGTTTAAAGCTTCCGTTAAGGTATTTTTTTATGGTGATATATTTCAACGTCCATTAGAGAATCAAAACATATTATGAGTTCTTTTATCATTGAGAAAAAGTTTCCAAACTGTAAATACCTTTAGTTATGAATTAAGACTCTTTAGTTATAACTTTCTTACATTTTATGCAGTAAAGGAAAAAAAGGTTTTCTTTTAGCTATCATTTGTATAGAAATTCTTTTAGGCTTAGCTTGCAAGTTTTAACCATCCAATCTGGTTTTCTCTCTCTTTGAAAACTAATGCGTGAAAAAATCGTACTTACAAATATTTTCAGCAACCATCTTAAAATGGTTTGAGGAAACATAAGTAGAATTAAATGGAAGATAGCTTTGCAGTAATACATGAATTAGTTTTACATTAGAACCTTAATTAAAACAGAAAATTCATTGATAATTTCTTTTTTCAACAAGTAAGAATCTTGTTCACAATGTGGCACACGTTTGCATGCTTGGTTTGGATTATCAAAATAAAATTGGGCAAAATTTTAAGGTGTTTATTCTTGTGAAACGTAGAAGTACAATTCATAGTTTTTGCTTCAGAATCCAATCTGGCAAGTTTTCTAAGCAGCACTCCACCGGGCTTGGACATCCCTCATGTCATGCATGTCGACGCCTTTGACCTGCCCGGAGAGACTCTCAACGAGAACATTTATATTACACTGCCTTTATGTTTGATTTCTAATCAAAGCTTTCGTGAAAAAATACAAGGTATGATTATCTCAAAATATACATCATATGGATCTTGTTCTTGCCTTATGTCTGTCTTTTCAACATTTACCTTAACGGCAATTATGTCTTGTTCTATTATCTTTTCACTTGTAAAATGGGTTTATTTTCTGGGGTAGAATCAAAAACCATAAATCAAATGAAACCAATTATTTTCAACTATCAAATGTCAAAACTTCCTTTTAGGAAGTTGTACAGTCAGTGCATCAATTTCTCTCTTATTGTTCATCTTTTATCTTCTAATTGTGGCCAAAAAGCAGACATAAATGACTATATTTGTGCAGTCACTAAAGTGATCAAACTGTAAATATGTTTAATCATGAATTAGGATTATGCAATTAAAACCATCTGTAGAAGGAAAATGTTCATAATCTCCAACAGAGTAATCTGCTGATTGTGTCTGACAATGAGTGTGGTAGAAAAGTTCATCTCAGCTTCTCTGTTATAAATCTCTTAAATTAAATTGTTCATTCCTGAATCAAAGTTATAATAATAAAAAAAAAACTTTCATATTAGTTCTCGTAGTTTTGACAATTTCGACAATATGATAGACCAACTGAGCTGTTTATACTTGGTTAATTGATCTTAAAACGATTTTAGCTGCCCCGATAGAAAATATGAATTATACATCTAGACTGAGGAATTTTATAATTGGATTGTTCTGATTTGTTTTGTCCGGGCAGATATCATTAGTACTCAAATCATCAGTGTCTACCTGCAAAATATTGAGTTTTTTGTCCTCTGCAAATTAAAGTCGATAAAAAAAAAAGAGCATAAAAAAACTTTATTGCTAGGGAAACATCAATATCCTTTCCAAGATCATTATACATCTTCGTTGCACCTCGATGAATAGAGTAAGGAGTGTCATGAATTTCTGCCAAGATCCTTTCCCTTAAATCATCAACATTGGGAACACATAAACGGTCCTTAAGGTATAGAGTTCTGTCATCTGCAATACGAAACTCTTGACATTTTCCCTCTTTCATTTCTTGCTTGATCCTTACAAGGCTTACGTCGTCATCTTGTTTACTCCAAATTTCATCATACATCATCGGAGCAAGAGAGAGTGCTGATAGTTGGCCTGCTATAAGTTCTAAATCGAAGTCTAGAATTTCCTTCCTTAAAGGTGGAGACATTGCTTGCATTGACATCAACGTGGCAACTGACTTCCTACTTAAAGCATCAGCTACTAGGTTAACTTTACCAGGATGATAAAGGATTTCACAATCATAATCCTTCACCAACTCTAGCCATCTTCGTTGTCTCATGTTCAGGTCTCTTTGCGTGAAGAAGTACTTCAAACTTTGATGATCGGTGAAGATCTTACATTGAACTCCATATCAATAGTGTCTCCATATCTTCAACGCAAAAACGACTGCTGCTAACTCGAGGTCATGAGTAGGATAGTTCTTTTCATAATCCTTCTATTGTCTTGAAGCATAAGCAATCACATTTTCATTCTGCATCAATACAGCTCCGAGGCCCATCTTGGATGCATCACTATAGATTACGAACCCATCATTTCCCTCAGGAATTGCCAACACTGGAGCCGTTGTTAATCTTTTCTTCAGTTCTTGAAAACTCTTTTCACATGCATCCGTCCATTCATATTTCTTTCCTTTGCGAGTTAAGTTCGTGAGTGGAGCTGCTATCTTGGAGAAATCATCTACGAATCTCCGATAGTAACCTGCTAGACCCAAGAAGCTCCTTATTTCACTTGCATTCATCGGTTGCTTCCAATTGAGTACAGCTTCTACTTTAGCAGGGTCCACCTTAATCCCATCCTTTGAAATAACATGCCCCAGAAATGACACTTTATCAAGCCAAAACTCGTATTTAGAGAACTTAGCATATAGCTGGTGTCTTTTTAAAGTCTCCAGCACAATCCTTAAATGCTCCTCATGTTCGATAAGAATATCATCGATAAATACAATAACAAATTTATCGAGGAAATCCTTGAATACTCTGTTCATCAAATCCATAAAGGCAGGAGGTGCATTCGTCAGACCGAAAGGCGTAACCACAAATTCATGGTGACCATACCTCGACCTGAAAGCAGTCTTGGGGATATCTCCTTCTTTAATCTTTAATTGGTGATACCCTGATCGTAGATCAATCTTTGAGAACACCGATGCACCCTTGAGCTGATCAAAAAAATCATCAATTCGAGGCAAAGGATACTTGTTCTTGATCGTCACCTTGTTCAGTTCTCTGTAGTCGATGCAGAGTCTCATAGTGCCATCCTTCTTTTTCACAAACAAGACTGGAGCACCCCACGGTGAGTGACTTGGCCTGATAAATCCTTTATCTAGTAGCTCCTTTAATTGCATGTGAAGCTCCTTTAATTCTGTTGGGGCCATTCTATATGGTGCCTTTGAGATTGGGTCGGTGCCTGGAGCGAGCTCAATCTCAAATTCAACTTCTCTTTTTGGCGGTAGACTTGTTAGATCATCAGGAAACACATCTTCATATTCATGAACAACATGTACTTCTTCAATTGTTATCTTTCCTTCTTGGCTTTTGTCTACAATGTTTGCCAGATAGCCCATGCAGCCACTTGCTAAAAGCTTCCTTGCTTTCATTGCCGATAGAAACATGTGGGGTTTCTTTCTGGTCTCGCCAACATAAACGAATTTCTGATCACCTTCAGGATGGAAGATCACCTTTCATTTTTGGCATTCGATTGAGGCATTATACTTGCTTAGGAAATCCATCCCAAGAATCATGTCGTAGTCATGCATGTCGATCACAATGAGGTCGACGAAAAGTTCCCTATTAGAAATCCATAGGGGTACAGCACGCAAACAGTGCGTGGATAATATCACTTCCCCGGAGGGTAGTGTCGTAGTGAATCCCTATCTCATAGACTCTAAACGAACCCCTAACTTCTTAGCATGTGACACAGACACAAAAGAATGCATGGCACCCGTATCAAAAAGAACATAAACATCATTAGACAAGCTCGTTATCTGACCTGTGACCACATTGGAGGCTTCTGCAGCCACTTGTTCTTTCGTCATGGCGTAGATTCGGGCATTTGTCGGTGGGGCTTCAAGTCTCCCTTGACTAATTAATGGCCCTTCAAGGGAGGTTTGCATCTGATGCAGTTGGGCTTGAGGACGAGCTCTTTGTGGGGCATTGGCATTCATCAGCTTGGGGCAGTTCTTTACAAAATGGTCTTCACGCCCACATATGAAACATTGGTTTGTCCCCAATTGGCATTCCCCTGGATGTTTCTTTCTGCATTTAGCGCATGGTTGAAATCACCTGTCATTGTTGTTGCGCTGACCATCATTGTGTCTTTTGTTGTCTTGGCCCTGCTGGTTTTGAGGATTACCCTTCCTCTTGTTATTCCTCCAGTTCTAGTTATTGTTGTTGCTTCTATTGCTGTTGTTATTCCTGTGAGGAGGGCGGTTCTGGTTGTTAGCATTATTGACCTGCTGGTTGGGCTAAGGCTGGTTCCTTCTTAGCTTTGACAGATGGAACTCAGCACGTTGAGCCCCCATAACAACCTGTTCTTGGGTCCTTGGCGGACTAGCCCCATCAACAATCGCAGCAATGTCTGGCCTAAGGGCTCTAATCAATCTTCTGACCCTTTCACCTTCATTCATAACCATCCCTGGGCATAGTCAAGCAAACTGGTCAAACTTTGTCACCACATCAATGACTGACATATCCCCCTAGCGTAAGCTCTCGAACTCCTCATAATGCTTCCTTGTGACATTCATGTGGAAGAATTTCGTGTTTAACTCATGAACGAAGTCAGCCCATGTCATTTCTTCAACATTTCTGCTCTATTCGATGCCATCCCACCATATTCTGGTCTCCATTGTAAGACAGTATGAGGCACAGAGGACCTTCTCATTGTCCATGAAATCCATAAGTGGTAAGGTGGCCTCAATCGTCTTCAACCATCCTTGAGTGACTAACAAGGCAGCTGGCTTGACTCTCTTCCATCTGACTAGAAGAGGTTCCTGATAAGCTGTTCTTGGTTCAGCAACAGGAGCTGGGACTTTGTTTACTTGTGCTTGTGGCTGCGGAGGAGGAGGAAGAGGCACATCATTGCCTCGTTGTTCACCATTCTGGCCATTGGCCCTTAATGTAGCTATTTCCCTTCGTTGATCCTCCAACTGCCTTTGTAGTTCAGCAATCATTGTCATGAGTCTCTCCTTGGTCTGGGTGCGAGTCTGCATTCTTCTGTGGCCGTCCATCGTAAATTTCCTAAAATAATTAGGACTTAGAAATGATCTTCCATTTATGAGACAGGTTTTTACTACTAAATTGTTAATCATTAAACATTCAAACCTTAATCTTATCATCATACTTGCATCAATATATCTAACTTGATAACATACTTACTTGGAGGACTTGGATTGACGTGTGGCGATCTGAATTGTAATCGAAAGATTCGCTCTGATGCCAAAGCCTGTAACGCCCCTTAATTCGGACGTCACAGATGTCATTACATACATGCTTTTGTACTTGCTTAAACTTTAAACATATAAATAATATCAAACTTAAATGGTAGTATAGATTTAAAAAGTACTTGAACTTACATAACTAGGATCCATTCATACCTTCAATATATATTTTTTTTAAACTTAATATTGTTTAGAATAACATGTTTAACTTATTCCATATCATAATTTATTCAATTATACTTAAATTAATCAAGAACTTATTTAATAATATAGGTTTATCAAGTTGTAAAAAAATCAGGACTTAACAAAACATCACATCAAATCTCATTAAACATCAAATCGTTTAAAACTTACATACTCCCACAGTTCGATAGGCCGAACTTGGGACTTTGGCTGGCTGAACATGATCGGCAGGCTGGAGTTCCTTCAACCGACAGGCCAACAGAGGCTTTCCAATTCGGACTAAAAATTCATCCATGTTTGACAGGCCAGAAAATGTGATCGGCAGGCCGGCTAAAACGTTCGGCAGGCCGTCTGAGACCAATCTTTGAGAAATCTAAAATTTTAAAACCAACCAACTTCTCATAAAACATAACGGAAGTCCATAATTTATTAAAAAATGATAAAATAACTTATAAAACCACAATATAAGTATTCTTAAAACTTAACATAAAATATATGTTCAAAAATATAACTTAATAATATTAAAAAAAAACATAAAAGCGTTCTTCTTGGCGTGCTTTCGGTTACAATTCATTGTGCATATGCTCACACGCCTTCCCATGTCCTCCGCCTAGTCCATGATTTTCTTCCACTTATCTGCAACATGACATAAAACATGATTAAGCTAATGCTTAGTAAGTACATATAATTCTCACATTTAAAACATTTCATAAACATCATCATCATCATCATCATCATCATATCATAAAAGTGATTTAAGCACAATTTCATAGAAACATATCTTTCATTACGTTGACCATTCTAAAACTTATTCCATTTTTTTATCTTAAGGGCCCAAGTGTTGCACCAAAAACATCATCATAGGGGCGCCGTCATGAGAGGAGAACGGTAGCTAATCCCAAACCAAACATGACATCATAACATAGCATTTCATAACATTGGGTGTGCAACACTTATTAGGTGATACATATATACATACTTTTCATACTTTTAAACATACCATAAGCATCATGCATTACTTAAAATCATTGAAATCTTTCATAAGAAATTCTTTAAGGAAAATCATCATAAAATCATCATGAATATCCTTGTAAACATATCATCAAACCTTTAAAAAGGTGTCATGTTGCAGGTGAGAATGTACCTACCTTATCGTTAGCTTACTTAACCTTAACGTGATTTGGTGACAGCGCCGCGGTCTCATAGTGCTCGTTCCTTGAGTGTTCATGCCATTTTCTATTTAAAGATGCAATACATTAATACGTATCATAAAAGATCCCCGCATATAACATTCATTCATATACATTCATCTCATAATCCATAACCATCATCGTAAAATATGAAATTATCATCACATAAACATGGTATTATAATTTTTCTTTAATTATAAAAACTACCTTAAGCATATAAAAACAAACCATATATTTTAAACATATTTATCTTTTAAATAAAACATTTTCAAAAAAATACATATATTTTAATTTAAAACTCCATACAATCATCATATTATTATGCATAAAATCATTTTATTATCATAAAATCATGTAAATACATAAAAAGTTTAATAAAACCAAAATCCCAAAAACAACATTATCAAAACAGTTTTCTCATTATCATCTCATAAAAATTTCATAATCATAAAAACAAAATACATTCATCATACATATGCATATTCTTAACAACTTTTCATGAAAACATCATTCTTTTACCTCTTGAATAATCATTACATTTTTCATACTATCAAAATTAAATAGTAACATTTTACTGTGAGGGGTAGAAGACAGAAATATCATAGTTTTTCATTAAAAACACAGAAATGACATGAAATGTGAAGAAACATCACACATAACACTCATGAGCATCATAATAAAAACACAAAACAAATTTTTCTAACGAAAGAGAAATTGTCTGAGGAAAGAGCGTTCTAATTTTTCTAACGTAATGTGTATAATGAAGAGTCATTACTCTTCATTAAGTCATAAATTTCTGACTGTTAGGAGGGGCATGAGGCGTGGAGGAAGGAGAGAAAAGAGGAAATTAAACAAGTCATTTGCAACTTTCCATGTTTTGCCCATTTAAAATTGGAAACCATTTAAATTGACACAAATCATGCAAGTTAAACCCCTTTTATTTCCTTAACTGATAAAATCCTTCCATTATTTTGCCAATTAATCACAATTAAATCACCCAATTAACATAATTGTCTCAGCCATAAATTGGGAGAGATTTCTACTGACCGTTTGTCAGCCGTGTTCGGCCTGCCAGTTCCAGTAAGTTCGGCCTGCCGATGGGTTTCTTCGGCCTGCCGATCTCGGGCAAGATGTTCGGCCTGCCTATCTTAAAAATTTGGCCTGCCGATCTGTCATTAATTTCCATATAATAAAACATTTATACATTATTGCATCATAAATAAACATATACTTAAAATTTCACATGAACACTAGAGCACAACGATCCCATGCGGTCGTCACCTGTCACAAAACTTGACATAAAAAGTTAGTAACATGCACATCACATATCATATCATATAACTAAATTTATTAATAAAATTCCTTAGCAACATTACTAACTTAACGTGGTCCGTTATATAAAATAGGCGGGTGTTACAATTCTCCCCACCTTATAAAAGTTTTGTCCTCGAAACTTAGAATAAATACGGATACAAAGCTTTCATGTCATCTTCACGTTCCCATGTAGCTTCTTCAACTTGCTGATTTTGCCATAACACCTTGACCAATGGAATTTCTTTATTCCTCAAAGTCTTGGTTTTCTGATCGAGTATCTTTATTGGCTTTTCTTCATAACTTAAGTCTTCTCGTATCTCGATCACTTGTGGCTCAATCACATGCGTAGGGTCCGGAACATACTTCTTGAGCATGTTGACATGAAATACATCGTGCATTGCGGATATTTCAGATGGCAACTTCAGCTGATAAGCTACTTTGCCTATTCGTTTAACAACTTCATAAGGACCGATGAATCTTGGGCTTAACTTGCTTTTCTTCCCAAACCTCATAACCCCTTTCATTGGTGCAACTTTCAAGAACACATATTCGCCTACAACGAACTCTAAACGTCTTCTTCTTTTATCAGCATAACTCTTTTGACGGCTTTGAGCGGTCTCTATTCTTCTTCTTATCAACTTTATCATCTCAGAAGTTTCATTACAAAGTCGATTCTTTCAGCATCTACACTTTCCATCAACTTCTTTTTGCGAGCTTCGTGCCAACATACAGGTGACCTGCATTTTCGTCCATACAGTGCTTCATATGGTGCCATTCCAATTGTTGCCTGAAAGCTGTTGTTATAAACGAACTCTGCTAACGACAACATTTTACACTAGCTGGTCTTATAATCGAGAGAACAAGCCCGTAGCATATCTTCCAGAATCAAGTTCGTCCTCTCTGTTTGACTGTCAGTCTGAGGATGAAAAGCTATGCTGAAGTGAAGCCTGGTTCCCATTGCAGTCTATACACTCTTCCAAAACTTAGATGTGAACCTGCCATCATGAACTGAGATAATTGACTTGGGAATCCCATGAAGTCGTACAATCTCCTTAACATAGAGTTTCGCTAATCGTTCCATAGAGAAAGTGATCTTGATAGCAATGAAATGCGCCGTCTTCGTCAGCCGATCCACAACTACCCAAATTGCATCATAACCGTTCGTAGTTTTGGGTAAGCCAGTAATGAAATCCATTGCTATTTCTTCCCATTTCCATTCTGGTATTTGGATAGACTGCAGTTCACCACCAGGTCTCTGGTGTTCCGCCTTTACTTGCTGACATGTCATACATTTCTTCACATACATTGCAACATCACGTTTCATTCCAAACCACCAGAAGTTACCCTTTAGATCATTATACATCTTCGTTGCACCTCGATGAATAG
The DNA here is from genome assembly GCA_025403435.1 of Artocarpus heterophyllus. Lineage (NCBI taxonomy): Eukaryota > Viridiplantae > Streptophyta > Magnoliopsida > Rosales > Moraceae > Artocarpus > Artocarpus heterophyllus. The sequence goes on along the minus strand of CM046332.1, from coordinate 19,141,042 downwards.
AGTAAGGAGTGTCATGAATTTCTGCCAAGATCCTTTCCCTTAAATCATCAACATTGGGAACACATAAACGGTCCTTAAGGTACAGAGTTCCATCATCTGTAATACGAAACTCTTGACATTTTCCCTCTTTCATTTCTTGCTTGATCCTTACAAGGCTTATGTCGTCATCTTGTTTACTCTGAATTTCATCATACATCATCGAAGCAAGAGAGAGTGCTGATAGTTGGCCTGCTATAAGTTCTAAACCGAAGTCTAGAGTTTCCTTCCTTAAAGGTGGAGACATTACTTGCATTGACATCAACGTGGCAACTGACTTCCTACTTAAAGCATCAGCTACTCGGTTAACTTTACCAGGATGATAAAGGATTTCACAATCATAATCCTTCACCAACTCTAGCCATCTTCGTTGTCTCATGTTCAGGTCTCTTTGCGTGAAGAAGTACTTCAAACTTTGATGATCGGTGAAGATCTTACATTGAACTCCATATCAATAGTGTCTCCATATCTTCAACGCAAAAACGACTGCTGCTAACTCGAGGTCATGAGTAGGATAGTTCTTTTCATAATCCTTCAATTGTCTTGAAGCATAAGCAATCACCTTTTCATTCTGCATCAATACAGCTCCGAGGCCCATCTTGGATGCATCACTATAGATTACGATCCTATCATTTCCCTCAGGAATTGCCAACACTGGAGCCGTTGTTAATATTTTCTTCAGTTCTTGAAAACTCTTTTCACATGCATCCATCCATTCATACTTCTTTCCTTTGCGAGTTAAGTTCGTGAGTGGAGCTGCTATCTTGGAGAAATCTTCTACGAATCTCCGATAGTAACCTGCTAGACCCAAGAAGCTCCTTATTTCACTTGCATTCATCGGTTGCTTCCAATTGAGTATAGCTTCTACTTTAGCAGGGTCCACCTTAATCCCATCCTTTGAAATAACATGCCCCAAAAATGACACTTTATCAAGCCAAAACTCACATTTAGAGAACTTAGCATATAGCTGGTGTCTTTTTAAAGTCTCCAGCATAATCCTTAAATGCTCCTCATGTTCTTCTTCATTCTTAGAGTAGATAAGAATATCATCGATAAATACAACAACAAATTTATCGAGGAAATCCTTGAATACTCTGTTCATCAAATCCATAAAGGCAGTAGGTGCATTCGTCAGACCGAAAAGCATAACCACAAATTCATGGTGACCATACCTCGACCTGAAAGCAGTCTTAGGGATATCTCCTTCTTTAATCTTTAATTGGTGATACCCTTATCGTAGATCAATCTTTGAGAACACCAATGCACCCTTGAGCGGATCAAACAAATCATCAATTCGAGGCAAAGGATACTTGTTCTTGATCGTCACCTTGTTCAGTTCTCTGTAGTCGATGCAGAGTCTCATAGTGCCATCCTTCTTTTTCACAAACAAGACTGGAGCACCCCACGATGAGTGACTTGGCCTGATAAATCCTTTATATAGTAGCTCCTTTAATTGCATGTGAAGCTCCTTTAATTTTGTCGAGGCCATTCTATATGGTGCCTTTGAGATTGGGTCGGTTCCTGGAGCGAGCTCAATCTCAAATTCAACTTCTCTTTCTGGCGGTAGACTTGTTAGATCATCAGGAAACACATCTTCATATTTATGAACAACATGCACATCTTCAATTGTTATCTTTCCTTCTTGGCTTTTGTCTACAATGTTTGCCAGATAGCCCATGCAGCCACTTGCTAAAAGCTTCCTTACTTTCATTGCCGATAGAAACATGTGGGGTTTCTTTCTGGTCTCGCCAGCATAAACGAATTTTTGATCACCTTCAGGATGGAAGATCACCTTTCGTTTTCGGCATTCGATTGAGGCATTATACTTGCTTAGGAAATCCATCCCAAGAATCATGTCGTAGTCATGCATGTCGATCACAATGAGGTCGACGAAAAGTTCCCTATTAGAAATCCATAGGGGTACAGCACGCAAACAGTGCGTGGATAATATCACTTCCCCGGAGGGTAGTGTCGTAGTGAATCCCTGTCTCATAGGCTCTAAACGAACCCCTAACTTCTTAGCATGTGACATAGACACAAAAGAATGCGTGGCACCCGTATCAAAAAGAACATAAACATCATTAGACAAGCTCGTTATCTGACCTGTGACCACATTGGAGGCTTCTGCAGGCACTTGTTCTTTCGTCATGGCGTAGATTGGGGCATTTGTCGGTGGGGCTTCAAGTCTCCCTTGACTAATTAATGGCCCTTCAAGGGAGGCTTGCATCTGATGCAGTTGGGCTTGAGGATGAGCTCTTTGCGGGGCATTGGCATTCATCAGCTTGGGGCAGTTCTTTACAAAATGGTCTTCACGCCCACATATGAAACATTGGTTTGTCCCCAATCGGCATTCCCCTGGATGTTTCTTTCCGCATTTAGCACATGGTTGAAATCGCCTGTCATTGTTGTTTCACTGACCATCATTGTGCCTTTTGTTGTCTTGGCCCTGCTGGTTTTGAGGATTACCCTTCCTCTTATTTTTCCTCCAGTTCTGGTTGTTGTTGTTGTTGTTGTTCCTGTGAGGAGGGCGGTTCTGGATGTTAGCATTATTGACCTGCTGGTTGGGCTGAGGCTGGTTCTTTCTTAGCTTTGACAGATGGAACTCAGCACGTTGAGGCCTCATAACAACCTATTCTTGGGTCCTTGGTAGACTAGCCCCATCAACAATCATAGCAATGTTTGGCCTAAGGGCTCTAATCAACCTTCTGACCCTTTCACCTTCATTCATAACCATCCCTGGGCATAGTCGAGCAAGCTTTGTCACCACATCAGTGATTAATATATCCCCCTGGCGTAAGCTCTCGAACTCCTCATAATGCTTCCTTGCGACATTCATGTGGAAGAACTTCATGTTGAACTCGTGAACGAAGTCAGCCCATGTCATTTCTTCAACATTTCTGCTCTGTTCGATGCCATCCCACCATATTCTAGCCTCCAATGTAAGACAGTACGAGGCACAGAGGACCTTCTCATTGTCTGTGAAATCCATAAGTCGTAAGGTGGCCTCAATCATCTTCAACCATCCTTGAGTGACTAACGGGTCCTTTGAACCCTCAAAGTCAGCTGGCTTGACTCTCTTCCATCTGACCAGAAGAGGTTCCTAATAAGCTGCTCTTGGTTCAGCAGCAGGAGCTGGGACTTCATTTACTTGTGCTTGTGGCTGTGGAGGAGGAGGAGGAGGAGGCACATCATTGCCTCGTTGTTCACCATTCTGGCCATTGGCCCTTAATGCAGCTATTTCCCTTCGTTGATCCTCCAACTGCCTTTGTAGTTCAACAATCATCGTCATGAGTCTCTCGTTGGTCTGGGCGCGGGTCTGTGTTCTTCTGTGGCCGTCCATCGTAAATTTCCTAAAATAATTAGGACTTAGAAATGATCTTCCATTTATGAGATAGGTTTTCACTACTAAATCGTTAATCATTAAACATTCAAACCTTAATCTTATTGTCATACTTGCATCAATATATCTAACTTAATAACATACTTACTTGGAGGACTTGGATTGATGTGTGGCAATATGAATTGTAATCGAAAGATTCGCTCTGATACCAAAGCCTATAACGCCCCTTAATTCGGACGTCACAGATGTTGTTACATACATGCATTCGTACTTGCTTAAATGTTAAACATATAAATAATATCAAACTTAAATGGTAGTATAGATTTTAAAAGTACTTGAACTTTCTTAACCAGGATCCATTCATACCTTCAATATATATATATTTTTAAAAACTTAATATTGTTTAGAATAACATGTTTAACTTATTCCATATCATAATTTATTCAATTATACTTAAATTAATCAAGAACTTATTTAATTATATAGGTTTATCAAGTTGTAAAAAAATCAGGACTTAACAAAACAGTACATCAAATCTCATTAAACATCAAATCGTTTAAAACTTACTTACTCCCACAGTTCGGCAAGCCGAACTTAGGACTTCGACAGGCCGAACATGATCAGCAGGCCGGAGTTCCCTCAACCGGCAGGCCGGCAGAGGCTTTGCAATTTGGACTAAAAATTCATCCATGTTCGGTAGGCCAGAAAATATGATCGACATGCCGAAGTTCTGGTCTTCGGTAGGTAGGCCAAAACGTTCGGCAGGCCATCCGAGACCAATCTTTGAGAAATCTAAAATTTTAAAACCAACCAACTTTTCGTAAAACATAACGGAAGTCCATCATTCTTTAAAAAATGATAAAATAACTTATAAAACCATAGTACAAGTATTCTTAAAACTTAACATAAAATATATGTTCAAAATTATAACTTAATAATAATAAAAAAAAAAACATAAAAGCGTTCTTCTTGGCGTGCTTCCGGTTTCAATTCATCGTGCATATGCTCACACGCCTTCCTATGTCCTCCGCCTAGTCCATGATTTTCTTACCCTTATTTGCAACATGACATAAAACATGATTAAGCTAATGCTTAGTAAGTACATATAATTCTCACATTTAAAACATTTCATAAACATCATCATCATCATATCATAAAAGTGCTTTAAGCACAATTTCATATAAACATATCTTTCATTACGTTGACCATTTTAAAACTTATTCCATTTGTTTATCTTAAGGGCCCAAGTGTTGCGCCAAAAACATCATCATAGGCACGCCGTCATGAGAGGAGAAGGGTAGCTAATCCCAAACCAAACATGACATCATAACATAGCATTTCATAACATTGGGTGTGCAACACTTATTAGGTGATACATATATACATACTTTTCATACTTTTAAACATGCCATAAATATCATGCATTACTTAAAATCATGAAAATCTTTCATAAGAAATTCTTTAAGGAAAATCATTATAAAATCATCATGAATATCCTTGTAAACATATCATCAAAACCTTGAAAAATGTGTCATGTTGCAGGTGAGAATGTACTTACCTTATCGTTAGCTTACTTAACCTTAACGTGATTTGGTGACGATGCCGCGGTCTCGTAGTGCTCGTTCCTTGAGTGTTCATGCCATTTTCCATTTAAAGATGCAATACATTAATACGTATCATAAAACATCCATGCATATAACATTCATTCATATACATTCATCTCATAATCCATAACCATCATCGTAAAATATGAAATTATCATCACATAAACATGGTATTATAATTTTTCTTTAATTATAAAAACTACCTTAAGCATATAAAAACAAACCATATATTTTAAACATATTTATCTTTCAAATAAAACGTTTTCGAACAAATACATATATTTTAATTTAAAACTCCATACAATCATCATATTATTATGCATAAAATCATTTTATTATCATAAAATCATGTAAATACATAAAAAGTTTAATAAAACAAAAATCCCAAAAACAATATTATCAAAACAGTTTTCTCATTGTCATCTCATAAAAATTTCATAATCATAAAAACAAAATACATTCATCATACATATGCATATTCTTAACAACTTTTCATGAAAACATCATTTTTTTACCTCTTGAATAATCATTACATTTTTCATACTTTCAAAATTAAATAGTAACATTTTACTGTGAGGGGTAGAAGACAGAAATATCATATTTTTTCATTAAAAACACAGAAATGACATGAAATGTGAAGAAACATCACACATAGCACTCATGAGCATCATAATAAAAACACAAAACAAAATACACTACCTAGAGAGGATATTGTAGACGAATTTGAGGAGGAGAATATCTTTTCAAAAATTCCAGAAAAGCCGAATTCATACCTTGAAGTTTCTTCTCAAAATTCATGAATTTTAACCAACGAATAAGACTTTTTCTTTCTATATTTGGAGAGAATTTTCGTGAGAGAGAGAGAGAAGCACTCGTGGAGAAGAGAAGAGGAAGAGAAAATAATGAGAGAACGTCTCAGAACCGAGAGAGAAATTATCTGAGGAAAGAGCGTTCAAATTTTTCTAACGTAATGTGTATAATGAAGAGTCATTACTCTTCATTAAGTCAGAAATTTCTGACTGTTAGGAGGGGCATGAGGCTTGGAGGAAGGAGAGAAAAGAGGAAATTAAACAAGTCATTCACAACCTTCCTTGTTTTGCCCATTTAAAATTGGAAACCATTTAAATTGACACAAATCATGCAAGTCAAACCCCTTTTATTTCCTTAACTGATAAAATACTTCCATTATTATGCCGATTAATCACAATTAAATCACCCAATTAACATAATTGTCTCAGCCATAAATTGGGAGAGATTTCTGCTAACCGTTTGTCAGCCGTGTTCGGCCTGCTGGTTTTCCCCTTCGGCCTGCCGATGGGTTTCTTTGGCCTGCCGATCTCGGGCAAGATGTTCGGCCTGCCGATCTTAAAAGTTTGGCCTGTCGATCTTAAAAATTTGGCCTGTCGATCTGTCATTAATTGCCGTACAATAAAACATTCATACATTATTGCATCATAAATAAACATATACTTAAAATTTCACATGAACACTAGAGCACAACGATCTCATGCGGTCATCACCTGTCACAAAACTTGACATAAAAAGTTAGTAACATGCACATCACATATCATATCATATAACTAAATTTATTAACGAAATTCCTTAGCTACGTTACTAACTAAACGTGGTCCGTTACATAAAATAGGCGGGTGTTACGATTCTCCCCACCTAAGAGTTGTCATCAAGGGTAAGCAATCTAAGCTTTTCCTTAAATTTCTCAGGATAAAGTTTATAAGTTAATGAGAGATTTGATGATTGGGTGAGAAAAAAATGTTGTAATAATTATTTTTGTGTGATTAGCATGGCTAGTGTTTGTATGTGATGTAAAAAGTTAGTATGGTATGTTAGAGTTATGTTTTTACACGTTTTAGTTTGTGGAAACATTTTCCACAAACTTTGAACGTGTAAACGGAGGCCTTAGAATCGATTTTTAAAACTTTACCGAACACGGGACTTTTAGTTTTTGTCGTTTTGTACAAAATCTCGTGACTGTGAAAAAACACAGTTTTGACTCTAAATAGGCCTACCGAACAATTTTTATGGACTGCCTAAACAGTCCCCAAAAACTGCCAAAAAGGCAGCCTAAAAAACTGCCTAATGCAATTTATTGAAACTGCCCAAAACAGTTCCAGCAGTGCTGGAATTGATTTGCCAATTTCAAACTATTTTGAGTCCGAATTTTACATTTCACGAAACACAGAAGTTTTATATTTTATGAGACAAACAACTTTCGTGAAGAAATTTTTTTCAAAATCTGCCTCTAAAACAGTTATTGCGTAGAAAAACTACGTTATTGGCAGTTTTCTAAAATAGTCCAAAAACTACATTTTTGCATAGAAAAGTGTTTTTAGGTTTCGGGTCATTTCGAGAACGCATTACAATTTTTCCAAACATAAAAGTTTAAGTTTGCAACAAAATGGAGAACTTTTGTGAAATACTGCTTTTAAATTGGACTTTAAATTGGACATAAAAATAGTCAAAACTTTTAATTGGTAAAAATTTCAAAGTTTTAACCGGGAAGCAATTTTGCCAAAGAAAAATGGTAACCGGTACTTTAAAAACAAACAAGAAAATTATACAAACACACATTTAAAAACAAGTGACCTTTATGAGGAAAAACTTTAAAAGAAAATTTGTGTTTAATAAACGATTTCATATAAATCTTCCAAAATTACTCCACCGGTACCAGTTTTTACAAACAAAGATTGCATGACCTTAAGATTTGACTTTTCACTCAACGAAGAAATTACAGTACTTTTGAAAGGTTATATAAGCTTAAGATTTATTGGGTTAACAATTTCAGGTATTATTTTATAGAGCGATTTTTATTTGAAATTCCAAGTTAAATGGGTAAGAATTTCAAAGATAAACTTTAATAGTTTTCAATTGAACATTATTTCGGCAAGCATAAAATCCTGATACGATAGAACCTTAATGCCACAATGTTAGGCACGGGTCCAAAGCCCATTTTCAGTCTAAAATGCCATGTAGAACACAATCTATCGGTATAATGTATATGACGTTATGATGCCATTTTGGGGCTTACGAGCTTAAAAATAATTACGAAGCCATTAAATGGATTTAAAATAAGCCCAATGAGGACTTGAGATAAGAATCCTGAATTTAGAAAATGTCTAATATAATGGATCAAAGTCTCACAGACTTAACAATGATAGATAATTAATTAATTAATTAATTAATTATCAACCTGGATACGATCAAATGGCAATTAAGGAAAAGTTTAAATATTATGAGGATTCAGTAAAAATAATCCTTATGATAGAAATGGTGAAATCTATGATCAATTGATAAAAGAATTTACAATTTACTAGAGTGATCGAATTCTTGTGGTTATGCTAAAATCTAAATAGCATAAAATGAAGTATTCTTACACACTCCAAATGCGCATTTTGTACAGATTTGTTTCCAAATAGAAAAGAAGGAATTCATAATCTATAGGGAAGCCTACTTTACTGAAACAGATAAGTAGGAATCTCGCCTATAGTATGAATAGTTTTAAAAATAAATTAATTTTAAATATTTTCATAAAATTTATGAAAATGCATGATCAGTGATTTGTTATACTGTTATATATTATGATGTGATATGTTATGTTATGACATGATGTGAAATGCTATGATGATCATGATATGATTAATGTGTGATGTATGCAATATTTAAATTATATTGTTTAATCACCTTTAAGTCAAGTATGATTATGATTTACGATTCATGAATTATGAAATTGTAATGTTATGTAGTGATAAGTCATACTGCATACATACAATAAGACAAGTGAAACTTATAAGACAAGTTAAGGGTGTTGTACCAACCTCTCGACCCACGGGGAGGCTCCATGTTAAAGTAATGAATGATCTTGGTGTTGTTGGGACCTCGCGAACCCTAACTTCCTAAGACTTGCGCGCAACCGGTGCGATCACTCAGGCCCAAAGTAAGAAGATAAGTTACAGCTTAAATAATTAAGCATAAACAAGTTGATAAGCAAGCATAAAATGCTCATGCATATTTTTATTAAAATGATTTTTAATTATGTTTTGCGAGGCTAATTTTCTACTTGCTGAGTGAAAGCTCATTTAAGTATGTTCATGCTGTAGGTAAGAAAAACCTGTCAGCGACACTTGATGGGCAGTGGTGAGTGGCGGACGAATGGTGAAGATGGGAATGGATACCGCTCACGTAATGTAATATTTTTGCATTATTATTTTACGAATTTATGCATGTTTTATTTTACAAAATTTCATATGCTACACTTTACGAAAATTATGTACATATGAATAAGTAAATAATTTACGCAATTATGTTTTAAAAACCGAGCTTATAATTACGCAACCTTGGTCCAGAGGATTTTAAAGTTTAAAAATGTTGCAATAGTTAATGCAACAAATGCACAAAATTTGTAAGAAAGAAAATTATAAGTTCATTTAGAATTACACTAAGTTAAGAAATGAATTTTATGAATATGTTTTATGAAGTCATTATGAAAGTTTAAAAGAAAAGCTTTAAGAAATTAGTATCTTAAACTTAAAAGTTAAGTTATAAGAATTCGTTTGTTATTAAGATTTATAAAATAGTTATTACTTCCTCTAAGGTTTCATGTTAAGGATTCCACAACAAGAATCCATTTAAAAAAAAAATTGCAAATTTCTGTACTTTATTCGTAAGTATATTTAAGTTCATGGACATGTTTGAGTTAAGTGACGGCCTCATAAGGGCGGGTCATTACAGATGGTATCAGAGTAGGTATCCTGCCATCCTACTTCACATTGTCACGCGTCTGCTTCGCTATAGTCCAAGTAAGTTATATTAATTAAATGTTAAGATAAGTTACGTTAAATGATAGGTGCCGATTTTTCATGTAATAGCAATCGAGTTATCAGCATATAAGTACGATTTTAGATGTCCTCTCATGGCTCAACGTCAAGTTTAGCCATCAAGACGCCTCAAATCATAGGAAGCGATATTGGGTGCCAACTTCCGAAGCAAGCAGGACAACTTCTAGAATCACGTGAACACTGGAATCAACACTTCGAGATGATCACCACTCAGAGTGCAAATTCAAATAAGAATATTTGAAGTATAATGCCCACCCTTACAGACGTCACAGATGTCGTTACATTCATACATTACATACTTATTTATATAAACTTTAAGTACAAAACTTAAAAGATACTTTAAGTGTAAACATAAATAAGGGAAAACATATCCAGGATCCATTCATACTTTTTTTTTTTTATAACATAACATTGCTTAACTTATTCCATATCATAATTATTTCAATTATACTTTAAATGAATCATAAACTTATTTTTATAGTATAGTTTACCAAATTGTAATATCACAACTTATAAAAAAAAGCATCACATTGTTTATAACTTATTTACTCCCACAGTTCGGCAGGCCGAACTTGGGACTTCGGCAGGCCGGACATATTCGACTGGCCTGAGTTCCTCAACCGGCAGGCCGTCAGAGGCTTTGCAAAACTGGCTTAAAAACCTATCATCGTTCGACAGGCCGAACCTTCAAACATTGGCAGGCTGACCAATAATATTCGACAGGCCGACCGAGACAAAAATTTTTCAGAAAACTTAATTTTAAAACAAATCCAACTTTTCATAAAAATGCAGAAGATCAAATTTCTTAAAAATTATAAAATAAAATATAAAAACATAGTTCTTGTATTCTTAAAACTTAACATAAAATATGTTAAAATATAAAACTTGATTTAAAACATAGAAACTTTCTTCTTGGCATTCTTTCGATTACAATTCATCGTGCTTAGTGCTCACATGCCTTCCCATGTCCTCTGCCTAATCCATGATCTTCTTACCCATATCTGCAACATGACATAAACTTGAATAAGCTAATGCTTAGTAAGTACATATACTTCTCACAATTTAAAAACATTTCATATACATCATTATCATCATCATCATATCATAAAAGTGCCTTAAGCACAATTTCATAGAACATATCTTTCATTACATTGACCATATTAAAATTTATTCCATTTTATCTTAAGGGCCCAAGTGTTGCACCATAAACATCATTGTAGGTGCGTCATCATGAGAGGAGAAGGGTAACTAATCCCAAACTAAACATGACATCATAACATATCATTTCATAACATTGGTGTGCTACACTTATTAGGTGATACATATATATACATAATTTTCATGCTTTGAAACATGTCATCATCATACATGCATAACTTTAAATCATGAAAATCTTTCATAAGAAATCCTTTAAGGAGAATAACCATAAAATCATCATGAATATCATTGTGAATATATTATCAAACCTTGTAAAACGTGTCATGTTGCAGGTGAGAATGTACTTACCGTCAAAGCTAACTTACTTAAACTTAATATGCGTTGGTGACGACGTCGCGGTCTCGATGTGCTCGTTCCTTTGTGTGTTCATGCCATTTATTAAAAATACAATTAAATTAATACTTATCATAAAACATCCATTCATAAAACATTCATATATACGCTCATCTCATATTACAAACATAATTCATAACTATCATTGTGAAAACATAAAATTATCATCACATATACATTCATCTCATATAACATTATTCATAACATGTTTCCTTAAGTATTATCATTAAAACATCTTATACATTACAAACATAAACATCTTTTAAAAATGTTTTTGGACAATTAAAATACATATATTTTAATTTTAAAATTCATACAAACATATTATTTTCATGCATTTCAATATCATAGAATCATTTCATCATCAATAAAAATCATTAAAACATATAAAACATTTCATAAAACGAAAATCCAAAAACAACATTGCTAAAACAGTTTTCTTGACGTAATCTCATAAAAATTTCATAACATAAAATGGATTCATCAAAACATTATCAAACCTTGCAGTCAATATCATAACATATACATGAATATTCTTGTCAACTTTCATGAAAAACATCATTCATTTACCCCTTGAATAAATATTACATTTTTCATGCATCATATCCAAACAACAATATTTTACTGTGAAGGATAGAGGATAGAAAATTCATATTTTATCATAGAAACAACGAAATGACTTGAAACTTGGAGAAACATCACATAATACATACATGAACATCATATTAAAAACTCAGAGCAAAATACAATACCTAGAGAAAGGTATTGTAGATGAATTGAGGAGGAGAAATTCTTTTCAAAAACACAAAGAAGCGAGTCCTTACCTTAAAAGATTTTCTTCTCAAAACCCTTGAATTCAACCAACGAAAACGTAACTTTTTCTTTCAATTTTCTTATAGAGAATTTTTGAGAGAGAAGAAATGGAATTTGTGGAGAAGAGAAGAGGAAGAGGAAGAGAAAACGTCTCAAAAACTGAGAGAGAGAAGAGCGGGAAGATGAGAGTAAAAAAATCGAAAAGAACGTTAAAAATTTTTAACATAATGAGCATAATTGAAAAAATTCAATACCCTCCATTAAGTCAGAATTTTCTGACTAATTGATGACTATTGGCGTGGAGGAAGGAGAGAAAAGAGGGAAAGTCAAAACTTTAGTCTTACTTGCCATATTTTTGCCCTCTAAAAATAGGAAACCACTTAAAATAATACAAATCAATGTGAAGTCAAACCTTTTATTTCCTTAACTGACAAAATTAATCCATAATTATGCCAATTAATCACAATAAATTATTCAATTAACGTAATTATCTCAGCCATAAATTTGGAGAGATTTCTGCTCACTGCTCGTCAGCCATGTTTGGCCTGTCGATTCTCCTCTTCGGTCTGCTGATTCCACCAAGTTTGGCCTGTGATGCTTTCCATCGGCCGGCCGATCTTTGACAGACTTTTTGGCCTGCCGAATTGTCTTTAATTGCCATACATTAAAACACTCAATTCATCATTGCATCATAATTAAACATACATTAAAGTATTCATGAACACTTGAGCACAACGATTCAATGCGGTCGTCACCTGTCATAAAACTTGACATAAAAGTTAGTAACATTAAAATCATATATCATAACATATAACATAAATTATTAATAAAATTTCCTTAACGTCGTTACTAACTTAACGTGATCCGTTACATAAAAATAGGTGGGTGTTACAATTCTCCCCACCTTATAAAAGTTTCATCTTTGAAACTTAGAACAATTGCGGATACATAGTTCTCATGTCATCTTCACGTTCCCATGTAGCTTCTTCAACTTGCTGATTTCGTCATAACACCTTGACCAATGGAATTTCTTTATTCCTCAAGGTCTTGGTTTTCCGATCGAGTATCTTCATTGTCTTTTTTCATAACTTAAGTCTTCTCGTATCTCGATCACTTGTGGCTTAAACACATGCGTAGGGTTCGAAACATACTTCTTAAGCATGGAGAAATGAAATACATCGTGCATTGCGGACATTTTTGAAGGCAACTTCAGCTGATAAGCTACTTTGCCTATTCGCTTCATGATTTCAAACGGACCGATGAATCTTGGGCTTAACTTGCTTTTCTTTCCAAACCTCATAACTCCTTTCATTGGTGCAACTTTCAAAAACACATACTCGCCCACGGCGAACTCTAAGGGTCTTCTTCTCTTGTCAGCATAACTCTTCTGACGGCTTTGAGTGGTCTCTATTCTTCTTCTTATCAACTTTGTCATCTCAGAAGTTTCATTCACAAAATCAGTTCTTTCAACATCGATGTTTTTCATCAATTTCTTTTCACCAGCTTCGTGCCAACATATAGGCGACCTGCATTTTTGTGCATACAGTGCCTCATAAGGTGCCATTCCAATTGTCGCCTGAAAGCTGTTGTTGTAAGCAAACTCTGCTAACGGCAACATTTTACACCAGCTGGTCTTGAAATCGAGAGAACAAGCCCGTACCATATCCTCTAAAATCAAGTTCGTCCTCTCCATTTGGCCGTCTATTTGAGGATGAAAAGTTGTACTGAAATGTAGCCTGGTTCACATTTTTGTCTGTACACTCTTCCAAAACTTAGATGTGAACTTGCCATCACGATCTGAGATGATTGACTTAGGAATTCCATGAAGTTGTACAATTTCCTTGACATAGAGTTCCCCCAACCGTTCCATAGAATAAGTGATCTTGATAGGAATAAAATGCGCCATCTTAGTCAGTCGATCCACAACTACCCAAATTGCGTCATAACCGTTCATAGTCCTAGGCAAACCGGTAATGAAATCCATCGTTATATCTTCTCATTTCCATTCTGGTATTTGGATAGACTGCAGTTCACCACCAGGTCTCTAGTGTTCAGCCTTTACTTGTTAAAATGTCTTACATTTCTTCACATACATTGCAACATTATGTTTCATTCCCAACCACCAAAAGTTACCCCTTAGATCATTATACATCTTTGTTGCACCTGGATGAATAGAGTAAGGAGTGTCATGAATTTCTGCCAAGATCTTTTCTCTTAAACCATCAACATTGGGAACACATAAGCGGTCCTTGAGGTACAAAGTTCCGTCATCCGCATTAGGAAACTCTTGACATTTCCCTTCTTTCATCTCTTGCTTAATCCTTACAAGACTTATATCTTCATCTTGCTTTCTCTGAATTTCATCATACATCGTCGAAGCAATGGTGAGAGCTGACAGCTGACCTGCTATAAGTTCCAAACCGAAGTCTAGAATTTCCTTCCTCAAAGGTGGAGTCATTACTTGCATTGACATTAACGTGGCAACTGACTTCCTACTTAAAGCATCAGCCACTCAGTTAGCTTTTCCAGGGTGATAAAGGATTTCACAATCATAATCTTTCACCAACTCTAACCATCTTCGTTGTCTCATGTTCAGGTCTCTTTGCGTGAAGAAGTACTTCAGACTTTGATGATCAGTGAAGATCTTACATTGGACCCCATACAAATAGTGTCTCCATATCTTCAACGCAAAAACGACTGCTGCTAACTCGAGGTCATGATTAGGATAGTTCTTTTCATAATCCTTCAGTTGTCTTGACGCAGAAGCAATCACCCTTTCATTTTGCATTAATACAGCTCCGAGGCCCATCTTGGATGCATCACTATAAATTACAAATCCATCATTCCCTTCCAGTATAGCCAATACTGGAGCTGTCGTTAGCCTCTTCTTCAATTCCTGAAAACTCTTCTCGTTTGCATCTGTCCATTCATACTTCTTTCCTTTGCAAGTCAGATTCATGAGTGGAGCTGCTATCTTGGAGAAATCTTCTACAAATCTCCAATAATAACCTGCTAAACTTAAGAAGCTCCTTATTTCACTTGCATTCGTTGGTTGCTTCCAGTTGAGAATAGTTTCTACTTTAGCAAGGTCAACCATAATCCCTTCCTTTGAAATAACATGCCCCAAGAAAGACACTTTATCTAGCCAAAACTTGCATTTGGAGAACTTTGCATATAGCTGGTGTCTTCTTAAAGTCTCCAGCACAATCCTTAAATGCTCCTCATGTTCTTCTTGATTCTTAGAATAGACAAGAATATCATCGATAAATACAACAACAAATTTATCGAGGAAATCCTTGAATACTCGGTTCATCAAATCCATAAAGGCAGCCGATGCATTCGTCAAACTGAAAGGCATAACCACGAATTCATGGTGACCATACCTTGATCTGAAGGCAGTCTTGGGAATATCTCCTTCTTTAACCTTCAATTGATGATATCTTGATCGTAAATCTATCTTTGAAAACACAGATGCACCCTTAAGCTGATCAAATAAATCATCGATTTGAGGCAACGGGTACTTGTTCTTGATTGTCACCTTGTTCAGAGCTCTGTAGTCAATGCAGAGTCTCATAGTGCCATCCTTCTTCTTAACAAATAGAACTGAAGCTCCCCATGGTGAGTGACTTGGCCTGATAAAACCTTTTTCAAGTAGTTCTTTTAATTGCGTGTGAAGCTCCTTTAACTCCACTGGGGCCATTCTGTAGGGCGCTTTTGAGATTGGATCGATGCCAGGAGCGAGCTCAATCTTGAATTCGACTTCTCTTTCTGGTGATAAACTCGTCAGATCATTAGGAAACACTACAGCATATTATGAACTACAGGTACATCTTCAATTCTTATCTTTTCTTCTTGGCTTTTGTCTACAATGTTTGCTAGATAGCCCATGCAGCCACTTGCTAATAACTTCCTTGCTTTCATTGTGGATAGAAACATGCTGGGTTTCTTTCTGGACTCGCCAACATAGATGAACTTCTGATCACCTTCTGGATGGAAGATCACCTTTTGTTTTTGACACTCAATAGAGGCATTCTACTTACTCAAGAAATCCATCCCAAGAATCATATCGTAGTCATGCATGTCGATCACAATGAGGTCGACAAAAAGCTCCCTATCAGAAATCCATAGGGGTACTGTACGCAGACAATGCGTAGATAATATCACTTCCCTAGAGGATAGTGTCGTAGTGAATCCCTATCTCATAGGCTCTAAACGAACCTCTAACTTCTTAGCATATGACATAGATACAAAAGAATGCATGGCACCCGTATCAAAAAGGACATAAGCATCATTAGATAAACTTGTTATCTGACCTATGACCACATTGGAGGCTTCAGTAGCCACTTGTTCTTTCGTCATGGCATAGATTCGGGCATTCGTCGGTGGGGCTTCAATTCTCCCTTGACTAATAAGTGGCCCTTCAAGGGAAGCTTGCATCTGATGTAGCTGGGCTTGAGGAGGAGCTCTCTGAGGGGCATTGGCATTCATCAGCTTGGGACAGTTCTTAACAAAGTGGTCTTCATGCCCACAAATAAAGCATTGGTTTGTTCCTAGGCGACATTCCCCTGGATGTTTCTTTCCACATTTAGTACATGGTTGAAACCGCCTGTTATTGTTGTTGTGCTGACCATCATTATGCCTCTTGTTGTCTTGGCCCTGCTAGTTTTGAGGATTACCCTTCCTCTTGTTGTTCCTCTAATTTTGGTTGTTTTTGTTGTTCCTATGTGGGCTTGTTGACCCGACTGAGGCTGGTTCTTTCTTAACTTTGATAGATGGAACTCCGCATGCTGGGCTCTCATAACAACCTGTTCTTGACTCCTGGGTGGACTTGCCCCATCCACAATAATAGCAATTTCAGGCCTAAGAACCTTGATCAGCCTTCTGACCCTTTCACTTTCACCCATAACCATTCCTGGACATAAACGGGCTAGTTGGTCGAACTTCGTCACCACATCAGTGACTGACATATCCCCCTGGCGCAAGCTCTTGAACTCCTCATAATGCTTCCTCGTGATATTCATATGGAAGAACTTTGTGTTGAATTCATGAACGAAGTCAGCCCATGTCATTTCATCAACATTCCTGCTCATTTCTATGCCATCCCACCAAATTCTGGCCTCATGGTGAGGCAGTACGAGGCACAGAGGACCTTTTCATTGTCCGTGAAATCCATGAGTCGTAAAGTGGCCTCAATCATCTTTAACCATCCTTGAGCTACTAATGGATCCTTAGAACCTTCGAAATCCACTGGCTTAACCCTCTTCCATCTGACCAGGAGGGGTTCCTGGTAAGCCGCTCTTGGTTCAGCAGCAGGAACTTGGACTTCGTTGACTGGTGGCTGCGGAGGAGGAGGAGGCTTATCATTGCCTCGACGGTTGTCATTCTGGCCGTTGGCCCTTAACGTAGCTATTTCCCTTCTTTGATCCTCAAGTTGTCTCTACAACTCAGCGATCATTGTCATGAGTCTTTCATTAGTCTGGGTGCGAGTCTACATTCTTCTGTGGCCGTCCATCGTTAATTCTCCTAAAAGAATTAGGAACTTAGAAATAATCTTCTAATATGAGACAGGTTTTCACTATTGGATGATTAATCATTAAACATCTAAACCTCATTCTTATCCTTATACTTGCATCAAAACATCTAACTTTATAACATACTTACTTAGAGGACTTGGATTGATGTGTGGCGATATGAATTGTAATAAAAAATTTGCTCTGATACCAAAGCCTGTAACGCCCCCCCTTACGGACGTCACAGATGTCGTTACATTCATACATTACACACTTATTTATATAAACTTTAAGTACAAAACTTATAAGATACTTTAAGTGTAAACATAAATAAGGGAAAACATATCCAGGATCCATTCATACTTTTTTTTTTTAATAACATAACATTGCTTAACTTATTCCATATCATAATTATTTCAATTATACTTTAAATGAATCATAAACCTATTTTTATAGTATAGATTTACCAAATTATAATATCACAACTTGTAAAAAAAACATCACATTGTTTATAACTTATTTACTCCCACAGTTCGGTAGGCCGAACTTGGGACTTCGGCAGGCCAGACATGATCGGCAGGCCAGAGTTCCTCAACCGACAGGCCGTCAGAGGCTTTGCAAAACTGGCTTAAAAACCTATCATCGTTCGGCAGGCCGAACCTTCAAACATCGGTAGGCCGACCAATAATGTTAGGTAGGCCGACTGAGACAAAAATTTTTCAAAAAACTTAATTTTAAAACAAATCCAACGTTTCATAAAAATGCGGAAGATCAAAATTCTTAAAAATTATATAATAAAATATAAAAACATAGTTCTTGTATTCTTAAAACTTAACATAAAATATGTTAAAATATAAAACTTGATTTAAAACATAGAAACTTTCTTCTTGGCATTCTTCCGGTTACAATTCATCGTGCTTAGTGCTCACACGCCTTCCCATGTCCTCCGCCTAATCCATGATCTTCTTACCCTTATCTGTAACATGACATAAACTTGAATAAGCTAATGCTTAGTAAGTACATATAATTCTCGCAATTTAAAAACATTTCATATACATCATCATCATCATATCATAAAAGTGCCTTAAGCACAATTTCATAGAGCATATCTTTCATTACATTGACCATATCAAAACTTATTCCATTTTATCTTAAGGGCCCAAGTGTTGCACCATAAACATCATTGTAGGCTCACCGTCATGAGAGGAGAAGGGTAACTAATCCCAAACAAAACATGACATCATAACATATCATTTCATAACATTGGTGTGCAACACTTATTAGGTGATACATATATATACATAATTTTCATGCTTTGAAACATGTCATCATCATACATGAATAACTTTAAATCATGAAAATCTTTCATAAGAAATTCTTTAAGGAGAATAACCATAAAATCATCATGAATATCATTGTGAACATATAATCAAACCTTGTAAAACGTGTCATGTTGCAGGTGAGAATGTACTTACCATCAAAGCTAGCTTACTTAACCTTAATATGCGTTGATGACAACGCCGTGGTCTCGATGTGCTCGTTCCTTTGTTTGTTCATGCCATTTATTCATTTAAAAATACAATTAAATTAATGCTTATCATAAAATATCCATTCATATAACATTCATATATACACTCATCTCATATTACAAACATAATTCATAACCATCATTGTGAAAACATAAAATTATCATCACATATACATTCATCTCATATAACATTATTCATAACATGTTTACTTAAGTATTATCATCAAAACATCTTATACATTACAAACATAAATATCTTTTAAAAATGTTTTCGAACAATTAAAATACATATATTTTAATTTTAAAATTCATACAAACATCTTATTTTCATGCATTTCAATATTATAGAATCATTTCATCATCAATAAAAATCATTTAAACATATAAAATATTTCATAAAACAAAAATCCAAAAACAACATTGCTAAAACAGTTTTCTTGACGTAATCTCATAAAAATTTCATAACATAAAATACATTCATCAAAACATTATCAAACCTTGCAGTCAATATCATAACATATACATGAACATTCTTGTCAACTTTCATGAAAAACATCATTCATTTACCCCTTGAATAAACATTACATTTTTCATGCATCATATCCAAACAACAATATTTTACTATCAAGGGTAGAGGATAGAAAATTCATATTTTATCATAGAAACAACGAAATGACTTGAAACTTGGAGAAACATCACATAATACATACATGAACATCATATTAAAAAATCAGAGCAAAATACAATACCTAGAGAAAGGTATTGTAGATGAATTGAGGAGGAGAAATTCTTTTCAAAAACACAAAGAAACGAGTCCTTACCTTAAAAGATTTTCTTCTCAAAACCCTTGAATTCAACCAACAAAAATATAACTTTTTCTTTCAATTTTCTTAGAAAGAATTTTTGAGAGAAAAGAAATGGAATTCGTGGAGAAGAGAAAAGGAAGAGGAAGAGAAAACATCTCAGAAACTGAGAGAGAGAAGAGCGAGAAGACGAGAGAAAAAAAAATGGAAAAGAACATTAAGAATTTTTAACGTAATGAGCATAACCGAAAAAATTCAATACCCTCCATTAAGTCAGAATTTTCTGACTAATTGATGACTATTGGCGTGGAGGAAGGAGAGAAAAGAGGGAAAGTCAAAACTTTAGTCTTACTTGCCATATTTTTGCCCTCTAAAAATAGGAAACCACTTAAAATAATACAAATCAATGTGAAGTCAAACCTTTTATTTCCTTAACTGACAAAATTAGTCCATAATTATGCCAATTAATCACAATAAATCACTCATTTAACGTAATTATCTCAGCCATAAATTTGGAGAGATTTCTGCTGACTGCTCGTCAGCCGTGTTCGGCCTGCCAATTTTCCTCTTCGGCCTGCCGATTCCACCAAGTTCGCCCTGCCGATGCTTTCCATCGGCCTGTCGATCTTTGGCAGACTTTTTGGCCTGCCAAACTTAAAAGTTTGGCCTGCCGAACTATCTTTAATTGCCATACATTAAAACATTCAATTCATTATTGCATCATAATTAAACATACATTAAAATATTCATGAACACTTGAGCACAACGATTCCATGCGGTCGTCACCTATCATAAAACTTGACATAAAAGTTAATAACATTAAAATCATATATCATAACATATAACATAAATTATTAATAAAATTTCCTTAACGTCGTTACTAACTTAACGTGATCCGTTACAGAAAAATAGGTGGGTGTTACATGAAGTTACAACCACAAAAGAGATAGATTGATGAGTCAACAGAGGATCTAAAGGTTCCATGAAATCTTCTCCGGATTTCAAAAATGATTAATAAATCTCACTAATTTTAATGTAACGTTTTCAATTATTATATTACAATAATAATAATAATAATAATTATTATAATAATAATAAATTTAAATAATAACAAAATGGACATTTTCTAAACTTCTTTCCTTTCTTTCTCAAGACTTGCTTTTTATTTGTGTTTTATCCCTCATTCCACTATATTAAATGTGGAGCTATGATCAAGGTGGTTATGCCTTAGAAAAGAAAAGAAGCCGCAAGTTCTTCACAGCTCAATTATTAACCCATGGCCAAAGCCGTTCCTCATGCAGCATACAAGCAGATCCTCACAAAAGCTGATTCTATAGGCGGATGGACAAGACTCTACACTTTACCACGAGAATAAAGGAAGTCACAAATAGGTTATGCAAGGGGCGCGAGGAACGCAGTCCTCCTTAAAGAATTACCACCAAAGGCGAGGATGTCAAGACATTTCTTCGAAGCACGGACGAGTACTTAGTTAGAAAGAATTTTCCAGCTTGGACCATTAACAAGGACATCGATATCTAAATCAGAGATGACATAAAAGAATAAATAGGCATAGTACCACTACGGGGCTAGTAGTGAGACACACCATACAATTGATCAAGTATACGTATAGTATACAAAATAAGATTTATGTATGAACAATAGAAGTTTTTGATAAGAAGAACTTCATGTTATGTGACCCACTAGAGACGAGTCAAGTCTCGATCTCAACAACGGTCTATGATATGCCAAGATTGGTAACAAAGAAAGGGTTTAGCAATTTCATGATATGAAAGTATGATTGACATATGTATGAATGTTACGAACTGTGATTGCCGTATGCATTATGACCCATGAATATGATATGAAATAGTTGCTAACAAAAGTGAAATGTATATCAACTCCATGATATGCAAGTATAAACGTTATGTGTATATATGATAAGAATATGCATGACATGAATATGAATAAAATGTGACAGTATGACATGTGAAAGTATGATATGAATGACATATATATGTATGATATGTTTATGAATATGATATGTATGTATGATACGTGTATGAAGTTATGATTGATGTTTGTTATTTGGATTATAAACATGATATTGTTTATAAGTGCCATAAAATGCATAATAAATATTCATGATTAAGCCCATAAGGAACCCATTAAGGACTTAACGTCTTAGATTACAATAAAATAATAGATTCCATAGAATCATCGTTTCAGTAAGGATAGATACACAGATCCTTATAAGAAATGGGATATAAGCAGAAGTTCAAGGTATAAAAGAAGAACTTCCTAGAGGTCACAGACTGTTTATGGGTGGTTACTTCTAAGCTAGTATCTGACCAAACAGACCCCACAATAGTGGTCTCAAGATGAGACGATTTCCTCCCCAACCCATAGATAATATATATATATATATTGGGAAAAGAATAAACAATAAATAAGTTATGTGGATCGGTCAAACACCAGCCTATAAGAAGTTAAAATCACGTTAAGTAGAGATTGACGAAGCAAAGTTGCTTCCACATACCTAAGAGATGTAAGTAACATCACAAGGATATTAGAAGAGAATAAGAATGACAAAGTACAGTAATTAATATATCGGGTTAAGAAATAGGAGATGAGAAGACTACAGGATGGTTCAAAATCTGAACCCCTATAATAGTGCTATAAAACTCCGATAGAGTAACCACAACAAAGGGAAACCAATAGGAATTTCTAAACAAAAGAATATAGCCCATCATATGACTCGATGACATCTAGTCATCAATAACCATAAAACCCAGTTTAAGATAAGCAGGTAGATATGGTCTTTCAAGAACATAGTCTACCATGTCGTTAAATGACCTTTAATCATCACCAGGCAAAAAACCAATTTAAAGCAAATAGACAGAGATGTCCGTTTAAGATAGCAAATATAAGATTCTTAGCTGGAGCAGTAAGCTTACAAATTCAGGCTACTAAGTTAAGAAGGCCATCTTAAATAGAAGTGGTCCCCCTCTAGTTAACGAGGTCTTTAGAAAGACAAGATTCTTGGAATAAGAAAAAAAAAATCAAAGACCTTAGAGCCAAACACCGAACCTTCACTAGAAATAGATGCTATGGAATATGAACATAGGCATAATAAAAACCCTTTTGACTAGCTAAGACGTGCCATATTGAGGAGAAATCCTCTAGAATTGGTGGTAGAGCATACTAATGAGAGTATTTCTTAACCTTTTAAGAAAAACTCAGTTATGTAGCCAATGGTCGGAGTAATCCTAAGTTACTTTCATAAAATATATATATAAGTATATATATATATATATATAAATGTGCTTAGCATGTAAAATAAGCCCAACAATGGTATCAACCTAATAGTAAAATTTTTAAGACTCTTAGCAGAAGACTTCCAAATCTGAGACTATGAAGTTGTAGCAAGTCCCTCAAGAAACGATAGACATAACAGAGTGGTTCCTTCGAGAGCATCGATGCGACCTCCTTGATAAGAGTATAGATATTAAGAATTAGAGAACTGAGGATGTCTAGACAATATGATTAGTAAGTTTAAGAGTACGATGTCGAGGCTTGGGACGTAGCAGCGGTTTAAGGGCCATTTATATGCCCCTCCTGACGCCAAATAAAAAGGTGCGCTAATAGTAAGATTAGTGATAGTATACGGGGAGGATGACACATTAGCGTCTACCAAGTAAAGTTGCCTGAGGATAGCTTTATAGGCACGTCTCAACATTAGGAATTACAGAGTAGACAAGTAAGGCTTATTGCCCTTCCAATCATGATAGAACTAACAGGATTTGTCATTTAATGAGTTAGAATATATATTGTTAATATATATATATATATATAGCTATATTGACCAAACCCAAGATTAGATTGATACAGGTTAACACGTTAGAATTATTATGACACAACAAGACACAAACCTCAAGTAAGGTCATCAGAATAGGTGTCCAGCCTAAATTGCTCATCTAGAAGATAGATGAACATCAAAAAAAAAAAAACGATGATAGATTTCTTCCTGATAGAATATTGTAGCCATCAAAACTAATGACCTATAAGTATACCCTTCATCACATCACATGAACGTAGTATATTTTAAAAGGATGTTTTTCATTAATTTGATGTAAAATTACAACTTACGGTTTTTTCCAATGAATACATTTACTATAAGCCATTTTTAAAACTTTCATGAGTATAATATGAACTCTCTTGTTGTCATGAACCAATCAAGCTAAATAATGTAATGGTCAAATCCTTGAGGAAGAAGTAAGTTCCAAGATAGGGACCATCCATGTTAAGTAAAAGGTTCTGACAGCTTGAGATCAATATTATATTAAAAATACCTATGGATTAAATAGGACCCATAAACAGCTTTTTCTCTTATTATAAACATGTTTGGGCCCTTACTCATGAAGCACAAAATTTTGTCCAAGTTTAAAATTTGATTTAAATTGTCAAAAAAAAAATGCGTTTAACAAATTATTATTACTATTTTCAACAAGTAAATAGAAGTTTTTGAAATGTTTTGTTGAGACAAAACAAATGATTTTTATTAAAATGAAAATGACTGTTGTATTTTACAAAGTTATAAATAATATATATATACACACACAGAGAGAGACTTTTATAGTAAATAATAATATATATACACACACAGAGAGAGACTTTTATAGAACCAGTAAGGAAGCATTAGAACGATATAGGACACTAAAGTGGCCTAAAAAGAAGGAACACATAGCCAACTATAGATATGAAATTTACTTGTAGAGAAAGCTAAGTTACATCATGAATGTCCCACAGTGGAAACAAGGTTGATTAGAACCCCGAATGAGAGATAAGCTTTACGAATTTTAAAATACAGTAAGACGACACACATATAATTATGCCATTGAACAAGATGAGACAGTTAAGGCTAGAATGACATGATTTTCTATGACAATAGGTGCTCAAAAGAGTAGAATTTCAATCCCAAGGTGGGTCGAACGTACACTAGACTCTAATGAACCTTTTTACAGGTTAAAGGAGACAATATAGTTTTGCTCTTCTAGAAAGGGTATACCTCACTCAATAGCATTAGATTTAGACCCAGAATGATTTCTTACCCATAAATGGGTTGTGGAAATCCATAAAAGTACCTAAGTTCTTATGATATGCTATAGTAGCATGTCCTAGATTCTAGAATAAGTGCAAGTAAAGAGAATCGATAGTACGATTTCATACACAACGAGAACCTAATACCCTGATATGTCACGATAGTATGTTGAAATTTCTAACAATAAGCCTGCCTAAGGAGACTATACGGTACAATCTCCATATGTTTGGGGATATAATACACCCTATAATATAGTATAATAGTTGGAATTTTCTGCTAGAAGAGAAATAAAACCACTAATTTGCCTTTAAGGAACTAGAAGAAATTGCTATAAGACACTAGTTTTGATTAGAAATCGTGAGAACGATTTAAATAATCAAGTATAACCTAGAAATTCCCATGACCAGTATAACCTAGAAATTTCCCATGACCAATATAAAGCTCATGTGAGCAAAACCAAGAGAAACACTGTAACGCCCCTTAGATCGAACGTCATAGATGACGTTACATTCTTACATTCATACTTACTTGGACTCTAAGCATATATATGAATACAAAACTTAAACGATACTTTTAATTGTAAAAGTAAAACATACTTAACTAGATCCATTCATACATTTTTTTTATTAACTTAACATTATTAAATCACATTGCATAACTCATTTCATATCATAATTTATTTTAATAAAATAGATATACCAAGTTGTAAAATCAGGACTTATAAAAACATTACAACACATCTCATCAATCATCATAACATTTAAAGCTTACTTACTCCTACAGTTCGGTAGGCCAAACTTGGGACTTCGGCAGGCTAGAGTTCCTCAACTGGTAGGCCAGCAGTGGCTTTGCAAAACTGGCTTAAAAACTCATCTTTGTCTGGCAGGCCGAAAACATTATCGGCAGGCCGAACCTTCAGACTTCGGCAGGTCGACCAAGGATGTTTGGCAGGCCGACCGAGCCAAAATCTTAGAGAAAACTTAATTTTTAAAACAACCAACTTTCATAAAAATGCAGAAGATCAAAATTTCATTAAAATGATAAAATAACTTATAAAACCATAGTTTAAATATTCTTAAAACTTAACATAAAAATAATGTTCTAATTATAAAACTTGATTTAAAACATAAGACATTCATCTTGGCGTTTCTTCCGGTTACAATTCATTGAGTTTTGTGTCCACACGCCTTTCCATGTCCTCCACCTATTCCAAGATTTTCTTACCCTTATCTGCAACATGACATAAAACTGGAATAAGCTAATGCTTAGTAAGTACATATAATTCTCACAATATAAAACATTTCATATACATCTTCATCATCATCATATCATAGGAGTGCCTTAAGCACAATTTCATAAAACATATATTTCGTTACATTGACCATATTAAAACTTATCCCATTTTTATCTTAAGGGCCCAAGTGTTGCACCATGAACATCATTGTAGGCGCGCCGTCATGAGAGGAGAAGGGTAGCTAATCCCAAACCAAACATGACATCATAACATTTCATTTCATAACATTCGTGTGCAACACTTATTAGGTGATACATATATATATATAATTTTCATGCTATGAAACATATCATCATCATACATGCACATCTTTAAATCATGAAAATCTTTCATAAGAAATCCTTTAAGGAAAATAACCATAAAATCATCATGAATACTATTGTGAACATATCATCAAACCTTGTAAAAGGTGTCATGTTGCAGGTGAGAATGTACTTACCTTAACGCTAGCTTACTTAACCTTAATATACTTTTGGTGATGATGCCGCGGTCTCGATGTGCTCGCTTCTTTGAGTGTTCATGCCATTTATCCATTTAAAAATACAATAAAATTAATACTTATCATAAAACATTCATTCATATATCATTCATATATATATTCATTCATCTCATATTACAACCATAATTCATAACCATAAAAATTGTCATCACATAAACATGTTATTATGATTTTTCTTAAATCACAAAAATTACCTTAAGCATATAAAAACAAACCATACATTTTGAACATAATTATCTTTTAAATAAAACATTTTCAAACAATTAAAATCTATATATTTTAATTTTAAAAAATTCATACAAACACCATATTATCATGCATACAATTATTTCATTATCATAAAATCATTTAAACATACATAACATTTCATAAACAAAATCCAAAAATAACATTTATTAAAACAGTTTTCTTAATGTATTCCTATAAAAATTTCATAACATAAAATACATTCATCATACATTATACATGCACATTCTTGATGACTATCATGAAAAAACATCATATTTACCCCTTGAATAACATTTTTTTTTTCATGCATCAATTTTAAACAGTAAAATTTTACTATGAGGGGTAGAAGATAGAAAATTCATATTTTATCATAAAAACGTTGAAACAACTTGAAACTTAGGAAAGCATTTCATAACACATACATGCATAACATATTAAAAATTCAAAACAAATACAATACCTAAAGAAAGATATTGTAGACGAATTGAGGAGGAGAATTTCTTTTCAAAAACACAGGAAAAACTAAATTCTTACCTTGAAATTTCTTCTCAAAATCCTTGAATTTAACCAACAAAATATAACTTTTTCTTTCAATACTTGCACAGAATTTTTTGAGAGGGAAGGAGATGGGATTCGTGGAGAAGAGAAGAAAGAGAGAAAATCAGAAAACGTCTCAGATAGTGAATGAGAGGAGAAAAGCCAAGGAAAAGAATCGTGAAAAAAATTTTAACGTAACAAGCATGATGAACATTCATTGCCCTCCATTAAGTCATAATTTCTGACTGTTTGACAGCCCAAAGCGTGAAGGAAGGAGAGAAGAAAAAGAAAGTCAAACAAATCATCACATCTTACCATATTTTGCCCTCTTAAAATAGGAAATCATTTAAAAATAACACAAATCAATGAAAAGTCAAACCTTTTTTTTTTCCTTAACTGATAAAATATTCCATTATTGTGCCAATTAATCACAATAAATCACTCATTTAACGTAATTATCTTAGCCATGAATTTGGAGAGATTTCTGCTGACTGCTCGTCAGCCGTGTTCGGCCTGCCAATTTTCCTCTTCGGCCTACCGGTTCCACCAAGTTTGGCCTAACGATGGTTTCCTTCGGCCTACAGGTCTTTGGCAGTCTGTTTGGCCTGCCGAACTTAAAAGTTTGGCCTGCTGAACGGTCCTTAAATGCCATACATTAAAACATTCCATTCATCATGCATCATAATTAAACATACATTAAACTAATCATGAACACTTGAGCACAATGATTCCAAGTGGTCATCACCTGTCATAAAACTTGACATAAAAAGTTAGTAACATTTAAACCATATTTCATAACATATAACATAATTTATTAATAAAATTCCTTAACATCGTTACTAACTTAACGTGATCCGTTACATAAAAATAGGTGGGTGTTACAAACCCTACGAATATGAAAAATGGGAATGAATTTCCTTTTTCTTGCACCTCGAGGAGAGGCAGGACAAGTTCAAGAGAGATACTAAAGGATAAACTTAAACGTTATGAACCCTTAGAAGTTTTAAAACAAGTAGATGAACATATTTTAGACAGTCATTATTACTAGTCTGGGATGACTAGATGACAAAGATCTATAGATTAAGCAATAAAAAAATAAATAATTAAACTTCCTAGCCAGACCCTATGTACCAGATCATGATCTAGATGCAGATATACAACCTAAGATACGAAGTAGGATAAGTGCAAGTCCTAAAATAAGATAAAAAATAGCCACAGGAAAGGGAGGACAAATTTCCATATCAAGCTACTTGGGGGAGAATTGCAAAAGGAAAGAAAACCCCATGAGATGAAGTTACAAAGCCGTAAGGATACCCCTATTTTATCTCAATTTTTGAGGATGAAAATTTTATAAGGTGGGTAGATTGTAATGACCGAGAAAAATCTTAGAATTAAATAATGTAATTTACATATTTAAATCAAGGATTTTCCTCGACACATTATGTATGAATTTTGTGAGTAAAGAATTTATGGAATTAATATACGAATATTCCAAAAATTCTATAATGGATTCTATAGTTAAGTTAATTAACTATCAAAATTTAATAAATGAATTGATAAATTCAACCGTTACTATGATGGAGGAATTTATTTGTAAAGAACTTGAGAATTTAATTATAAGAAGTTTCAAGTACAATATTAAGTTAGCAGTGTATCGAGAAACACTCTAACGCAAATTAATCCTTAATTGCCAAATTAGTTAAAAATGGAGCTACGCGAGTAGCCGTAATGACAGAAAATACTATGCAAACTCTGATAGTGACACTGTTAAAAATTATGTTATTACAGAGTTTAGATACTAAAAAAGTCACATTTAGATTTTTATTAAGTCTAAAATAAATTTCTAGACTTAATCCAGTCAAAAATCAATGCGCGATTAAACTTTGCCCGATATCGGTTCATACTATGATTAGCGTGTCACAGTATTTGAAGAAATAGGAGAGGATTAGTCAAGTAATAAAATTTTCTATCAGCTATCTAACAGTATAAAATTTACCTGCTTAAGCTTTTCTTACAGGAAAAGGCAAAGTACCCACAAAAGGTGCTTCCAAAATAATCATTGTACTCCATGTAATTATTTTGTTTCACCCACCACTCCACCTTACCTGATGATGGCGCCAACCTTGAGGGAGGTTTTAGCTTAATTTAAGCTAAAATTAGTCCTAGTCAAAGCCACTTAAGAGTTAATTAACCATGAATTAGAAAGTGAGATTATATTAAACTAAGGCTATATATAGAGAACTCAAGCCATGATATACAACTTTTACACTTTTCCCTTCTTCTTCCCACTTCCACCCGTGCACCATAGAGAAAAAAATAATAATAATAATAATTCTAACCATTCTCATTTCCTCCCACCTGTGCATTTCAAGAAGAAAAAGCCAAAAAAAAAAAATCCCCATTTCTTTTCTTCCTCCACCGTGCACGCCAAGTGGTTTCAAGAAGAAAGTTTTGTGCTTCAAAACTCCTTTCAAAAACCAAGCAAAGGTCAAGCTCACATCAATCTATTTTCTTAAACACTTCACATCATTATCCCAACTCAAGATCTACTCCTACTTAGAAGAAGAAGATAAACATAGTGGAAACTATAGAACATTGGGATTAAGGTAATATCTACACCTTTTCTTTCTTTCCATTTTCCTTAGCAAAGAAAAGAAAATATGTTGCCTAGAGAGTATATATGTGATGGCCAAAATATGTTAGATTTTTCACATGAAAAAGTTTTGTCTTAGTGTTGATCCAAGAGGAAGAAAGAGTGGAACTAGAAGTTTTAAGATCACCCACCTAAGAGTTGTCATCAAGGGTAAGCAATCTAAGCTTTTCCTTAAATTTCTCAAGGATAAAGTTTATAAGTTAATGAGAGATTTGATGATTGGGTGAGAAAAAAATGTTGTAATAATTATTTTTGTGTGATTAGCATGGCTAGTGTTTGTATGTGATGTAAAAAGTTAGTATGGTATGTTAGAGTTATGTTTTGTACAAGTTTTAGTTTGTGGAAAAATTTTCCACAAACTTTGAACGTGTAAACAGAGGCCTTAGAATCGATTTTTAAAACTTTACCGAACACGGGACTTTTAGTTTTTGTCGTTTTGTACAAAATCCCGTGACTGTAAAAAAACATAGTTTTGACTCTAAATAGGCCTACCGAACAATTTTTATGGACTGCCTAAACAGTCCCCAAAAACTGCCAAAAAGGCAGCCCAAAAAACTGCCTAATGCAGTTTATTGAAACTGCCCAAAACAGTTCCAGCAGTGCTGGAATTGTTTTGCCAATTTCAAACCATTTTGAGTCCGAATTTTACATTTCATGAAACACAGAAGTTTTATATTTTTTATGAGAGGAACAACTTTCGTGAAGAAAATTTTTTCAAAATCTGCCTCTAAAATACAGTTATTGGCAGTTTTCTAAAACAGTCCAAAAACTACGTTTTTGCGTAGAAAAATGTTTTTAGGTTTCGGGTCATTTCGAGACAGCATTACAATTTTTCCAAACATAAAAGTTTAAGTTTGCAACAAAATGGAGAACTTTTGTGAAATACTGCTTTTAAATTGGACTTTAAATTGGACATAAAAAGAGTCAAAACTTTTAATTGGTAAAAATTTAAAAGTTTTAACCGGGAATAAATTTTGCCAAAGAAAAATGGTAACCGGTACTTTAAAAACAAACAAGAAAATTACACAAACACACATTTGAAAACAAGTGACTTTTACGAGGAAAAACTTTGAAAGAAAATTTGTGTTTAATAAACGATTTCATATAAATCTTCCAAAATTACTCCACCGGTACCAGTTTTTACAAACAAAGATTGCGTGACCTTAAGATTTGACTTTTCACTAAACGAAGAAATTACAGTACTTTTGAAAGGTTATATAAGCTCAAGATTTATTGGGTTAACAATTTCAAGTATTATTTTATAGAGCGATTTTTATTTGAAATTCCAAGTTAAATGGGTAAGAATTTCAAAGATAAACTTTAATAGTTTTCAATTGAACATTATTTCGGCAAGCATAAAATCCCGATACGATAGAACCTTAATGCCACAATGTTAGGCACGGGTCCAATGCCCATTTTAGTCTAAAATGCCATGCGGAACACAATCTATCGGTAAAATGTATATGACGTTATGATGCCATTTTTGGGCTTACGAGCTTAAAAATAATTACGAACCCATTAAATGGATTTAAAATAAGCCCAATGAGGACTTGAGATAAGAATCCTGAATTGAGAAAATGTCTAATATAATGGATCAAAGTCTCACAGACTTAACAATGATAGATAATTAATTAATTAATTAATTATCAACTTGGATACAAACAAATGGCAATTAAGGAAAAGTTTAAATATTATGAGGATTCAGTAAAAATAATCCTTATGATAGAAATGGTGAAATCCATGATCAATTGATAAAAGAATTTACGATCTACTAGAGTGATCGAATTCTTGTGGTTATGCTAAAATCTAAATAGCATAAAATGAAGTATTCTTACACACTCCAATGCGCATTTTGTACAGATTTGTTTCCAAATAGAAAAGAAGGAATTCAGAATCTATAGGAAAGCCTACTTTACTGAAACAGGTAAGTAGGAATCTCGCCTACAGTATGAATAGTTTTAAAAATAAATTAATTTTAAATATTTTCATAAAATTTATGAAAATGCATGATCAGTGATTTGTTATACTGTTATATGTTATGATGTGATATGTTATGTTATGACATGATGTGAAATGCTATGATGATCATGATATGATTAATGTGTGATGTATGCAATATTTAAATTATATTGTTTAATCACCTTCAAGTCAAGTATGATTATGATTTACGATTCATGAATTATGAAATTGTAATGTTATGTAGTGATAAGTCATACTGCATACACACAATAAGACAAGTGAAACTTATAAGACAAGTTAAGGGTGTCGTACCAACCTCTCGACCCACAGGGAGGCTCCATGTTAAAGTAATGAATGATCTTGGTGTTGTTGGGACCTCACGAACCCTAACTTCCTAAGACTTGCGCGCAACCGGTACAATCACTTGGGCCCAAAGTAAGAAGATAAGTTACAGCTTAAATAATTAAGCATAAATCAAGTTGATAAGCAAGCATAAAATGCTCATGCATATTTTTATTAAAATGATTTTTAATTATGTTTTGCGAGGCTAATTTTCTACTTGTTGAGCGAAAGCTCATTTAAGTATGTTCATGCTGTAGGTAAGAAAAACCTGTCAGCGACACTTAATGGACAGTGGTGAGCGGCAGACGAATGGTGAAGATGGAAATAGATACCGCTCACGCAATGTAATATTTCTACATTATTATTTTACAAATTTATGCATGTTTTATTTTATGAAATTTCGTATGCTACACTTTGCGAAAATTATGTACATATGAATAAGTAAATAATTTACGCAATTATGTTTTAAAAACCGAGCTTGTGATTACGCAACCTTGGTCCAGAGGATTTTAAAGTTTAAAAATGTTGCAATAGTTAATGCAACAAATGCACAAAATTTGTAAGAAAGAAAATTATAAGTTCATTTAGAATTACAAAGGATTAATGAAGTTTTACACTAAGTTAAGAAATGAATTTTATGAATATGTTTTATGAAATCATTATGAAAGTTTAAAAGAAAAGCTTTAAGAAATTAGTATCTTAAACTTAAAAGTTAAGTTATAAGAATTCGTTTGTTATTAAGATTTGAAAAATAGTTATTACTTCCTCTAAGGTTTCATGTTAAGGATTCCACAACAGGAATCCATTTAAAAAAAAAAATTTGCAAATTTTTGTACTTTATTCATAAGCATATTTAAGTTCATGGACATGTTTGAGTTAAGTGACGGCCACGTAAGGGCGAGTCGTTACACTTTATACTTTCATTTAAGATAAATACTTTCATTTAAACTTTTAATTTGAAGTCAACCATATAACTTGAAGATAATTTGAAAACATAATTTTAGAAAAGCATACCCAGGATCCATGCATACATTTTTTTTATATATCATTAATAATTTCATACTTGATCATAAACATCCTTAAATAAAGTAAATATACTAAATATTAAAAATTACAACTTAAATAAACATCACAACATTTTAAACCATTAGCTCTCCTAGTTTGGCAAACTGAACTTGGGACTTCGGCAAGCCGAACATAATCGGCAGGCCGGAGTTCGTCCATTGGCAGGCCGACAGAGGCTTTGTAAAACGAGGTTTTAAAACTGATATGTTCGGCAGGCCGATGCAGGGTAATCGACAGGCCGATCAACACTTCGACAGTTTGACTATTAATGGTCAGCAGGCCGAACAGCTTTAGAAAATTAAGATTTTTCAATCAAGCTTAATAATTTAAAAGTGGAAGACATATCTTAAAGAAAAACATAGTAAAAAGGGGTCATAGTTCCAATCCTTAAAATTTAAGCAAGTAAACATAATCAAAATTATAAAATATAGTTTAATCCATAAAAGCTTCCTTCCTTGGTGTTTTTTCGATTACAATTCATCTTGCTTAGCTCACATGCCTTTCCATATCCTCCATCTAGTCCATGACCTTCTTACCCTTATTGCAACATGATATAAGCTTGAATAAGCTAATGCTTAGTAAGTACATATATTTCTCAGAATTTAAAAACATTTCATAAACATCATCATCATCATTTTCATAATAGTGCATTAAGCACATTTTCATAGAAACATATCTTTCATTACTTTGACCATATTAAAACTTATTCCATTTTATCTTAAGGGCCCAAATGTTGCACCATAATCATCATCGTAGGCACGCCGTCATGAGAGGGAAATGGTAACTAATCCTAACCAAACATGACATCATAATATATCATAACATTGGTGTGCAACACTTATTTAGGTGATACATATATATACATATTTATACACTTTCATGCTTTGAAATACGTCACTATCATACATGCATATCTTTAAGAACATAAAAATATTTCCTAAGAAATCTTTGAATGAAATCATCATAAAATCACCATAGATATCATCAAGAACATATTTTCAAACCTTTATAACATATCATGTTGCAGGTGAGAATGTACTTACCTGTATAGCTTACTTAACCTTAACTTTGTAGGTGACAACGCCGCGGTCTTGATGTGCTCACTTCATCAAGTGTTCATATCATATATTCATTAAAAAATAGTAATTGACATGTACTTTTAAGTAACCATGAAATCATCAATACTTCATAATCTCTTCCAAATACAAGTTTCATCACATATCCTTTCCTTTCTTGAAGGTGGAGACATTGCTTGCATTGACATTACCATAGCCGTAGTCTTCCTACTTAAAGCATCGGCCACTCGGTTGGCCTTCCCAGGATGATAAAGGATTTCACAATCGTAATCCTTCACCAACTCTAGCCATCTCCATTGTCTCATGTTCAGGTCCTTCTGAGTGAAGAAGTTCTTCAGACTTTGATGATCAGTGAAGATCTTGCATTGGACCTCATACAAATAATGTCTCCAGATTTTCAGCGCAAAGACGACTACTGCTAACTCAAGATCATGAGTCAGATAGTTCTTTTTGTAATCCTTCAGTGGTCTTGATGCATAGGCAATCACCCTATCATTTTGCATTAGAACAGCTCCAAGGCCCATTTTAGATGCATCGCTATAAATTACAAATCCATCACCTCCTTCCGAAATAGCCAATACTGGAGCTGTCGTTAGCCTCTTCTTTAGTTCTTGGAAACTCTTTTCGTAAGCATCTGTCCATTCTTACTTCTTTCCTTTGCGAGTTAAATTCGTGAGGGGAGCTACTATCTTAGAGAAGTCTTCTACGAATCTCTGATAATAACCTGCTAGACCTAAGAAGCTTCTTATTTCACTGGCATTTGTTGGTTGCTTCCAGTTGAGAATAGCCTCTACCTTAGCAGGATCTACCATGATTCCTTCCTTTGATATGACATGCCCTAAGAAAGACACTCTCTCGAGCTAGAATTCACACTTCGAGAACTTTGTATACAGCTTGTGTCTTCTTAATGTCTCCAGCACAATTTTTAAATGCTCCTCATGTTCTTCTTGATTCTTTGAATAGACAAGAATATCATCGATAAACACAACAACAAATTTATTGAGGAAATCCTTGAATACCTGATTCATCAAATCCATGAAGGCCGCAGGTGCATTCGTCAGGCCGAAAGGCATAACCACAAATTCATAGTGATCATACCTCGACCTGAAGGCTGTCTTAGGAATATCTCTTTCTTTATTTTTCAGCTAATGATACCCCGATAGTAGATCAATCTTTGAAAATACCGAAGCTCCCTTAAGCTGATCAAACAAATCATCGATTCCAAGCAACGGGTACTTGTTCTTGATCATCACCTTGTTCAGCTCTCTATAGTCAATGCAGAGTCTCATAGTGCCATCCTTTTTCTTAACAAATAAAACTAGAGCCACCATGGGGAGTGACTCGGCCTGATAAAGCCTTTGTTGAGTAGCTCCTTTAATTGCGTGTGAAGCTCTTTTAACTCTGTAGAGGTCATTCTGTAAGGTGCCTTTGAGATTGGATTGGTGCCTGGTGCGAGCTCAATCTCGCATTCTACTTCTCTTTCAGGTGGTAAACTTATCAAATCATTAGGAAACACTTTTGCATATTCATGTACTATAGGCACATCTTCAATTCTTATCTTTTCTTCTTGGCTTTTGTCCACGATGTTTGCCAGATAGCCCATGCAGCCACTAGCTAACAACTTTCTTGCTTTCATGGTGGATAAAAACATAATGGGTTTCTTTCTGGACTCGCCAGCATATACGAATTTCTGTTCACCTTCTGGATGGAAGATTACCTTTCGTTTCTGACATTCGATAGAAGCATTGTACTTGCTTAGGAAATCCATCCCAAGGATCATATCGTAGTCATACATGTCGATCACGATGAGGTCGACGAAAAGTTCTCTATCAAAAATCCATAGGGGTACTGTACGTAGACAGTGCGTAGATAATATCATTTCCCTAGAGGGTAGTGTCATAGTGAATCCCTATCTCATAGGCTCTAAACGAACCTCTAACTTCTTAGCAAATGACATAGATACAAAAGAATATATGGCACCCGTATCGAAAAGAACATAGGCATTAATAGAAAGGCTTGTTATCTAACTTGTGACCACATTTGAGGCTTCAACAGCCACTTGTTCCTTTGTCATGGCATATATGTGGGCATTCGTAGGTGGGGCTTCAAGCCTTGCTTGACTAATTAGTGGCCCTTCAAGGGAAGCTTGCATCTGATGGAGTTGGGCTTGAGGAGGAGATTTTTGAGGGACATTAGCATTCATCAGTTTGGGGTAGTTCTTGACAAAATGATCTTCACGCCCACAAATAAAACATTGGTTTGTCCCTAGATGGCATTCTCCTGGATGTTTCTTTCCACATTTGGTGCATGGTTGAAACCGCCTGCTATTGTTGTTGTGCTGACCATCATTATGCCTTTTGTTGTCTTGGCCCTGCTGGTTTTGAGGATTGACCTTCCTCTTATTGTTCCTCCAATTCTGGTTGTTGTTGCTGTTGTTGTTGTTGTTTCTGTGTGGAGGGCAGCTCTGGTTGTTTGCATTGTTGGCTTGTTGACCAGGTTGAGGCAATTTCTTCTTAGCTTGGACAAGTGAAACTCAGCATGTTGGGCCCTCATAACAACCTATTCTTGCATCCTAGGTGGACTAGCTCCATCAACGATCGCAACAATTTCTGGTCTAAGAACTTTCATCAATCTTCTAATCCTTTCACTCTTAGTGCTAACCATCTGTAACACCCGCCTATTTTATATAACAGACCATGTTAAATTAGTAACGTTGTTAAGAAATGTTATTAATAATTATGTTATATGATATGATATGTGATGTGCATGTTACTAACTTTTTATGTCAAGTTTTGTGACAGGTGACGAACGCATCGGATCGTTGTGCTCTAGTGTTCATGTGAAATTTTAAATATATGATTATTTATGATGCAATGATGTATGAATGATTTATGTTATGGCATTTAATGACAGATCGGCAAGCCAAACGTTTAAGATCGATAGGCCAAACATTCTGCCCGAGATCGACAGGCCGAAGAAACCCACCGATAGGCCGTACTTGCTGGAACCGGCAGGCCGAAGGGGAAAACCGACAGGCTGAACACGGCTGGCAAGCAGTCAGCAGAAATTTTTCCAAAATTATTGCTGAGTTAATTTCATTAATTGGGTGAATTAATGTGATTAATTGGCATAATAATGGAATGTTTTTATTAGTTAAGGAAATTAAAGGGTTTGACTTTGCATTAATTTGTATAATTATAAATGATTTCCCATTTTTAAGAATGCAAGATATGGCAAGTGTGACTACTGGATTTGAATTTCCTTCTTTCTCTTCCTCTTCCCACGCCTCACGCCCTCAACAGTCAGAATTTCCTGACTTAATGAAGGCCATGAATGCTCATTATGTTTATTACGTTAAAAAAAAAAATTTAACGTTTCTTCTTTTTATTATTTTCTCTCCTCTCATGCTCTCTCTCTCTCTCAAAAAGTCTAAGACATTTTCTAATTTTCCTATCTTCCTCTACTCTTCTTCTTCATGAAAATTTCTCTCTCTCCCACGGAAATTTTTTTTAGTATATTGAAAGAAAAAGTTTTGTTTCATTGGTGAAATCAACAGTTTTGGGAAGAAATTCCAAGGTAAGAACTCAGTTTTCTTTGTGTTTTGAAAAGAACTTTTTTCTTCCCGTTTCGTCTACAATATCATCTCTAGGAATTGTATTTTTGTTCTAAATTTTTATTACAATGTTCATGTGATGATTTTTCACGTTTCATGTCTTCTCGGTTTTTATGAAAAGGGATATTTCTGTCTTTTACCCTTCGCAGTAATGTTACTCTTTTATTTTGATGAATAAAATGTAATGATTATTCAAGGGGTAATTATGAAGTTTTCATGAAAAGTTGTTAAAATATGCTTATGTATGAGTATGTAAGATGAATGTATTTTATTTATATGTTATGAAATTTTTATGGGAATTCATTAAGAAAAAAATGTTTCAATAAATGATATTTTTGGATTTTTTTTGTTTATGAAATGTTATGTATGTTTAAAAGATTTTATGATAATGTCGTTTTAGGATTTTTGTTTTATTAAACGCTTTATGTAATTACATGATTTTATGATAATAAAATGATTTTATGCATGATAATATAATGATTGTATGGAGTTTTAAATTAAATATATGTATTTTAAATTATTAGAAAATATTTTTCAAAAAGATTGTCATGTTAATGTATGAAATGTTTTGATTTTTAAGGAAGCATGATATGAATAACGTTTACATGTTTTGATGATAATTTTATGATGATGATTATGGGATATGTCTGAAATGTGATGAATGTATACATGAGTGTATGTATATGTGAATTATTATATGAATAAATGTTATGTGTATGGCTATTTCATGATAAGTATTGATTTTTATTTGCATCTTTAAAATGCATAAATGGCATGAACACTCAAGGAAGCGAGCACATTGAGACCACAACATCGTCACCAAGTGCATTTTTAAGGTTAAGTAAGCTATCGTTAAGGTAAGTGCATTCTCACCTGCAACATGACACATATTTTTACAAGATTTGATGATATGTTTTACAAGGATATTCATGATGATTTTATGATGATTTTCCTTAAAGGATTTCTTATGAAAGATTCTCATGATTTTAAGTTATACATGATGTTTATGGCATGTTTCAAAGTATGAAAAGTATGTATATATGTATCACCTAACAAGTGTTGCACACCCAATGCTATGAAATGTTATGTTATGATGTCATGTTTGGTTTGGGATTAGCTACCCTTTTCCTCTCATGACGGCGTGCCTATGATGATGTTATGGTGCAACACTTGGGCCCTTATGATAAAATGGATTAAGTTTTAACATGGTTAACGTTATGAAAGATATGTTCTATGAAATTTTGTTTAAGGCACTTTATGATATGATGACCATGATGATGATGATGTTTATGAAATGCTTTAAAAATTGTGAGAATTATATGTACTTACTAAGCGCTAGCTTAATCATGTTTTATATGTCATGTTGCAGATAAGGGTAAGAAAATCATGGACTAGGCGGAGGACATGGGAAGGCGTGTGAGCAACATGAACGATGAATTGTAACCGGAAGCACGCCAAGAAGAACGATTTTATGATTTGATCAAATTATATATTTTGAACATATTTTATGTTAAGGTTTTTAAGAATACTAATATTATGGTTTTATAAGATATTTTATCATTTTTAATGAATTATGAACTTCCGCTATATTTTACAAAAAGTTGGTATGTTTTAAGTTAAGTTTTCCAAAGGAATTTTGGTCTCGGACGGCCTGCCGAACTTTGTGGCCGGCCTGCCGAAGACCAGAAGTTCGGCCTGCCGAACATGGATGAATTTTTAATCCGAATTGCATAGCCTCTGTCGGCCTGCCGGTTGAGGGAACTCTGGCCTGCCGATGATGTTTGGTCTACTGAAGTCCCAAGTTCGGTCTGCTGAACTGTGGGAGTAAGTAAGTTTTAATCGATTTGATGTTTAATGTGATATGTTGTGATATTTTTATAAGTCCTGATATTACAACTTGGTATATCTATTTTATTAATATAAGTTCATGACTAATTTAAAGTATAAATGAATAAATTATGTTATAGAATAAATTAAACAATGATTTTCAAACAACGTTAAGTTAAAAAAAAACGTATGAATGGATCCTGGTAATGTAAGTTTAAGTACTTTTAACATCAATAGTAACGATTAAGTTTGATATTATTTATAAGATTAAGGTTTATGCATATACGAATGTAAGTATGTAACGACATCTGTGACGTCCGAAATAAGGGGCGTTACAGGCTTTGGTATCAAAGCGAATCTTTTGATTACAATTCATATCGCCACATGTCAATCCAAGTCCTCCAAGTAAGTATGATATTAAGTTAGATGTAATGATGCAAGTATGATGATAAGATTAAGGTTTGAATGATTAATGATTAATGATATAGTAGTGAAAACCTGTCTCATAAATGGAAGATTATTTCTAAGTCCTAATTATTTGAGGACATTTATGATGGACGGCCACAGAAGAATGCAGACTCACACTCAAACTAACGAGAGACTCATGATGATGATCGCTGAATTGCAAAGGTAGTTGGAAGATCAAAGAAGAGAAATAGCTGCATTAAGGCCAATGGCCAGAATGGTGAATAGCGAGGCAATGATGTGCCTCCTCCTCCTCCGCAGCCACAAGTAAACGAAGTCCCAGCTCCTCCTGCTGAACCAAGAGCAGCCTATCAGGAACCTCTTCTGGTCAGATGGAAGAGAGTCAAGCCAGCTGACTTTGAGGGTTCAAAGGACCCGTTAGTCGCTCAGGGATGGTTAAAGATGATCGAAGCCACTCTGAGACTCATGGATTTCACAGACAATGAAAAGGTCCTCTGTGCCTTGTACTGCCTTACCATGGAGGCCAGGATATGGTGGGATGGCATCGAACAAAGCAGAAATGTTGAAGACATGTCATGGGCTGATTTTGTTCATGAGTTCAACATGAAGTTCTTCCACATGAATGTTACGAGGAAACATTACGAGGAGTTCGAAAGCTTACGCCAAGGGGATATGTCAGTCACTGATGTGGTGACAAAGTTTGACCAGCTTGCTCGTCTATGTCCAGGGATGGTTATGAACAAAGATGAAAGGGTCAGAAGGCTGATCAGAGCCCTTAGGCCAGATCTTGCTGCAATTGTTGATGGGGCTAGTCCACCCAGGATGCAAGAACAGGTTGTCATGAGAGCTCAACGTGCTGAGTTCCATCTGTCAAAATTAAGAAGGAATCAGCCTCAGCCCAACCAGCAAGCCAACAATGCTAACAACCAGAACCGCCCTTCCCATAGGAACAACAACAACAACAACAGCAACAACAACAGTCAGAACTAGAGAAACAATAAGAGGAAGGGCAATCCTCAACAACAGCAGAGCCAAGACAATAAGATGCACAATGATGGTCAGCGCAACAACAATGACAGGCGATTCCAACCATGTGCTAAATATGGAAAGAAGCATCCAAGGGAATGTCGATTGGGGACAAACCAATGTTTCATATGTGGGCATGAAGACCATTTCGTAAAGAACTGCCCCAAGCTGATGAATGCCAATGCCTCATAAAGAGCTCCTCCTCAAGCCCAACTGCATCAGATGCAAGCCTCCCTTGAAGGGCCACTAATTAGTCAAGGGAGACTCAAAGCCCCACTGACAAATGCCCGAATCTATGCCATGACGAAAGAACAAGTGGTTGTTAAAGCCTCCAATGTGGTCACAGGTCAGATAACAAGCTTATCTAATGATGTTTACGTTCTTTTTAATACAGGTGCCATGCATTCTTTTGTGTCTATGTCACATGCTAAGAAGTTAGGAGTTCATTTAGAGCCTATGAGACAGAGATTCACTACGACACTATCCTCCGGGGAAGTGATATTATCCACTCATTGTGTGCGTAAAGTACCCCTATGGATTTCTGATAGGGAACTTTTCGTCGACCTTATTGTGATTGATATGCATGACTACGACATGATTCTTAGGATGGATTTCCTAAGTAAGTATAATGCCTCAATCGAATGCCAGAAACGAAAGGTGATCTTCCATCCTAAAGGTGGTCAGAAATTTGTTTATGTTGGCAAGACCAGAAAGAAACCTCACATGTTTCTATCAGCAATGAAAGCAAGGAAGCATTTAGCACGTGGCTGCATGGGCTATCTGGCAAACGTTGCAGACAAAAGCCAAGAAGGAAAGACAAGAATTGAAGATGTGCATATTGTTCATAAATATGAAGATGTGTTTCCTGATGATCTAACAAGTCTACCGCCAGAAAGAGAAGTTGAATTCGAGATTGAGCTTGCCCCAGGCACCGACCCAATCTCAAAAGCACCATATAGAATGGCCCTGGTAGAATTAAAGGAGCTTCACACGCAATTAAAGGAGCTACTTGACAAAGGATTTATCAAGCCAAGTCACTCACCGTGGGGTACTCCAGTCTTGTTTGTGAAAAAGAAGGATGGCACTATGAGACTCTACATTGACTACAAAGAGCTGAACAAGGTGACAATCAAGAACAAGTATCTGTTGCCTCAAATTGATGATTTGTTTGATCAGCTCAAGGGTGCATCGATGTTTTCAAAGATTGATTTACGATCAGGGTATCACCAATTGAAGATTAAAGAAGGAGATATCCCTAAGACTGCTTTTAGGTTGAGGTATGGTCACCATGAATTTGTGGTTATGCCTTTCGGCCTGACGAATGCACCTGCTGCCTTTATGGATTTGATGAACAGGGTATTCAAGGATTTCCTCGATAAATTTATTGTTGTATTTATCGATGATATTCTTGTCTATTCTAAGAATCAAGAAGAACATGAGGAGCATCTAAGGATTGTGCTGGAGACTCTAAGAAGACACCAGCTATATGCTAAGTTCTCCAAATGTGAGTTTTGGCTTGATAAAGTGTCATTCTTAAGGCATGTTATTTCAAAGGATGGGATTATGGTGGACCCGGCTAAAGTAGAAGTTGTACTCAATTGGAAGCAACCGATGAATGCAAGTGAAATAAGGAGCTTCTTGGGTCAGCAGGTTACTATCGGAGATTCGTAGAAGATTTCTCCAAGATAGCAGCTCCACTCACAAACTTAACTCGCAAAGGAAAGAAGTATGAATGGACGGATGCATGTGAAAAGAGCTTTCAAGAACTAAAGAAAAGATTAACGACGGCTCCAGCATTGGCAATTCCTGAGGGAAATGATGGGTTCGTAATCTACAGTGACGCATCCAAGATGGGCCTAGGAGCTATATTGATGCAGAATGAAAAGGTGATTGCTTATGCTTCAAGACAACTGAAAGACTACGAAAAGAACTATCCTACTCATGATCTTGAGTTAGCAGCAGTT
This sequence comes from Artocarpus heterophyllus, assembly GCA_025403435.1. Lineage (NCBI taxonomy): Eukaryota > Viridiplantae > Streptophyta > Magnoliopsida > Rosales > Moraceae > Artocarpus > Artocarpus heterophyllus. The sequence continues at coordinate 19,097,397 of CM046332.1, read as the reverse complement.
GTTTTTGCGTTGAAGATATGGAGACACTATTTGTATGGAGTCCAATGCAAGATCTTCACTAATCATCAAAGTCTGAAGTACTTCTTCACGCAAAGAGACCTGAATATGAGGCAACGAAGATGGCTAGAGTTGGTGAAGGATTATGATTGTGAAATCCTTTATCATCCTTGTAAAGCTAACCGAGTAGCTGATGCTTTAAGTAGGAAGTCAGTTGCCACGTTGATGTCTATGCAAGCAATGTCTCCACCTTTGAGGAAGGAAATTCTAGACTTCAGTTTGGAACTTATAGCAGGCCAGCTATCAGCACTCTCTCTTACTCCGACGATGTATGATGAAATTCAGAGTAAGCAAGATGACGACGTAAGCCTTGTAAGGATCAAGCAAGAAATGAAAGAAGAAAAATGTCAAGAGTTTCGTATTGTGAATGATGAAACTCTGTACCTTAAGGACCGTTTATGTGTTCCCAATGTTGATGGTTTAAGGGAAAAGATCTTGGTAGAAATTCATGACACTCCTTACTCTATTTATCCAGGTGCAACGAAGATGTATAATGATCTAAAGGGTAACTTCTGGTGGTTTGGAATGAAACGTGATGTTGCAAAGTATGTAAAGAAATGTATGACATGTCAGCAAGTAAAGGCTAAACACCAGAGACCTGGTGGTGAACTGCAATCTATCCAAATACCGGAATGGAAATGGGAAGAAATAGCTATGAACTTCATTACCGGCTTACCCAGAACTACAAATGGTTATGATGCAATCTGGGTAGTTGTGGATCGACTGACGAAGACGGCGCACTTTATCCCTATCAAGATCACTTACTCTATGGAACGGTTAGCGGAACTCTATGTTAAGGAGATTGTACGATTACATGGGATTCCCAAGTTAATTATCTTAGATCGTGATGGCAGGTTCACATCTAAGTTTTGGAAGAGTGTCCAGACTGCAATGGGAACTAGGCTTCATTTCAGCACAGCTTTTCATCCTCAGACTGACGGCCAAACAGAGAGGACGAACTTGATTATGGAAGATATGTTACGAGCTTGTTCTCTGAATTTTAAGACCAGCTGGTGTAAAATGTTGTCATTAGCAGAGTTTGCTTACAACAACAGCTTTCAGGCGACAATTGGAATGGCACCATATGAAGTACTGTATGGACGAAAATGCAGATCGCCTATATGTTGGCATGAAGCTGGTGAAAAGAAGTTGATGGAAAGTGTAAATGTTGAAAGAACCGACTTTGTGAATGAAACATTTGAGATGATAAGGTTGATAAGAAGAAGGATAGAGACAGCTCAAAGCCATCAAAAGAGTTATGCTGACAAAAGAAGAAGACCTTTAGAGTTCGCTATAGGCGAATATGTGCTTTTGAAAGTTGCACCAATGAAAGGAGTTATGAGATTTGGAAAGAAAAGCAAGTTAAGCCCAAGATTCATCGGTCCTTATGAAGTTGTTAAATGAATAGGCAAAGTAGCTTATCAGCTGAAGTTGCCATCTAAAATGTCCGCAATGCACGATGTATTTCATGTCTCCATGCTCAAGAAGTATGTTCCGGACCCTACGCATGTGATTGAGCCACAAGTGATCGAGATACGAGAAGATTTAAGTTATGAAGAAAAGCCAATGAAGATACTCGATCGGAAAACCAAGACCTTGAGGAATAAAGAAATTCCATTGGTCAAGGTATTATGGCGAAATCAGCAAGTTGAAGAAGCTACATGGGAATGTAAAGATGACATGAAAATTATGTATCTGCATTTATTCTAAGTTTAGAGGATGAAACTTTTATAAGGTGGGGAGAATTGTAACACTCGCCTATTTTATGTAACAGACCACGTTAAATTAGTAACGTCATTAAGGAATGTTATTAATAAACTATGTTATATGATATGATATGTGATGTGCATGTTACTAACTTTTTATGTCAAGTTTTGTGACAGGTGACAACCGCATGGGATCGTTGTGCTCTAGTGTTCATGTGAAATTTTAAATATATGATTATTTATGATGCAATAATGTATGAATGATTTATGTTATGGCATTTAATGACAGATCGGCAGGCCAAACGTTTAAGATCGGTAGGCCGAACATTCTGCCCGAGATCGGCAGGCCGAAGAAACCCACCGGCAGACCGAACTTGCTAGAACCGGCAGGCCGAAGGGAAAAACCGGCAGGCTGAACACGGCTGGCAAGCAGACAGCAGAAATTTTTCCAAAATTATGGCTGAGTTAATTTCATTAATTGGGTGAATTAATGTGATTAATTGACATAATAATGGAATGTTTTTATCAGTTAAGGAAATTAAAGGGTTTGACTTTGCATTAATTTGTATAATTATAAATGATTTCCCATTTTTAAGAAGGCAAGATATGGCAAGTGTGACTACTGGATTTTATTTTCCTTCTTTCTCTTCCTCTTCCTCTTCCCACGCCTCACGCCCTCAACAGTCAGAATTTCCTGACTTAATGAAGGCCACGAATGCTCATTATGTTTATTACGTTAAAAAAAAAATTAACGTTTCTTCTTTTTATTATTTTCTCTCCTCTCACGCTCTCTCTCTCTCTCTCAAAAAGTCTAAGACATTTTCTGATTTCCCTATCTTCCTCTTCTCTTCTTCTTCACGAAAATTTCTCTCTCTCCCGCGAAATTTTTTTTTAGTATATTGAAAGAAAAAGTTTTGTTTTGTTGGTGAAATCAAGAGTTTTGGGAAGAAATTCCAAGGTAAGAACTCAGTTTTCTTTGTGTTTTGAAAAGAACTTTTTTCTTCTCGTTTCATCTACAATATCCTCTCTAGGAATTGTATTTTTGTTCTAAATTTTTATTACAATGTTCATGTGATGATTTTTCACGTTTCATGTCTTCTCGGTTTTTATGAAAAGGGATATTTCTGTCTTCTACCCTTCGCAGTAATGTTACTCTTTTATTTTGATGAATAAAATGTAATGATTATTCAAGGGGTAATTATGAAGTTTTCATGAAAAGTTGTTAAAATATGCATATGTATGAGTATGTAAGATGAATGTATTTTATTTATATGTTATGAAATTTTTATGGGAATTCATTAAGAAAAAAATGTTTCAATAAATGATATTTCTGGATTTTTTTTGTTTATGAAATGTTATGTATGTTTAAAAGATTTTATGATAATGTCGTTTTAGGATTTTCGTTTTATTAAACGCTTTATGTAATTACATGATTTTATGATAATAAAATGATTTTATGCATGATAATATAATGATTGTATGGAGTTTTAAATTAAATATATGTATTTTAAATTATTAGAAAATATTTTTCAAAAAGATTGTCATGTTAATGTATGAAATGTTTTGATTTTTAAGGAAGCATGATATGAATAACGTTTACATGTTTTGATGATAATTTTATGATGATGATTATGGGATATGTCTGAAATGTGATGAATGTATACATGAGTGTATGTATATGTGAATTATTATATGAATAAATGTTATGTGTATGGATATTTCATGATAAGTATTGATTTTTATTTGCATCTTTAAAATGCATAAATGGCATGAACACTCAAGGAAGCGAGCACATTGAGACCGCAACATCGTCACCAAGTGCATTTTTAAGGTTAAGTAAGCTATCGTTAAGGTAAGTGCATTCTCACCTGCAACATGACACATATTTTTACAAGATTTGATGATATGTTTTACAAGGATATTCATGATGATTTTATGATGATTTTCCTTAAAGGATTTCTTATGAAAGATTCTCATGATTTTAAGTTATACATGATGTTTATGGCATGTTTCAAAGTATGAAAAGTATGTATATATGTATCACCTAACAAGTGTTGCACACCCAATGCTATGAAATGTTATGTTATGATGTCATGTTTGGTTTGGGATTAGCTACCCTTTTCCTCTCATGACGGCGTGCCTATGATGATGTTATGGTGCAACACTTGGGCCCTTATGATAAAATGGATTAAGTTTTAACATGGTTAACGTTATGAAAGATATGTTCTATGAAATTGTGCTTAAGGCACTTTATGATATGATGACCATGATGATGATGATGTTTATGAAATGCTTTAAAAATTGTGAGAATTATATGTACTTACTAAGCGTTAGCTTAATCATGTTTTATATGTCATGTTGCAGATAAGGGTAAGAAAATCATGGACTAGGCGGAGGACATGGGAAGGCGTGTGAGCAACATGAACGATGAATTGTAACCGGAAGCACGCCAAGAAGAACGATTTTATGATTTGATCAAATTATATATTTTGAACATATTTTATGTTAAGGTTTTTAAGAATACTAATATTATGGTTTTATAAGATATTTTATCATTTTTTAATGAATTATGAACTTTCGCTATATTTTAGGTAAAGTTGGTATGTTTTAAGTTAAGTTTTTCAAAGGAATTTGGTCTCGGACGGCCTGCCGAACTTTGTGGCTGGCCTGACGAAGACCAGAAGTTCAGCCTGCCGATTGAATCTTTTGGCCTGTCGAACATGAATGAATTTTTAATCCGAATTGCAAAGCCTCTGCCGGCCTGCCGGTTGAGGGAACTTCGGCCTGCCAAAGTCCCAAGTTCGGTCTGACGAACTGTGGGAGTAAGTAAGTTTTAATCGATTTGATGTTTAATGTGATATGTTGTGATATTTTTATAAGTCTTGATATTACAACTTGGTATATCTATTTTATTAATATAAGTTCATGACTAATTTAAAGTATAAATGAATAAATTATGTTATAGAATAAATTAAACAATGATTTTCGAACAACGTTAAGTTAAAAAAAAAAGTATGAATGGATCCTAGTAATGTAAGTTTAAGTACTTTTAATATCAATAGTAACGATTAAGTTTGATATTATTTATAAGATTAAGGTTTATGCATGTACAAATGTAAGTATGTAATGACATCTGTGACGTCCGAAATAAGGGGCGTTACACCATCCCTGGACATAATAGGGCTAGCTGATCGAACTTGGTCACTACATCTGTAACTGACATATCCCCCTGGCACAGATTCTCGAACTCCTCATAACGCTTCCTTATGATGTTATGTGGAAGAACTTCGTGTTGAACTCGTGAACGAAGTAAGCCCATGTCATCTCATCAATGTTCCTACTCAATTCTATGCCATCCCACCAAATTTTGGCCTCCATGGTGAGACAGTACGATGCACAGAGAACCTTCTCATTATCAGTGAAATCCATGAGTATCAAAGTGGCCTTAATTGTCTTCAACTATCCTTGAGCGACAACAAATCCTTAGAACCCTCGAAATCCGCTGGCTTAACTCTCTTCCATCTGAATAGAAGGGGTTCCTGATAGGCTGCTCTAAGTTCAGCAGCAAGAGCTAGAACTTCGTTAACTTGTGGCTATGGAGGAGGAGGAGGAGGAGGCACATCATTGCCTCGTTGTTTGCCGTTCTGGCCATTGGCCCTCAATTCGACAATCTCTCTTCTTTGATCCTCCAACTGCCTTTGTAATTCGACGATCATCGTCATAAGCCTTTCATTGGTCTAGGTGCGAGTTTGCATTCTTCTGTGGCCATCCATCGTTAATTTCCTAAAAGAATTAGGAACTTAGAAATAATCTTCTAATATGAGATAGGTTTTCACTACTAGAGCATTAGTCATTTAGCTTCTAAACCTTATCCTTATCATCATACTTGTATCATATCATAAAACTTTAAAAACATACTTACTTGGAGGACTTGGGCTAACGTGTGACGATATGAGTTGTAAACGGAAATTCTCTCTAATACCAAAGACTGTAACGTCCCCCTTACAGACGTCATAGATGTCGTTACATACATTCTTTAATACTTTCATTTAAGATAAATACTTTCATTTAAACTTTTATTTTGAAGTCAACCATATAACTTGAAGATAATTTGAAAATATAATTTTAGAAAAGCATACCCAGGATCCATGTATACATTTTTTTTATATATCATTAATAATTTAATACTTGATCAATAAAATGATTTACTTGATCATAAACATCCTTAAATAAAGTAAATATACTAAATATTAAAAATCACAACTTAAATAAACATCACAACATTTTAAACCATTAGCTCTCCTAGTTTGGCAAACCGAACTTGGGACTTCAGCAAGCTGAACATGATCGGCAGGCCAGAGTTCGTCCACTGGCAGGCAGGTAGAGGCTTTGTAAAACGGGGTTTCAAAACTGATATGTTTGGCAGGTCGATGCAGGGTAATCGGTAGGCCGATCAACACTTCGGCAGTCTGACCATTAATGGTCGGCAGGCCGAATAGCTTTAGAAAATTAAGAATTTTCAATCAAGCTTAATAATTTAAAAGCGGAAGACATATCTTAAAGAAAAACATAGTAAAAATGGGTCATAGTTCCAATCCTTAAAATTTAAGCAAGTAAACATGATCAAAATTATAAAATATTAGTTTAATCCATAAAAGCTTCCTTCCTTGGCATTTTTCCGATTACAATTCATCTTGCTTAGCTCACACGCCTTTCCATACCCTTCACTTAGTCCATGACCTTCTTACCCTTATCTGCAACATGATATAAACTTGAATAAGCTAATGCTTAGTAAGTACATATATTTCTCACAATTTAAAAACATTTCATAAGCATCATCATCATCGTCATCATCATTTTCATAATAGTACATTAAGCACATTTTCATAGAAACATATCTTTCATTACTTTGACCATATTAAAACTTATTCCATTTTATCTTAAGGGCCCAAGTGTTACACCATAATCATCATCGTAGGAGCGCCGTCATGAGAGGAAAAAGGTAGCTAATCCTAACCAAACATGATATCATAACATATCATAACATTGATGTGCAACACTTATTTAGGTGATACATATATATACATATTTATACACTTTCATGCTTTGAAATACGTCATCATCATACATGCATATCTTTAAGAACATAAAAATATTTCCTAAGAAATATTTGAATGAAATCATCATAAAATCATCATAGATATCATCAAGAACATATTTTTAAACCTTTATAACATATCATGTTGCAGGTGAGAATGTACTTACCTGTATAGCTTACTTAACCTTAACTTTGTAGGTGACAACGCCGCAGTCTCGATGTGCTCACTTCATCAAGTGTTCCTGTCATATATTCATAAAAAAATAGTAATTAACATATACTTTTAAGTAACCATGAAATCATCAATACTTCATAATCTCTTCCAAATACAAGTTTAATCACATATCCTTTCCTTTCTTGAAAATATCAATTAATAAAACATTTCATCACTACAAGAACACTAGACTAAAACTGTCAACACAAAATACATCACTGACCTCCACGAATTCAATACTTAATAACTCAACATTTATAAATAATTTGAGTACCATACTTGTAACACCCGCCTATTTTATGTAACGGACCACGTTAAGTTAGTAACGTTGTTAAGGAATGTTATTAATAAATTTAGCTATATGATATGATATGTGATGTGCATGTTACTAACTTTTTATGTCAAGTTTTGTGACAGGTGGCGACCGCATGGGATCGTTGGGCTCTAGTGTTCATGTGAAATTCTAAGTATATGTTTATTTATGATGCAACAATGAATGTATGTTTTATTGTATGGCATTTAAGGACAGTTCGGCAGGCCAAACTTTTAAGATCGGTAGGCCGAACATCTTGCCCGAGATCGGTAGGCCGAAGAAACCAATCGACAAGCTGAACTTGCTAGAACCGGCAGGCCGAAGGGGAAAATCGGCAGGCCAAACACAGCTGACGAGCAGTCAGCTGAAATCTCTCCAAAATTATGGCTGAGTTAATTACATTAATTGGATGACTTAATGTGATTAATTGGCATAATAATGGAAGGATTTTATCAGTTAAGGAAATAAAAGGGGTTTGACTTGCATGATTTGTGTCAAATTAAATGGTTTCCAATTTTAAATGGACAAAACATGGTAAGATTGATGATGTGTTGTGGTTTCCTTTTCTTTCTCTTCTTTCCTTCCACGCAATAGCCTCAACAGTCAGAAAATTTCTGACTTAATGAAGGGAATTGAATTCCCATCAATTGTGTTTATTACGTTAAAAATTTTAACGTTTCTTTTTTATTATTTTTTCTCCTTCTCACGTTTTCTTCTCAAAAATTTTGAGACGTTCTCTCATTTGTTTTCTCTTCCTCTTCTCTTCTCCACGAGTGCTTCTCTCTCTCTCATGAAAATTTTCTGAGTATATTGAAAGAAAAAGTCTTACTTCGTTGGATAAAATTCAAGGATTTTGAGAAGAAACTCCAAGGTATGAATTCAGTTTTTCTGGTATTTTTGAAAAGAAATTCTCCTCCTCAAATTCGTCTACAATATCCTCTCTAGGTACTGTATTTTGTTTTGGTGTTTCTATTATGATGCTCATGAGTGTTATGTGTGATGTTTCTTCACGTTTCATGTCATTTTTTTGAATGTTTTATAAAAAATGAATATTTCTGTCTTCTACCCTTCACAGTAATGTTATTGTTTAATTTGTGAATGTATAAAAAATGTAATGATTATTCAAGAGGTAATGAATGATGTTTCCATGAAAAGTTGTTAAGAAAATGCATATATATGATGAATGTATTTTATTTTTATGATTATGAAATTTTTATGAGATTATAATAAGAAAACTGTTATGATAATGTAGTTTTTGGGATTTTCGTTTTATTAAACGCTTTATGTATTTACATGATTTTATGATAATAAAATGATTTTATGCATGATAATATGATGATTGTATGGAGTTTTAAATTAAAATATATGTATTTGTTCAAAAATGTTTTATTTAAAAGATAAATTTGTTTAAAATATATGGTTTGTTTTTATATGCTTAAGGTAATTTTTATAATTAAAGAAAAATCATAATAACATGTTTATGTGATGACAATGTTTATGGTTATGAATTATTGATTGTAATGGATGTGATGAAAATATATATGTGATGATAATTTCATGTTTTATGATGATGGTTATGGATTATAAGATGAATGTATATGAATGAATGTTATATGCATGGATGTTTTATGATACGTATTAATGTATTACATCTTTAAAATGGAAAATGACATGAACACTCAAGGAACGAGCACTACGAGACCACGGCGCCGTCACCAAATCACATTAAGGTTAAGTAAGATAATGATAAGGTAAGTACATTCTCACTTGCAACATGACACCTTTTTCAAGGTTTGATGATATGTTTACAAGGATATTCAAGATGATTTTATGATGATTTTTCCTTAAAAGATTTCTTATGAAAGATTTTCATGATTTTAAGTTATGCATGATGTTTATGGCATGTTTTAAAGTATGAAAAGTATGTATATATGTATCACCTAATAAGAGTTGCACACCCAATGTTATGAAATGTTATGTTATGATGTCATGTTTGGTTTGGGATTAGCTACCCTTCACCTCTCATGACGGTGCACCTATGATGATGTTTTTGGTGCAACACTTGGGCCCTTAAGATAAAAAAAAATGGAATAAGTTTTAAAATGGTCAACGTAATGAAAGATATATTTCTATGAAATTGTGCTTAAAGCACTTTTATGATATGATGATGATGATGATGATGATGATGTTTATGAAATGTTTTAAATGTGAGAATTATATGTACTTACTAAGCATTAGCTTAATCATGTTTTATGTCATGTTGCAGATAAGGGTAAGAAAATCATGGACTAGGCGGAGGACATGGGAAGGCGTGTGAGCATATGCACGATATATTGTAACCGGAAGCACGTCAAGAAGAACGCTTTTATTCTTTTTTTATTATTATTAAGTTATATTTTTGAACATATATTTTATGTTAAGTTTTAAGAATACTTATATTATGGTTTTATAAGTTATTTTATCATTTTTTAATGAATTATGGACTTCCGCTATGTTTTACGAAAAGTTGGTTGGTTTTAAAATTTTGGATTTCTCAAAGATTGATCTCGGATGGCCTGCCAAAGCCCAAAAGTTTGGCCTGCCGATCACATTTTTCGGCCTGCCAAACATGGATGAATTTTTAGTCCGAATTGCAAAGCCTCTGTCAGCCTGTCGGTTGAGGGAACTCCGGCCTGCCAATCACGTTCGGCCTGCCGAAGTCCCAAGTTCGGCCTGCTGAACTGTGGGAGTAAGTAAGTTTTAACGATTTGATGTTTAATGAGAATTGATGTGATGTTTTGTTAAGTCCTGATTTTTTACAACTTGATAAACCTATATTATTAAATAAGTTCTTGATTAATTTAAGTATAATTGAATAAATTATGATATGGAATAAGTTAAACATGTTATTCTAAACAATATTAAGTTTTTTTTTAAAAAAAATATTGGAGGTATGAATGGATCCTGGTTATGTAAGTTCAAGTACTTTTAAAATCTATAGTACCATTTAAGTTTGATATTATTTATATGTTTAAAGTTTAAGTAAGTACGAATGCATGTATGTAACGACATCTGTGACGTCCAAATTAAGGGGCGTTACAATACTTGGCAGCGATAAAGTCAACACATAAACATGTTAATTTTTCTTTAGTCATAAAAATTACATTTAGTATCTAAAAACAAGTCATACATAACAAACATGAAATTTGCCATTAACTTACACAGTGAGTCACATAAATTCATCATTTTCAAATAATTAAAACACATATATTTTAACTCTAAAATTCATACTAAGAACTTACTAACATATATTACAATATCATAAAATTATCTCATCATCAATAAAATCATTAAAACATACAAAACATCACATAATACAAAAGTCCAATAATAACACTGTTAAAGCAGTTTCTTGACCTAGTCTCAATAAAAATTTCATAACACATAAAATACTCATCAAATAATCACCAAACTTTCCAGTTTATAACTTAACATATACATGAACATTCTAGCCAAATTTCATAGCAAACAAACACATTTACCCCTTGAACATAAATCACATTTTCGTGCATCATAACCAAACAACAATAGTTTACTGTGAGTGGTAGAGGGTAGAAAATTCATAACTTAGTTTAGAAAAATCAAAATGCTTGAAACTTGAAAGAACATTAACATAACACACATATGAACATCATATTAAAAATTCAAAAAAAAATAAAATACCTAGACAAAGTTACGATAGACGGATTGAGGAGGAGAAATGCTTTTCAGAATTACCGAAAAATGAGTTCTTACCTTAAAATTTTCTTCTCAAAATCCTTGAACTTTGTAACGTCCCCCTTATGGATGTCACAGATGTGTTACATTCATTCATTTAACCTTTATTTAAGATAAAGTATTTGATTAAAAAGATTGTTTGAAAACATAACCCAGGATCCATGCATGCATTTGTTTTTTACAACATTCAATAACTTAATTCATAATAATAACAATAATAATTTACTTGATCAAAAAATTCTTTAATTAATTAAAGATTCCAAATAATAAAATCATAATTTTAAAAGAAACATCATAACATTTTAAAACAATCAGCTCTCACTGTTCGGCAGGTTGGAGAATGTCTACCGACAGGCTACCCGAAGCTCTGTAAAAACAGGGTTTTAAACTTTTGCTAGGTTCGACAGGCCGAATATCATTGTTCAGCAAGCCGACCGACTAAAAAGAAAATTAGACAATTAAATTTTAAAACAAAAATCAAACTTCAATACGCGGAAATCCAAATACTTAAAATGATAAGATAAAATAATAAAAAATAATTCGTGAATTCTTTAAAACTTAATAATAAACGTGTTCAAATTATAAAACATCATTTATATCGTTGAAACTTCCTTCTTTGGCATTCTTTCGTTTGCAATTCATCGTCCTTTGCTCACACGCCTTTCCTTGCCCTTCACCTAATCCATGACTTTCTTACCCTTATCTGCAACATGATATAAACTGATAAGCTAAAGCTTATTAAGTACATTATTATCTCACAACTTAAAACATTTTATGAACATCATCATAAAAGTGCACTAGGCACATTTTCATAGGAACATATCATTCATAAAATTGACCAATTTAAAACTTATTCCATTTTATCTTAAGGGCCCAAGTGTTGCACCATAATCATCATCGTAGGCGCGCCGTCATGAGAGGAAAAGGGTAGCTAATCCTAAATCAAACATGACATCATAACATATCATAACATTGGTGCGCAACATTTATTTATGTGATACATATATATATACATATTTAAACTTTCATGCTTTGAAACACGTCATCATCATACATGCATAACTTTATGAACATCAAAATATTTTATAAGAGAACTTTAAATGAAACCATCATAAAATCCGTCATAGAATAATTATCATTATGCACATAATTTCAAACCTTATAAACATATCATGTTGCAGGTGAGAATGTACTTACTTTTGTAGCTTACTTAATCTTAATATTGTGGGTGACAACGCCGCGGTCTCGATGTGCTCGCTTCTATTGTGGTCATGCCATACATTAATAAAAATAGCAATTAACATATATTTTCAAGAAACCATGAAATCATCAACACTTCATAATCTCTTCCAATAACATGTTTCATCATATAGCCTTTTCATTTCTTGAAAATTTCAATTTCATAAAACATTTCATTACTATTAGAACTTTAGACTAAAACTGTCAACACGAAATACATCACTAACCTCTATGAATTCAAGACTTAATAACTAAACATTTACACATAATTTGAGTACCACACTTGGCAGGGATAAAGTCAATAGATAAATATGTTATCATAATTTTTCTTTAGTCATAAAAATTACATTTAGTATCAAAAACAAGTCATACACCATACACACAAAATCTGCCAGCAATAACCAGGCAATGAACAACTTTAAACTTAGGTCCGTTTAACACATTTTGACACCATAGAAAATCTACAAAAATTAACATATGCAGTAGACATATAGAACTCTAACATATCCAAAAATTGGCTTCAAAAAAAATCAGAGTAGGTCAAAATACACATTTGAAATCAGTAGTAAAACTAACTTCCATCATATTAAGCAGTGAGTTACAAGAGTTCATCATTTTCAAACAATCAAAAAAAATTTATTTGGATTCTAAAATTCTTACTAACAACTTATTAACATTCATTACAGTAACACAAAAATATCCTAATGCCAAATAAAATCATTTAATTATACAAAACATTCCATAACAAAAAGTCCAACAATTTTACTATAAGCGCAGTTTCTAGACCTAGTTTTAATGAAAATTCCATAACACATAAAATACTTATCAAATCATTACCAAACTTTCTAGTTCATAACCTAACATATATATGAACATTTTCCCAAATTTCGTAGTAAACAAAGCACATATACCCTTTGAACAAAAATCACATTTTCAAGCTTTATAACCAAACAGCAACATATTACTGTGAATGGTATAGAGTAGAAAATTCATATCTCAATGTAGAAACTTGGAGGAAAATTACCTAACACATATGTAAACATCATATTAAAATTTTAGAGCAAAATAAAATTCCTAGACAAAGTTATGGGGGTCGGAACATAGAGACAAAACAACGTTACCGATCAGCATTAATTTGCAGTGAGTGGCATAGAGAAGAAAATTCATATCTCAGCGTAGAATAGTCCAATTGAGGTGAAATGTTGAGGGTTAGCACATAACACATACATGAATAACATATTAAAAATTCAGAGCAAACAGAAATTTTTAGAGAAAGATATGGCAGTCGCAATACAAAGTATTCAAAATTTCAGGATTGCTGAGAGAGTCTCTTACCTCAAAAGAATATTCTTCAATTCTTCCTTGAATTTCTCCCAATGAAAATTCAATATTTCTTTTAAGTATTTGAAAGAAAATAGAGGAGAGAAGAGGCAAAAGAAAGCGTGGAGAAAGAAAGTGAAAGAGAGAGTAATAGTAGTGAGAGATGGTTTACGTGAAAATGAGATAACGTGAAAGAGAAACCTATTTTCTCTACAATTATCAGATTTTTTTTACTAAAAATTTGGGAGAGATTCACGTAGAGATTGGAGGGAAAAATAGGAAATTCAAATAAATTTGCTAATCTTACCATATTTTACTTTTCAAAGGAGGAAACTTCATCAATTAATTCCAATCAATCAAAAGTCAAAGGTTTCTACACCAAAATTAGAGCAATGAATCCAAAAATAAGCCAATTAATCACAAATCATCATCCAATCATAACCAATCAATCCAAAAATAAGCCAATCAATCACAAATTATGTAACGGATCACGTTAAGTTAGTAACGATATTAAGAAAATTTTATTAATAATTTAAGTTAAATGTTATAATTTATTATTTTAATGTTACTAACTTTTTATGTCAAGTTTTATGACAGGTGGTGATCGCATAAAATCGTTGTGCTCAAGTGTTCATGTTAATTTTAATGTATGTTTAATTATGATGCAATGATGATTTTAATGTATTAATGTATGGTATTTAAGGACAGTTCGGTAGGCCGAACTTGAAGGCCAAAAAGTCTGCCAAAGATCGACAGGCCGATGGAAACCATCGGTAGGCCGAACTTGGTGGAACCGGCAGGCCGAAGTGGTGAATCGGCAGGCCAAACACAACTGATGAGCAGTCAGCAGAAATCTCTCCAAATTTATGGCTAAGATGATTATGTTAAATGGGTGTTTATTGTGATTAATTGGCATAATAATGGAATAATTTTTATCAATTAAGGAAATAAAATGTTTGACTTTTCATTGATTGGTATTGATTGATATGGTTTCTCTTTCTAAAATGGTGAAATATGGTAAGTGAGACCAATTGATTCGATTTTCCCTCAATCCTCTCCACTTTCCATGTGAAGCTAGCCTCAATTTTAGTCAAAAAATTCTGACTTAATGGAGAGTTTTGACTCTTTTTCTTTTTATGTTATGCTCATTACATTAATTTCTTCTCTCTCTTCCTCTCACGTATTCTCTCTATTATTCTGAGACGTTTTCTTTTCTCTCCTCTTCTTCACGTTTTCTCCTCTCCTTTTACTCCTTGTTTTCTTGAGATTATTTGAAAAAAAAAATTGATAATTTTGTTGGTTGAATTGAAGGAGTTTTGCGAAGAAATTTGTTAAAGGTAAGAATTTCTTTTGGTGTTTCAGAAATGTAGTCTTCTCCTTAATCTGACTGTCACATCTTCCTATACAAAATTTCTTTATTCTGAATTTTTAATATGATGTTCATATATGTGTTATGTATCATTCCTCCAAGTTTCACGTTATTTTGATCTTTCTATGATAAAATATGAATTTCATATCATCTACCCTTCACATTTAAATATTACTATTTGACTATGATGTATGAAAAAGTAATTTTTATTTCAAGGGGTAAACGTGTTTTGTTTTTCATGAAAGTTGACAAGAATGTTCATGTATATGTTATGATATTGATTGCAAAGTTTGGTAATGTTTTGATGAATGTATTTTATGTTATGAAATTTCTATGAGGTTAGGTCAAGAAAACTGTTTTAACAATATTATTTTTGGATTTTTGTTTTATAAAATTTTTTATATGTTTAATTGATTTTATTGATGATGAAATAATTTTATGATATTGAATTGTATGATAATAAGATATTTGTATGAATTTTTTTTAAAATTAAAATATATGTATTTTAATTGTTAGAAAATGTTTTCAAAAGATTTTCATGTCTGTAATGTATAAGATGTTTTGATGATTATACTTAAGGATGCATGATATGAATTATGTATATAAGAGATGAATGTGTATGTAATGTTATATGAATGGATGATTTACTCTATAATAATAAGTATTAATTTTATTTGTATTCTTTAAATGGATAAATGGCATGAACACGCAAAGGAACGAGCACTTCGAAACCATACCGTCGTCACCAAAGCATATTAAGGTTAAGTAAGCTAGCTTTAAGGTAAGTACATTCTCACCTGCAACATGGCACGTTTCATAAGGTTTGATGATATGTTCACAATGATATTCATGATGATTTTATGGTTACTCTCCTTAAAGGATTTCTTATGAAAGATTTTCATGATTTAAAGTTATTCATGTATGATGATGACATGTTTTAAAGTATGAAAGTTTTGTATATATATGTATCACCTAATAAGTGTTGCACACCAATGTTATGTTATGATAAGTTATGATGTCATGTTTAGTTTGGGATTAGCTACCCTTCTCCTCTCATGACGGCGCGCCTACAATGATGTTTATGGTGCAACACTTGGGCCCTTAAGATAAAATGGAATAAGTTTTAATATGGTCAATGTAATGAAAGATATGTTCTATGAAATTGTGCTTAAGGCACTTTTATGATATGATGATGATGATGATGTATATGAAATGTTTTAAAATTGTGAGAATTATATGTACTTACTAAGCATTAGCTTATTCAAGTTTATGTCATGTTGCAGATAAGGGTAAGAAGATCATGGATTAGGCAGAGGACATGGGAAGACGTGTGAGCAATAAGCACGATGAATTGTAACCGGAATAATGCCAAGAAGAAAGTTTCTATGTTTTAAATCAAGTTTTATATTTGAACATATTTTTATGTTAAGTTTTAAGAATACAAGAACTATGTTTTTATATTTTATTTCATAATTTTAAGAATTTTGATTTTTTGTGTTTTTATGAAAAGTTGGATTTGTTTTAAAATTAAGTTTTTTGAAAAACTTTTGTCTCGGTCCGCCTACCGAACATTACCGGTCGGCCTGTCGATGTTTGAAGGTTCGGCCTACCGATCACGTTTTCGGCCTGCCGAACGATGTTAGGTTTTTAAGCCAAATTTGCAAAGCCTCTGCCGGCCTACCGGTTGAGGAGCTCTGGCCTGCCGAACTGTGGGAGCAAATAAGTTATAAACAAAGTGATGTTTTTATAAGTTATAAACAATGTGAAGTTTTTATAAGTTATAAATGATGTGATGTTTTTATAAGTTGTGATGTTACAATTTGGTAAATATATACTATAAAAATAAGTTTATGATTCATTTAAAGTATAATTGAAATAATTATGATATGGAATAAGTTAACCAATGTTATGTTATTGAAAAAAAAAAGTATGAATGGATCTGGATATGTTTTCCCTTATTTACGTTTACACTTAAAGTATCATATAAGTTCTGTACTTAAAGTTTATATAAATAAGTTTATATAAGGTTTGACTTCACATTGATTTGTATTATTTTAAGTGGTTTCTTTTTTTTAGAGGGCAAAAATATGGCAAGTAAGACTAAAGTTTTGATTTTCCCTCTTTTCTCTCCTTCCTCCACGCCAATAGTCATCAATTAGTCAGAAAATTCTGACTGGGTATTGAATTTTTTGGTTATGCTCATTACGTTAAAAATTTTTAACGTTCTTTTCTATTTATTTCTCTCATCTTCTCACTCTTCTCTCTCTCAGTTTCTGAGACGTTTTCTCTTCCTCTTCCTCTTCTCTTCTCCACGAATTCCATTTCTTCTCTCTCAAAAATTCTCTGTAAGAAAATTGAAAGAAAAAGTTATATTTTCGTTGGTTGAATTTAAGGGTTTTGAGAAGAAAATCTTTTAAGGTAAGGACTCGTTTCTTTGCGTTTTTAAAAAGAATTTCTCCTCCTCAATTTGTCTACAATACCTTTCTCTAGGTATTGTATTTTGCTCTGAGTTTATAATATGATGTTCATGTATATTATGTGATGTTTCTCCAAGTTTCAAGTCATTTCGTTGTTTCTATGATAAAATATGAATTTTCTATCCTCTACCTTTCACAGTAAAATATTGTTGTTTGGCTATGACGCATGAAAAATGTAATGTTTATTCAAGGGGTAAATGAAAAATGTTTTTCATGAAGTTGACAAGAATGTTCATGTATATGTTATGATATTGACTGCAAGGTTTGATAATGTTTTGATGAATGTATTTTATGTTATAAAGTTTTTATGAGATTACGTTAAGAAAACTATTTTAGCAATGTTGTTTTTGGATTTTCGTTTTATGAAATGTTTTATATGTTTAAATGATTTTTATTGATGATGAAATGATTCTATGATATTGAAATGCATGATAATAAGATGTTTGAATGAATTTTAAAATTAAAATATATGTATTTTAATTGTTCAAAAACATTTTTAAAAAGATATTTATGTTTGTAATGTATAAGATGTTTTGATGATAATACTTAAAAAAACATGTTATGAATAATGTTTATATGAGAAGAATGTATATGTGATGATAATTTTATCCTTTCACAATGATGGTTGTGAATTATGTTTGTAATATGAGATGAGTGT
This sequence comes from Artocarpus heterophyllus, assembly GCA_025403435.1. Taxonomy (NCBI): domain Eukaryota; kingdom Viridiplantae; phylum Streptophyta; class Magnoliopsida; order Rosales; family Moraceae; genus Artocarpus; species Artocarpus heterophyllus. The sequence goes on along the minus strand of CM046332.1, from coordinate 19,079,190 downwards.
TTATATGAATGTTATATGAATGGATGTTTTATGATAAGTATTAATTTAATTGTATTTTTAAATGGATAAATGGCATGAACACTCAAAGGAACGAGCACATCGAGACCGCGGCGTCGTCACCCAAGCATATAAGGTTAAGTAAGCTAGCTTTAAGGTAAGTGCATTCTCACCCGCAACATGACACGTTTTTCAAGGTTTGATGTTATGTTCACAATGATATTCATGATGATTTCATGGATGTCTTCCTTAAAGGATTTCTTATGAAAGATTTTCATGATTTAAAGTTATGCATGTATGATGATGGCATGTTTCAAAGCATGAAAATTATGTATATATATGTATCACCTAATAAGTGTTGCACACCAACGTTATGAAATGATATGTTATGATGTCATGTTTGGTTTTGGGATTGGCTACCCTTCTCCTCTCATGACGGTGTGCCTACAATGATATTTATGGTGCAACACTTGGGCCCTTAAGATAAAATGGAATGAGTTTTAATATGGTCAATGTAATGAAAGATATATTCTATGAAATTGTGCTTAAGGCACTTTTATGATATGATGATGATGATGATGTATATGAAATGTTTTAAAATTGTGAGAATTATATGTATTTACTAAGCATTAGCTTATTCAAGTTTATGTCATGTTGCAGATAAGGATAAGAAGATCATGGATTAGGCAGAGGACATGGAAGGCGTGTGAGCATTAAGCACGATGAATTATAACCGGAAGAACGCCAAGAAAAAAGTTCCTATGTTTTAAATCAAGTTTTATATTTGAACATATTTTAAGTTAAGTTTTAAGAATACAAGAACTATGTTTTTATATTTTATTTTATAATTTTAAGAATTTTGATCTTTCGCATTTCTATGAAAGTTGGATTTGTTTTAAAATTAATTTTTTAGAAAAACTTTTGTCTCGGTCGGCCTGCCGAACACTATTGGTCGGCCTATCGATATTTGAAGGTTCGGCCTGCCGGTTGAGGAACTCCAGCTTGCCGAACATGTCCGGCCTATCGAAGTCCTAAGTTCGGCCTACCGAACTGTGGGAGCAATTAAGTTATAAACGATGTGATGTTTTTATAAGTTATGATTTTACAACTTGGTATTCCCATTTTATTAAAATAAGTTTGTAATTAATTCTAAAGTATAATTGAAATAATTATGATATGGAATAAGTTAAGCAATGTTATGTTATAAAAAAAAAAAAAACGTATGAATGGATCCTGGATATGTTTTCCCTTATTTATGTTTACACTTAAAGTATCATATAAGTTTTGTACTTAAAGTTTATATAAATAAGTATGTAATGTATGAATGTAACGACATCTGTGACGTCCGTAAGGGGGGGCGTTATAGGCTTTGGTATCATAGAGAATTTTTCGATTACAATTCATATCGCCACACGTCAATCTAAGTCCTCCAAGTAAGTATGTTATAAAGTTAGATGTTTTGATGCAAGTATAAGAATAAGAATGAGGTTGAGATGTTTAATGATTAACGATCTAGTAGTGAAAACCTATCTCATATTAGAAGATTATTTCTAAGTTCCTAGTTCTTTTAGGAGAATTAACGATGGACGGCCATAGAAGAATGCAGACTCATACCCAGACCAACGAAAGACTCATGACAATGATTTCTGAGCTACAAAGGCAGTTGGAGGAACAAGAAAGGGAGATCGCTGAATTAAGAGCTAATGGTCGCAATGAGGCAATGATGAGCCTCCTCCTCCTCCGCAGCCACTAGTCAATGAAGTCCCAGTTCCTGCTGCTGAACCAAGAGCGGCTTACCAGGAACCCCTACTGGTCAGATGGAAGAGGGTTAAGCCAACAGATTTCGAAGGTTCGAAGGATCTGCTAGTAGCTCAAGGATGGTTAAAGACGATTAAAGCCACCTTACGACTCATGGATTTCACAGACAATGAAGAGGTCCTCTATGCCTCGTACTGCCTCACTATGGAGGCCAGAATATGGTGGGATGGCATTGAAATGAGCAGGAATGTTGAAGAAATGACATGGGCTGACTTCGTTCATGAATTCAACATGAAGTTCTTCCATATGAATATCACGAGGAAGCATTATGAGGAGTTCGAGAGCTTGCGCCAAGGGGATATGCCAGTCATTGATGTGGTGATGAAGTTTGACCAGCTAGCCTGTTTATGTCCAGGAATGGTTATGGATAAAAGTGAAAGGGTCAGAAGGCTGATCAAGGTTCTTAGGCCTGAAATTGCTACTATTGTGGATGGGGCAAGTCCACCCAGGAGTCAAGAACAGGTTGTCATGAGAGCCCAGCGTGCGGAGTTCCATCTGTCAAAGTTAAGAAGGAACCAGCCTCAGTCGGGTCAACAAGCCAATAATGCAAACAACCAGAACCGCCCTCCACACAGGAACAACAACAACAACAGCAGCAGCAGCAACAACAGCAACCAAAACTGGAGGAATAATAAGAGGAAGGGCAATCCTCATAACTACCAGGGCCAAGACAACAAGAGGCACAATGATGGTCAGCACAACAACAATAATAGGCAATTTCAACCATGTGCCAAATGTGGAAAGAAGCATCCAGGGAAATGTCGTTTGGGAACAAACCAATGTTTTATTTGTGGGCGTGAAGACCACTTTGTTAAGAACTGTCCCAAGCTGATGAATGCCAATGCCCCTCAGAGAGCTCCTCCTCAAGCCTAGCTACATCAAATGCAAGCTTCCCTTGAAGGGCCACTTATCAGTCAAGGGAGAATTGAAGCCCCACCAACTAATGCCCGAATCTATGCCATGACGAAAGAACAAGTGGCTGCTGAAGCCTCTAATGTGGTCACAGGTCAAATAACAAGTTTATCTAATGATGCTTATGTCCTTTTTGATACGGGTGCCACACATTCTTTTGTATCTATGTCATATGCTAAGAAGTTAGAGGTTGGTTTAGAGCCTATGAGACAGGGATTCACTATGACACTACCCTATAGGGAAGTGATATTATCTACACACTGTCTGCGTACAGTACCCCTATGGATTTCTGATAGGGAGCTTTTTTTCAACCTCATTGTGATTGACATGCATGACTATGATATGATTCTTGGGATGGATTTCTTGAGTAAGTAAAATGCCTCTATTGAGTGTCAAAAACGAAAGGTGATCTTCCATCCAGAAGGTGATCAGAAGTTCGTTTATGTTGGCGAGTCCAGAAAGAAACTCAGCATGTTTCTATCCGCAATGAAAGCAAGGAAGTTATTAGCAAGTGGCTGCATAGGCTATCTGGCAAGCATAGTAGACAAAAGCCAAGAAGTAAAGATAAGAATTGAAGATGTACCTGTAGTTCATGAATATGTTGAAGTGTTTCCTGATGATCTGACGAGTCTACTACCAGAAAAAGAAGTCAAATTCGAGATTGAGATCGCTCCTGGCACCGATCCAATCTCAAAAGCGCCTTACAAAATGGCCCCGGCAGAGTTAAAGGAGCTTCACATGCAATTAAAAGAACTACTCGACAAAGGATTCGTCAGTTCAAGTCACTCACCATGGGGAGCTCTAGTCTTGTTCGTGAAGAAGAAGGATGGCACTATGAGACTCTCCATTGACTATAGAGAGCTAAACAAGGTGACAATCAAGAACAAGTAACCGTTGCCTCGAATCGATGATTTGTCTGATCAGCTTAAGGGTGCATCTATGTTTTCAAAGATTGATTTACGATCAGGATATCATCAGTTGAAGGTTAAAGAAGGAGATATTCCCAAGATTACCTTCAGATCAAGGTATGGTCACCATGAATTCATGGTTATGCCTTTCAGGTTGACGAATGCACCAGCTGTGTTTATGGATTTGATGAACCAGGTATTCAAGAATTTCCTCGATAAATTTGTTGTTGTATTTATCGATGATATTCTTGTCTATTCTAAGAGTCAAGAAGAACATGAGGAGCGTTTAAGGATTGTGCTGGAGACTTTAAGAAGACACCAGCTATATGCAAAGTTCTCCAAATGTGAGTTCTGGCTAGACAAATTGTCTTTCTTGGGGCATGTTATTTGAAAGGAAGGGATTATGGTTGACCCTACTAAAGTAGAAGCTGTTCTCAACTGGAAGCAACCGATGAATGCAAGCGAAATAAGGAGCTTCTTGGGTTTAGCAGGTTATTATCAGAGATTTGTAGAAGATTTCTCCAAGATAACAGCTCCACTCACAAACCTGACTCGCAAAGGAAAGAAGTATGAATGGACTGATGCATGCGAGAAGAGTTTCCAAGAACTGAAGAAGAAGTTAACGACAACTCCAGCATTGGCTATACCGAAAGGGAATGATGGATTTGTAATTTATAGTGATGCATCCAAGATTGGCCTCGGAGCTGTATTAATGCAAAATGAAAGGGTTATTGCTTATGCGTCAAGATAACTGAAGGATTATGAAAAGAACTATCCTACTCATGACCTCGAGTTAGCAGCAGTCATTTTTGCATTGAAGATATGGAGACACTACTTATATGGGGTCCAATGTAAGATCTTCACTGATCATCAAAGTCTGAAGTACTTCTTTACGCAAAGAGACTTGAACATGAGACAACAAAGATGGCTTGAGTTGGTGAAGGATTACGATTATGAAATCCTTTATCACCCTAGAAAAGCTAACTGAGTGGCTGATGCTTTAAGTAGGAAGTCGATTGCTACGTTAATGTCAATGCAAGTAATGTCTCCACCTTTAAGGAAGGAAATTCTAGACTTCGGTTTGGAACTTATAGTAGGTCAGCTGTCAGCTCTCACCATTGCTCCGACGATGTATAATGAAATTCAGAGAAAACAAAATGAAGATGTAAGTCTTGTAAGGATTAAGCAAGAAAAGAAAGAAGGAAAATGTCAAGAGTTTCATATTGCGGATGACGGAACTCTGTACCTCAAGGACCGCTTATGTGTTCCCAATGTTGATGACTTAAGGGAAAAGATCTTGGTAGAAATTCATGACACTCCTTACTCTATTCATCCAGGTGCAACAAAGATGTATAATGATCTAAGGGGTAACTTTTGGTGGTTTGGAATGAAACGTGATGTTGCTATGTATGTGAAGAAATGTATGGCATGTCAACAAGTAAAGGCTGAACACCAGAGACCTGGTGGTTGTAACACCCACCTATTTTGATGTAACGGATTATGTTAAGTTAGTAATGATGTTAAGGAAATCTTAATAATAATTTATGTTATATGTTATGATATATGATTTTTTAATGTTACTAACTTTTTATGTCAGGTTTTATGACAGGTGACAACCACATGGAATCGTTGTGCTCAAGTGTTCATGATTATTTTAATAAATGTTTAATTATGATGCATGATGAATTGAATGTTTTAATGTATGGAATTTAAGACAGTTCGGTAGGCCAAACTATTAAGTTCGACAAGCCGAACAGTCTGCCAAAGATCGGTAGGCCAAACTTGGTGGAACCGGCAGGCCGAAGGGGAAAATCGACAGGCCGAACACAGCTGACGAGCCATCAGCAGAAATCTCTCCAAATTTATGGCTAAGATAATTACGTTAAATGGGTGATTAATTAGCATATTAATGGAATAATTTTGTCAGATAAGGAAAGAAAAGGTTTGACTTCGCATTTATTTGTATGATTTTAAATGGTTTCCTATTTTAAAATGGCAAGATATGATAAGTATGACTAATAGATTTGACTTTCCCTCTTTTCTCTCCTTCCTCCACGCCATTTGCTATTAATGAGTCAGAAAAATTCTGACTTAATGGAGGATAATGAATTTTCATTATGCTTGTTACGTTAAAAAAAAAAAATTAATGCTCTTTCCTCAGTTTTTCTCTCTTCTTCTTACGCCTTCTCTCTCAATTTCTGAGACGCTTTTTCTGTCTTGCTTTCTTCCTCTTCTCTTCTCCACGAATTCCATTCCTTTTCTCTCAAAAAAAAATTATCTGCAAGTGTTGAAAGAAAAGTTATATTTTCATTGGTTGAATTCAAGGGTTTTGAGAAGAAAATCTTTTAAGGTAAGGACTCGTTTCTTTGTGTTTTTGAAAAGCATTTCTTCTCCTCCAATCGTTTGTAATATCTTTCTCTAAGTATTATATTTTGCCTTGAGTTTTTAATATGATGTTCATGTATGTATTATGTGATGCTTTTCCAAGTTTCAAGTCATTTCGATGTTTCTATGATGAATTATGAATTTTCTATCTTCTACCCCTCACAGTAAAATATTGTTGTTTAACTTTGATGTATGAAAAATATAATGTTTATTCAAGGGATAATTGAATGATGTTTTTCATGAAAGTTTTCAAGAATGTACATGTATAATGTATGATGAGTGTATTTTATGTTATGAAATTTTATGAGATTACGTCAAGAAAACTGTTTTAACAATGTTATTTTTGGATTTTTGTTTTATAAAATGTTATATATGTTTAAATGATTTTTATTGATGATGAAATAATTCTATGACATTGAAATGCATGATAATAAGGTGTTTGTATGAATTTTAAAATTAAAATATATGTATCTTAAATTATTAGAAAATGTTTTCAAAAGATTTCTCATCTACATTATTATTTTGTTGGCAGATTTTCATGTGTGTTATGTATGAGATGTTTTGATGATAATATTTAAGGAAGCATGTTATGAATAATGTCTATATGTGATGATAATCTTATGTTTTCACAATTATAGTTATGAATTATGTTTGTAATATGAGATGAATGTAAATATGAATTATGTTTGTAATATGATATGAATGTAAATATGAATGAATGTTATATGAATGGATGATTTATGATATGATAATAAGTATTAATTTTATTGTATTTCTAAATGGATAAATGGCATGAACACACAAAGGAACGAACACATCGAGACCGCGGCGTTGTCACCAAAACCGTATTAAGGTTAAGTAAGCTAGTTTTACGGTAAGTACATTCTCACCTGCAACATGACACGTTTTACAAGGTTTGATGATATGTTCACAATGACATTCATGATGATTTTATGGTTATTTTCCTTAAAGGATTTCTTATGAAAGATTATCATGATTTAATAAGTGTTGCACACCAATGTTATGAAATGATATGTTATGATGCCATGTTTGGTTTGGGATTAGCTACCCTTCTCCTCTCATGACAGCGCGCCCAAAATGATGTTCATAGTGCAACACTTGGGCCCTTAAGATAAAATGGAACAAGTTTTAATATGATCAATATAATGAAAGGTATGTTTCTATGAAATTGTGCTTAAGGCACTTTTATGATACGATGATGATGATGTTTATGAAATGTTTTAAATTGTGAGAATTATATGTACTTACTAAGCATTAGCTTAATCAATTTTTATGTCATGTTGCATATAAGGGTAAGAAAGTCATGGACTAGGCGGAGGACATGGGAAGGCGTGTGAGCACAAAGCATGATGAATTGTAACCGGAAGAACGCCAAGAAGAATGTTTTTATGTTTTAAATCAAGTTTTATATTTTGAACATATTTTTATGTTAATTTTTAAGAATACTTGAACTATGGTTTTATACTTTATTTTATCATTTTAAAGAATTTTGATCTTCCGTAATTTTTATGAAAAGCTAAATCTGTTTCACAAATTAAGTTTTTCTCAAGGAATTTGGCTCAGTCGGCCTGCCGAACGTCATGGGTCGGCCTGCCGATGTTTGAAAGTTCGGCCTACCGATCACGTTTTTTGCCTGCCGGACGATGATGAGTTTTTAATCCTGATTTACAAAGCCTCTATCGGCCTGCCGGTTGGGGAACTCCGGCCTGCCGATCAAGTCCGGCCTACCGAAGTCCCAAGTTCGGCCTGCCGAACTGTGGAAGCAAATAAGTTATAAACAATGTGATGTTTTAAACGAAGTGATGTTTTTTTTTATATGTTGTGATATTAGAATTTGGTAAATCTATATTATAAAAATAAGTTTATGATTAATTTAAAGTATAATTGAAATAATTAAGATATGGAATAAGTTAAGCAATGTTATTAAAAAAAATGTATGAAAGGATCCTGGTTAAGTATGTTTAATTTTATTTACAATTTAAAGTATCGTATAAGTTTTGGACTTATGTTTATGTTTAAAGTTTAAACAAGCATGAATGTATTAAAGTAACGACATCTGTGACATCCTTAAGGGGGCGTTACAGTGGTGAACTGCAGTCTATCCAAATACCAAAATGGAAATGGGAAGATATAGCAATGGATTTCATTACCGGTTTGCCCAGGACTACGAACGGTTATGATGCAATTTGGGTAGTTGTGGATCGACAAACTAAGACGGCACATTTTATTCCTATCAAGATCACTTACTCTATGGAACGGTTAGCGGAACTCTATGTCAAGGAAATTGTACGGCTTCATGGAATTCCCAAGTCAATCATCTCAGATCGTGATGGCAAGTTCACATCTAAGTTTTGGAAGAGTGTACAGATTGCAATGGGAACCAGGCTACATTTCAGTACAGCTTTTCATCCTTAGACAGACGGCAAAATGAAGAGGATGAACTTGATTTTAGAGGATATGCTACGGGCTTGTTCTCTCGATTTTAAGACCAGCTGGTGTAAAATGTTGCCATTAGCAGAGTTTGCTTACAACAATAGCTTTCAGGTGACAATTGGAATGGCACCTTATGAAGCGCTGTATGGACGAAAAATACAGGTCGCCTATATGTTGGCACGAAGCTGGTGAAAAGAAATTGATGGAAAGTGATGATTCTAAAAGAACTGATTTTGTTAATGAAACTTCTGAGATTATAAAGTTGATAAGAAGAAGAATAGAGACCGCTCAAAGCCGTCAGAAGAGTTATGTTGACAAGAGAAAAAGACCCTTAGAATTCGCCGTAGGCGAATATGTGTTTTTGAAAGTTGCACCAATGAAAGGAGTTATGAGGTTTGGGAAGAAAAGCAAGTTAAGCCCAAGATTCATTGGTCCGTTTGAAATCATGAAGCGAATAGGCAAAGTAGCTTATCAACTGAAGTTGCCTTCAGAAATGTCTGCAATGCACGATGTATTTCATGTCTCTATGCTCAAGAAGTATGTTTCGGACCCTATGCATGTGATTGAGCCACAAGTGATCGAGATACGAGAAGACTTAAGTTATGAAGAAAAGCCAATGAAGATACTCGATCAGAAAACCAAGACTTTAAGGAATAAAGAAATTTCATTGGTCAAGGTGTTATGGCAAAATCATCAAGTTAAAGAAGCTACGTGGGAACGTGAAGATGACATGAGATCTATGCATCCACAGTTATTCTAAGTTTCGAGGACAAAACTTTTATAAGGTGGGGAGAATTGTAACACCCACCTATTTTTATTTAACGGATCACGTTAAGTTAGTAACGATGTTAAAGAAATTTTATTAATAATTTAAGTTAAATGTTATGATTTATGATTTTAATGTTACTAACTTTTTATGTCAAGTTTTATGATAGGTGACAATCGCATGGAATCGTTGTGCTCAAGTGTTCATGTTAATTTTAATATATGTTTAATTATGATGCAATGATGATTGTAATGTATTAATGTATGGTATTTAAGGACAGTTCGGCAGGCCAAAAAGTCTGCCAAAGATCCGCAGGCTGATGGAAACCATCGGCAGGCCAAACTTGGTGGAACCGGCAGGCTGAAGTGGTGAATCGGCAGGCCGAACACAGCTGACGAGCAGTCAGCAGAAATCTCTCCAAATTTATGGCTGAGATGATTACGTTAAATGGGTGATTTATTGTGATTAATTGGCATAATAATGGAATAATTTTTATCAATTAAGGAAATAAAACGTTTGACTTTTCATTGATTGGTATTGATTGATATGGTTTCTCTTTTTAAAATGGTGAAATATGGTAAGTGAGACCAATTGATTCGATTTTCCCTCAATCCTCTCCACTTTCCATGTGAAGCTAGCCTTAATTTTAGTTAGAAAATTCTAACTTAATGGAGACTTTTGACTCTTTTTCTTTTTATGTTATGCTCATTATGTTAATTTCTTCTCTCTCTTCCTCTCACGTATTCTCTCTATTATTCTGAGACGTTTTCTTTTCTCTCCTCTTCTTCACGTTTTCTCCTCTCCTTCTACTCCTTGTTTTCTTGAGATTATTTGAAAAAAAAATTTTGATAATTTTGTTGGTTGAATTGAAGGAGTTTTGTGAAGAAATTTGTTAAAGGTAAGAATTTCTTTTGGTGTTTCAGAAATGTAGTCTTCTCCTTAATCCGACTGCCATATCTTCCTATACAAAATTCCGTTTATTCTGAATTTTTAATATGATGTTCATATATGTGTTATGTATCATTCCTCCAAGTTTCACGTTATTTTGATGTTTCTATGATAAAATATGAATTTCCTATTCTCTACCCTTCACAGTAAAATATTAATGTTTGATTATGATGTATGAAAAATTAATTTTTATTTCAAGGGGTAAACGTGCTTTGTTTTTCATGAAAGTTGACAAGAATGTTCATGTATATGTTATGATATTTACTGCAAAGTTTGGTAATGTTTTGATAAATGTATTTTATGTTATGAAATTTCTATGAGGTTAGGTCAAGAAAACTGTTTTAACAATATTAATTTTAGATTTTTATTTTATGAAATGTTTTATATGTTTAATTCATTTTATTGATGATAAAATAATTTTATGATATTGAAATGTATGATACTAAGATATTGGTATGAATTTTTTTTAAAATTAAAATATTTGCATTTTAATTGTTAGAAAATGTTTTCAAAAGATTTTCATGTCTGTAATGTATAAGATGTTTTGATGATTATACTTAAGGATGCATGATATGAATTATGTATATAAGAGATGAATGTGTATGTAATGTTATATGAATGGATGATTTACGCTATAATAATAAGTATTAATTTTATTTGTATTCTTTAAATGGATAAATGGCATGAACACGCAAAGGAACGAGCACTTCGAAACCATACCGTCGTCACCAAAGCATATTAAGGTTAAGTAAGCTAGCTTTAAGGTAAGTACATTCTCACCTGCAACATGGCACGTTTCATAAGGTTTGATGATATGTTCACAATGATATTCATGATGATTTTATAGTTATTCTCCTTAAAGGATTTCTTATGAAAGATTTTCATGATTTAAAGTTATTCATGTATGATGATGACATGTTTTAAAGTATGAAAGTTTTGTATATATATGTATCACCTAATAAGTGTTGCACACCAATGTTATGTTATGATAAGTTATGATGTCATGTTTAGTTTGGGATTAGCTACCCTTCTCCTCTCATGACGGCGCGCCTACAATGATGTTTATGGTGCAACACTTGGGCCCTTAAGATAAAATAGAATAAGTTTTAATATGGTCAATGTAATGAAAGATATGTTCTATGAAATTGTGCTTAAGGCACTTTTATGATATGATGATGATGATGATGATGATGATGATGTATATGAAATGTTTTAAAATTGTGAGAATTATATGTACTTACTAAGCATTAGCTTATTCAAGTTTATGTCATGTTGCAGATAAGGGTAAGAAGATCATGGATTAGGCAGAGGACATGGGATGGCGTGTGAGCAATAAGCACGATGAATTGTAACCGGAAGAACGCCAAGAAGAAAGTTTCTATGTTTTAAATCAAGTTTTATATTTGAACATATTTTTATGTTAAGTTTTAAGAATACAAGAACTTTGTTTTTATATTTTATTTCATAATTTTAAGAATTTTAATCTTCCGCATTTTTATGAAAAGTTGGATTTGTTTTAAAATTAAGTATTCTGAAAAACTTTTGTCTCGGTCGGCTTGTCGATGTTTGAAGGTTCGGCCTGCCAATCATATTTTCGGCCTGCCGAACGATGTTAAGTTTTTAAGCCAGATTTGCAAAGCCTCTGTCAGCCTGCCGAACATGTCCGGCCTACCGATGTCCCAAGTTCGGCCTGCCAAACTGTGGGAGAAAATAAGTTATAAAGAAAGTGATGTTTTTATGAGTTATAAACAATGTGAAGTTTTTATAAGTTATAAACGATGTGATGTTTTTATAAGTTGTGATATTACAATTTGGTAAACTATACTATAAAAATAAGTTTCTGATTCATTTAAAGTATAATTGAAATAATTATGACCTGGAATAAGTTAAGCAATGTTATGTTATTAAAAAAAAAACGTATGAATGGATCCTAGATATGTTTTCCCTTATTTACGTTTACACTTAAAGTATCATATAAGTTTTGTACTTAAAGTTTATATAAATAAGTATGTAATGTATGAATGTAACGACATCTGTGACGTCCGTAAGGGGGGGCGTTACATTGCTGTTGATTGCTCGTCAGCCATCTTCGGCCTGCCGACTGCATAGTTCAGCCTGCCGAAGGCAAGTAGTCCAGCCTGCCGATGAAATTGTATCGGCCTGCCGTTCCATGACGACAATTTGGCCTGCCAAACTGCCATGTTTAAAACATTAAATAAATTGTTAAACACACTAAATAAATGACATGAACACCTTGAACACATCAATTCCGCGTGGCCGTCACCTGTCATAATACTTAACATAAAATAGTTAGTAATATCATAACACATATTAATATAGAAATTATTTAACGTCAATATTCATTTAACCTAATCCGTTACATAGAAATTGGCGGATGTTACAATTCTCCCCACTTTATAAGTGTTTCGTCCTCAAAACTCAGAACAGTTGCAGATACTTAGTTCTCATATCGTCTTCATGTTCCCATGTAGCTTCTTCTACTTGGTGATTTCGCCAAAGCACCTTGACCAATGGAATTTCTTTGTTCCTCAAGGTCTTGGTTTTTCGATCAAGTATCTCCACTGGCTTTTCTTCATAACTTAAGTCTTCTCGTATCTCTATCACTTGTGGCTCAATCACATGCGTAGAGTCTGGAACATATTTCTTGAGCATCGAAACATGGAACACGTCATGCATTGCAGACATTTCCAAGGGCAACCTCAGCTGATAAGCTACTTTACCTATCCGCTTCATAATTTCATAAGGACTGATGAATCTTGGGTTCAACTTGCCTTTCTTACCAAATCTCATGACTCCTTTCATCGGTGCAACTTTCAACAACACATATTCACCTACGGCAAATTCTAAGGGTCTTCTTCTTCTGTCAGCATAACTCTTCTGATGGCTTTGCGCGGTCTCTATTCTTCTTCTTAACAACTTTATCATCTCGGAGGTTTCGTTAATAAAATCAGTCTTTTCATCGATAATGCTTTCCTTCATCTTCTTCTCACCAACTTCATGCCAACATATAGGCGACCTACATTTTCGCCCATATAGAGCCTCATAAGGTGCCATCTTAATTGTCGCCTGGTAGCTGTTATTGTAAGCGAACTCCGCTAACGGTAACACTTTACACCAGCTGGTCTTGAAGTCAAGAGTACAGGCCCAAAGCATATCCTCTAAGATCAGGTTCGTCCTCTCCGTTTGGCCATTTGTCTGAGGATGAAAAGCTGTACTTAAATGTAACTTGGTCCCCATTGCAGCCTGAACACTTTTCCAGAACTTGGATGTGAATCTACCATCACGGTCTGAGATGATAGACTTAGGGATTCCGTGAAGTCATACGATCTCCTTGACATAGAGTTTTGCTAACCGTTCCATAGAGTAAGTGATCTTGATAGGAATGAAATGTGCCGTTTTAGTCAGTCGATCCACAACAACCCAAATAGCATCATAACCATTCATAGTCTTGGGCAATCCAATAATGAAATCCATTGCTATATCCTCCCATTTCTATTCTGGTATCTGGATTGACTGTAATTCACCACCAGGTCTCTGGTGTTCCGCTTTAACTTGCTGACATGTCAAACATTTTTTCACATACATTGCAACATCACATTTCATTCCAAACCACCAAAAGTTATCCCTTAAATCATTATACATCTTTGTTGCACCTGGATGAATTAAGTAAGGAGTATCATGAATTTTTGCCAAGATTCTTTCCCTTAAACCATCAACATTGGGAACACATAAGCGGTCTTTAAGGTGTAGAGTTCTGTCATCCGCGACACGAAACTCTTCACATTTCCCTTCTTTCATTTCTTGCTTAATCCTTACGAGGCTTACATCTTCATCTTGCTTAATCCGAATCTCATCGTGTAGCATTGGAGCCAGAGTGAGTGTTGATAGCTGCCCTGTGACTAGTTCCAAACCGAAGTCTAGAATTTCTTTTCTCAAAGGTTGAGATATTGCTTGCAATAACATCAATGTAGTAACTGGCTTCCTACTTAGAGCATCAGCCACTGGGTTAGCTTTTCCAAGATGATAAAGGATTTCACAGTCATAATCCTTCACCAACTCTAGCCATCTTCGCTGTCTCATGTTCAGGTCTCTCTGCATGAAGAAGTACTTCAAACTTTGATGATCAGTGAAGATCTTGCATTGGAACCCATATAAATAATGCCTCCATATTTTTAGCGCGAAAATGATTGCTACTAATTTGAGGTCATGAGTAGGATAGTTCTTCTCATAGCCTTTCAGTTGTATTGACGCATAAGCAATTACTCTGTCATTCTGCATTAGGACTGCACCAAGGCCCATCATAGAAGCGTCGCTGTAAATTACGAATCCCTCACTTCCTTCAGGAATGGCCAATACTGGAGCTGTCGTTAGCCTCCTCTTCAGTTCTTGGAAACTCTTCTCACATGCTTCAGTCCATTCATACTTCTTTCCTTTGCGAGTTAGGTTCGTGAGTGGGGCTGCTATCTTGGAGAAATCTTCTACGAATCTTCAATAATAACCTGCTAGACCCAAGAAGCTCCTTATCTCGCTTGCATTCGTCAATTGCTTCCAATTGAGAATAGCTTCTACTTTAGCAGGGTCCACCATAATCCCATCTTTGCATATAACATGCCCCAAGAAAGACACTTTATCAAGCCAGAACTCGTACTTGAAGAACTTTGCATAAAGCTAGTGTCTTCTTAAAGTCTCCAGCACAATCCTTAAATGCTCCTCGTGTTCTTCATAATTATTTGAATAGACAAGAATATCATCGATAAACACAACAACAAATTTATCGAGGAAATCCTTGAATACCCAATTCATCAAATCCATGAAGGCTGTCGGTGCATTCGTCAAACCAAAAGGCATAACCACAAATTCATAGTGACCATACCTCGATCTGAAGACTGTTTTAGGGATGTCTCCTTCTTTAATCTTCAACTAGTGATAACCCGACCGGAGATCAATCTTTGAGAACACTGATGCACCTCTAAGCTAATCAAACAAATCATCGATTCGAGGCAACGGGTACTTGTTCTTGATCGTTACCTTGTTCAGCTCTCTATAGTCGATGCAGAGTCTCATCGAACCATCCTTTTTCTTAACAAATAAGACTGGAGCTCCCCATGGTGAGTGACTTGGCCTGATGAAGCCTTTGTCGAGCAATTCTTTTAATTGTGTATGAAGCTCCTTTAACTCTGCTGGGGCCATTCTGTATGGTGCCTTTGAAATTGGGTCGGTGCCTGGAGCAAGCTTGATCTCAAATTCGATGTCTCTATCAGGAGGTAAGCTTGACAAGTCATTTAGAAACACCTTCAAAAATTCTCGTACAACTGGCACATCCTCAATCTTTATCTTATCTTCTTGACTTTTATCCACGATGTCTGCCAGATAGCCCGTGCAGCCACTAGCTAATAGTTTCCTTGCTTTCATGGTGGATAAAAACATACTGGGTTTCTTTCTAGACTCGCCAACATACACGAACTTTTGATTACCTTCAGGATGGAAGATCACCTTTCGTTTCTGACATTAGATAGAAGCATTGTACTTGCTTAGAAAATCCATCCCAAGAATCATATGATAGTCATACATGTCAATCTCAATAAGGTTGACTAAAAGTTCCCTATCAGAAATCTATAGGGGTACTATACGCAGACAGTGCGTAGATAATATCACTTCCTTGGAGGGTAGTATTGTAGTGAATCCCTATCTCATAGGCTCTAAACGAACCCCTAACTTCTTAGCAAATAACGTAGATACAAAAGAATGTGTGGCACCCATATCAAAAAGGACATAAGCATCAATAGAAAGACTTGATATCTGACTTGTGACCACATTTGAGGCTTCAGCAGCCACTTGTTCCTTTGTCATGGCATATATGCGGGCATTCGTAGGTGGGGCTTCAAGTCTTCCTTGACTGATTAGTGGCCCTTCAAGGGAAGCTTGCATCTGATGAAGTTGGGCTTAAGAAGGAGCTCTCTGTTGGGCTTGAACATTCATCTGGTTGGGGCAGTTCTTGGCGAAATGATCTTCTCGTCCACAAATAAAACATTGGTTTGTCCCCATGCGACATTCTCCAGGATGTTTTCTTCCACATTTGGCACATGGTTGAAACTGCCTATTTTGTTGTTGTTGGGCTGGCCGCTATTATGCTTCTTATTGCCCTGGCCTTGCTGGTTTTGCGAATTGCCCTTCCTTTTGTTGTTCTTCCAGTTCTGATTGTTGTTGTTGCTATTGTTGCTGTTATTGTTGTTGTTGTTCCTGTAGGGAGGGCAATTCTGGTTGTTTGTATTATTGGCTTACTGACCTGGCTGGGACTGATTTCTTCTTAGCTTTGACAAGTGGAACTCAGCACGTTGGGCCCTCATAACAACCTGCTCTTGACTTCTGGGTGGACTCGCCCCATCAACAATCGCAGCAATCTCAGGCCTGAGAACTTTGATCCATCTTCTGACCCTTTCACTCTCAGTACTAACCATCCCTAGACATAATCGGGCTAGCTGATCGAACTTCGTCACTACATCTGTGACTAACATATCTCCTTGGCATAGATTCTCGAACTCCTCATAATCCTTCCTTGTGATGTTCATATGGAAGAACTTTGTGTTGAACTGTAAACAAAGTTTGCCCATGTCATCTCGTCAACATTCTTGCTCAATTCTATACCATCCCACCAAATTCTGGCCTCCATGGTGAGACAATACGATGCACAGAGAACCTTCTCATTGTCAGTGAAGCCCATGAGTCTCAGAGTGGCCTGAATCGTCCTTAACCATCTTTGAGCGATTAACGGATCCTTTGAACCCTCGAAGTCTGCTAACTTAACCCTCTTCCATCTGACTAGTAAGGGTTCCTGATGGACCGCTCTAGGTTCAGCAACAGGGGCTGGAACTTCGTTGACTTGTGGCTAGGGAGGAGGAGGAGGAGGAGGAGGAGGAGGAGGCATGTCATTGCCTCGTTGATCGTCATTGTGGCCATTAGCTCTTAATTCAGCAATCTCTCTCCTTTGATCCTCAAGTTGCCTCTGCAGCTCGACGATCATCGTCATAGGCCTTTCATTGGTCTGGGTGTGTGTTTGCATTCTTCTCAGGCCGTCCATAGTTAATTTCCTAAAAGAATTAGGAACTTAAGAATAATCTTCTAATATGAGACAGGTTTTCACTACTAGAGCATTAATCATTAAACATCTAGACTCTATTCTTATCATCATATCATAAAACTTTAAAACATACTTACTTGGAGGACTTGGACTGACAAGTGGCGATATGAATTGTAAACAGAAGAAAAAAAATCGCTCTGATACCAAAGCCTGTAACGCCCTCTTATGGACGTCACAGATGTCGTTACATTCATTCATTTAACCTTTATTTAAGATAAAGTATCTGATTAAAAAGATCATTTGAAAACATAACCCAGGATCCATGCATGCATTTTTTATTTTTTATTTTTACAACATTCAATAACTTAATCCATAATAATAACAATAATAATTTACTTGATCAAAACATTCTTTAATTAATTAAAGATTCCAAATAATAAAATCATAATTTAAAAAGAAACATCACAACATTTTAAAACAATCAGCTATCACTATTCGGCAGGCCGAACTTGAGACTTCGGCAGGCCTAACTTGATTGGCAGGCCAGAGAATGTCTACCGGCGGGCCGCCCGAGGCTCTGTAAAAACAGGGTTTTAAACTTTTGCTAGGTTCGGCAGGCCGAATATCATTGTTTGGCAAGCCGACCGACTAACAGAAAATTAGAAAATTAAATTTTAAAACAAAAATCAAACGTCAATATGCGGAAATCCATATACTTAAAATGATAAGATAAAATAATAAAACATAATTCATGAACTCTTTAAAACTTAATAATAAACGTGTTCAAATTATAAAACATCGTTTATATCACTGAAACTTCCTTCTTTGGCGTTCTTTCGTTTGCAATTCATCGTCCTTTGCTCACACGCCTTTCCTTGCCCTCCACCTAATCCATGACTTTCTTACCCTTATCTACAACATGATATAAACTGATAAGCTAAAGCTTAGTAAGTACATTATTATCTGACAACTTAAAACATTTTATGAACATCGTTATAAAAGTGCACTAGGCACATTTTCATAGGAACATATCTTTCATAAAATTGACCAATTTAAAACTTATTCCATTTTATCTTAAGGGCCCAAGTGTTGCACCATAATCATCATCGTAGGCGCGCCGTCATGAGAGGAAAAGGGTAACTAATCCTAAACCAAACATGACATCATAACATATCATAACATTGGCGTGCAACACTTATTTATGTGATACATATATATACATATTTAAACTTCATGCTTTGAAACATGTCATCATCATACATGCATAACTTTATGAACATCAAAATATTTTATAAGAGAACTTTAAATGAAACCATCATAAAATCCGTCATAGAATAATTATCATTATGCACATAATTTCAAACCTTATAAAACAATCATGTTGTAGGTGAGAATATACTTACTTATGTAACTTACTTAACCTTAATATTGTGGGTGACAATGCCGCGGTCTCGATGTGCTCGCTTCATATTGTGTTCATGCCATACATTAATAAAAATAGCAATTAACATATATTTTCAAGAAACCATGAAATCATCAACACTTCATAATCTCTTCCAATAACATGTTTCATCATATATCCTTTTCATTTCTTGAAAATTTCAATTTCATAAAACATTTCATTACTATTAGAACTTTAGACTAAAACTGTCAACACAAAATACATCACTGACCTTTATGAATTCAAGACTGAATAACTAAACATTTACACATAATTTGAGTACCACACTTGGCAGGGATAAATTCAACATATAAACATGTTATCATAATTTTTCTTTAGTCATAAAAATTACATTTAGTATAAAAAACAAGTCATACACCATACACACAAAATCTGCCAGCAATAACTAGGCAATGAACAACTTTAAACTTAGGTCCGTTTAACACATTTTCACACCATAGAAAAATATACAAAAATTAACATATATATTAGACATATAGAACTCTAACATATCCAAAAATTGGCTTCAAAAAAAATCGGAGTAGGTCAAAATACACATTTGAAATCAGTAGTAAAACTAACTTCCATCATATTAAGCAGTGAGTTACAAGAGTTCATCATTTTCAAACAATCAAAACAAATTTATTTGGATTCTAAAATTATTACTAACAACTTATTAACATTCATTAAAGTAATACAAAAATATCCTAATGCCAAATAAAATCATTTAATTATACAAAACATTTCATAACAAAAAGTCCAACAATTTTACTGTAAGTGCAGTTTCTAGACCTAGTTTTAATGAAAATTCCATAACACATAAAATACTTATCAAATCATTACCAAAATTTCCAGTTCATAACCTAACATATATATGAACATTATTCCCAAATTTTGTAGTAAACAAAGCATATTTACCCTTTGAACAAAAATCACATTTTCAAGCATCATAACCAAACAACAACATTTTACTGTGAATGGCAGAGAGTAGAAAATTCATATCTCAATGTAGAAAAATAAAAATAATGTGAAACTTGGAGTAAAATCACCTAACACATATTTAAACATCATATTAAAATTTCAGAGCAAAATAAAATTCCTAGACAAAGTTATGGGGGACAGAACATAGAGACAAAACAACGTTACCGATCAGCATTAATTTGCAGTGAGTGGCATAGAGAAGAAAATTCATATCTCAGCATAGAAAATTCCAATTGAGGTGAAATTTTAAGGGTTAGCACATAACACATACATGAATAACATATCAAAAATTCAGAGCAAAAAGAAATTTTTAGAGAAAGATATGGCAGTCGTAATACAAAGTATTCAAATTTTTAGGATTGCTGAGAGAGTCTTTTACCTCAAAAGAATATTCTTCAATTCTTCCTTGAATTTCTCCCAACGAAAATTCAATATTTCTTTTAAGTATTTGAAAGAGAATAAAGGAGAGAAGAGGAAAAAGAAAGCGTGGAGAAAGAAAGTGAAAGAGAGAGTAATAGTAGTGAGAGGTGGTTTACATGAAAATGAGATAACGTGAAAGAGAAACCTATTTTCTCTACAATTATCAGAATTTTCTGACTAAAAATTTGGGAGAGATTCACGTAGAGATTGGAGAGAAAAATAGGAAAGTCAAATCGATTTGCTAATATTACCATATTTTACTTTTCAAAGGAGGAAACTTCATCAATTAATTCCAATCAATCAAAAGTCAAAGGTTTCTATAGCAAAATTAGAGCAATCAATCTAAAAATAAGCCAATCAATCACAAATCATCATCCAATCATAACCAATCATCGTAATTATCTCACTAAAAATTTTGGAGAGATCGCTGTTGATTGCTCGTCAGCCATCTTCGGCCTGCCGATTGCATAGTTCGGCCTGCCGAAGGCATGGAGTCCGGCCTGCCGATGAAATTGTATCGGCCTGCCGTTCCATGAGGACAATTCGGCCTGCCGAACTACCATGTTTAAAATATTAAATAAATTGTTAAACACACTACATAAATGACATGAACACCTTGAACACATCAATTCTACGTGGCTGTCACCTGTCAAATACTTAACATAAAATAGTTAGTAATATCATAACACATATTAATATAGAAATTATTTAACGTCAATATTCATTTAACCTAATCCGTTACATAGAAATTGGTGGGTGTTACAAACTTAACCCTAATGGAAACTAGATATTTCTTACAAATAATAGCAGAGAAAATTTGAGAAGGAATGAAGAGGAAACGTGAAAAAGAGAGAAAAGAGAAATCGAGAGAAAGAGAGAGAGAGAGTAAAAATTTTATCGTGAAAAGAGAATAACGTAAATGAGCATAATGTAAAAAAAATAGAGTCAAAACTCTCTATTAAGTCAAAAATTTTTTGACTAAATTAGAGGCCATCATCACGTGGGAGTGGAGGGAATTGAGGGGGGAAAAGTCAAACTTCCAAGAATGGCTCAAGTTAACATATTTCTTGATTTCAATATAGGGAAACCTTATCAATTACATTCAATCAGTCAAAAGTCAATGATTTTATTTCCTTAAATGAGGAAATTAAACCATAAATATGTCAATTAATCACATTAAACCATCCAATCATCGTAATCATCTCAATCACAAATTTAGAGAGATTTCTGTTGACTGTTTGTCAGTTGTCATCGGCCTGCCGATTCTTAACTTTGGCCTGCCGATTCCATGAGGTTCGGCTTGCCGATTATTATCATCGGCCTGCCGATCCTTGAAAGGCTATTTGGCCTGCCAAACTTGAAAGTCCGGCCTGCCGAACTGTCCTTAAAATACAATACATCATAGCATTCAAGTTATCATTGCATCATAAATAAACATACAATGTAATTAACATGAACACTTAAGCACATCAATTCCATGCGATCGTCACCTGTCATAAAACTTAAAATAAATGGTTAGTGACAATAATATCATAAATAAATATGGATAACACTTAACGTCGTTACTATCATTACATAATTTTGTTACATGAAATAGGTGGGTATTACAAATAAGGCAAGAGCATGGGACATAATTAAGCATGATATAAGTTTATTATGTATCTCTATCAAATGAGTAATGAAGAAAAACTGGAGTTGCATAGGGCAATCATAAATTACTTGAGAGCAGAAAAAGAAGCTTGGAATGGCTTAAAAAATTGTTTTTGCTTTTTTTTTTTTGCTTGTTTATTGAAAAAGTTACTTTTTGACGTGTTTGAATTACCTTATGAATTGTGCTTTTAATTTTTATGAACACTTTTATGCTAAATCAATTTTTTGGTGCTTATGAAAAGCCTTTTTATTTACATTTTGACCTTTTATTTAAGAATATTAAATTAAGAATTGCATTTACATCCTTAAATTACATTATTTTTATACCAATAATATTTGTTGACTTGTTTAACAAAACACATTTAACAAACTTTATTAAAATAAAAAGCATTTTTTGATACACTATTCCAACAGAAATTCGAAACCCTTGCTTATTGCTTCTTTTCTTTTCCCCCTACTTCTTGCAAGCAAAGGTGCAAGCTATGCCATGCCCTTAATTTGTTAGAAAAACTTAATTCGCTACAAGCTATCCTAAATTATTCACACCATATATATTTGCAAGTACTTAATTGTCAGAACATATACACGCAATAATTACAAACACAAAACAAACATTGCAATCCCACAATACACCAACTTAATCCATAAAACTACAAAATAACAATAACAATAACAATAACAAAGTTCACAAGCTCAAACACCACACATTTCTGCCTTATTGTTGTCCTTGGACTCCTTTAGGGCGCTTCCTGCAAAAAGAAAAAGATTGGATAATTATCATACTGCCCATAGGAAAACATATTAATGTTTTCAATTTAAATAAACTTCGTATTTTCCTCGAGGCATTACACTGAGCAGCGATTTGAACAGAGCGACGTGTAGTTATAAATGTTAACGGAATTTCTTTTTCTTTTCTCTTTTTTTTTTTCATAAGATTATTACTTAATACACTACTCTAACGACCATGATTTCCAAAATCCTCCAAATACTTGTACATGAACAAATGAGGCATATATATATATATATATATATTTTGATATAAATAAACTACTTTGTCTTTTAAGGAATTGAACAAATTGTACATAACTGTACATGTTGATAATTAGGCCACAACGCAAATCACATACTACGTACTTTTACCAGTTTTTCAAATTGTTTTAGATTTAATTAATATATCTTTTGCAAGAAGAGATAGAATAAATGGGTAGTAGTATGCATGTATAGTAGATCTTCTAATTGTCTGCTTTTACAGTAAAAGGAAAACAAAAAAAAAAACAAATAATTTTGCTTACAAAATGAATTGTAATGGTGAGAGAGGGTGAAATACAAAGGCTTTGCAATATAAAACAATAACTTAAACTATAAAATAAGAATAAAGAATAACAAGGTTTGGCTGACCTTTAGAATTGAAGCTGTCCAAAGCTGAGTTCAGTTGACAAGTCTTCCATCAATCGAAGCATCTTTTATGTTTCTGAGGTGTTGGATTGAGGGAACTTCCTGCAGACGTGGGCACCTGCTAATTTGAAGACATTCAAGAAGAGGCAATGCTCCTCCGACTATTTTCACCACCTTTAGTCTGTCCAACGTAAACAACTCAAGACTTTTGAGCTTTGGAAAACCACCCGCCTCAAAATGGAGCTGTTCTCCCTCATAGGCATGGCTGTGTATTCTAAGTTTCTCCAAATTAGTTAAACCTTGGAGACATTTAGCTGGGTCATCAACTAACCTTGAGAATCCAAAACTCAAACCCTGTAGGTTTTGGAGCTTCGAAATCCATTCCGGCATCTTCTCTAATCGCCCAGTCAAGACAAGTTCTTGCAGAAAATGTGGCGGAGATGAAATGTATTGTAGATCAAGAACTTCATTTTCATCGATTGATTTCAAACATAATCGTTTGAGGTAATTCATTTTCTCGATCGAGGAGCAAAGAGCACAACAAATCTCTCTATTTAGCTTTATAATGTCAAACCACCTCAATTTTCTCAATTTCTCTAAGTCTTTCATGAGATCAACTCCACCAGTATCTGCTTCCACCACTGTGAGCGTTTGTAAGTCTTCCAATTGTCCAAACCCTTCCTGCATCACCACTCCCTGGATAAAATCAAAAGGATTTCGGTTGCTAAAGCTATACCTATAGGCCAACAGGTGTCGCAGATTTGTGAGCTTATTAATCTCTTGTGGTAGCCTGTATATGAATGTATCTCTGATGTCTAGTGACTCTAGATTGTGTAGCTTACCAATGGACTTCGGTAGTACCTTAACCTGTGTATTCCTTAAACTTAAATACTTCAAGAGCAATAATTTCCCAAGTTCTTCTGGGAGAGTACCGATAGGAGCATTGTCAATATCCAACACTGTCATAAGCTTGAACTTTTTGAACAAGTTAGCCACGAAAGACTTGGTCAATTGTTCATCTATGTCAAAAATGAAAACAGAACGGACCCCAAAGCTCTCAACATTCTCCAAAACATCTTTTGTACTGCCAGAGATCATCAGGCGAGGACCATTTCCACTAGATTTTGACTTCGTCCTGTCCCAAGTTTGACAGAAGCAAATATCAGCAGCCTTTGATAGGAGGACATCACGCATCAAATCATGGACTTTAAACACGTTACCTTCTCCAATTTGTCGATCAAATGTGACCAAGTTTCTTTTGCTGAGCTCAGCTAAATACTCTTCTGCAACCTCTTCCAATGGTTTTTCTCCTTTTGTTTTAAGAAAACCATCAGCAATCCATAGTCTAAACAATCTTTCATCATGAATTGCATAGTCTTCAGGAAACACACCAAAATACAGGAAGCAAGATCTAAGGGAGTGTGGCAGATCATAATAACTGAGAGAGAGAATTTTTTGGATTCTTTTCATTTTTAAATTCAATTCAACCTTAGAATTAAGATCATCAAGCACTTTTCTCCACTCAGACTCAACCTTATCTTTAGTTGACAATAAACTAGCTATGGTTGCAATTACAAGAGGCAAACCTTGGCACTTCCTGACAATTTCCATGGATAATTGCACTAACTCTTGAGGACAAACCCCTTGAAACTCATGTTTAAAAGCCTTTTTGCAGAACAATTCCCAAGCCAATGTTGGAGACCAAGGTTCCAGTTTAATTGGTTCGACATGGTCATCTTTCTTACAACAATCAGCAACTGCAGATGTTCGTGTTGTTATTACTATCCTACTCCCTTCATTATTCTTAGGAAAACCAAGTTTTATAACATCCCAGAAATTTTCTTCCCATACATCATCAAAAAATATCACATACCTCTTTGTCTGCAAATATTTCCTCAAACATTCTATTAGTTCTTCGATCTTGTCGGTTTCTCCCACAATGGAATCCCCTGATTTGCACATCTTTTGTTTAACATCCTTTAGGACCTTTGTTGGGTTGTACGGCTGAGACACAGTGATCCATGCACAGGCTAGTTCAAAGTGTTTTTTCACCACTACATCGTCATAGACTTTCTTCGCAAGAGTGGTCTTGCCAACTCCACCTTCGCCTGCCAATGAAATTATCAATCTTGTTGATGCCCCTTCGACCAACCTTCGTATGAGATCTGTTGAGGCAGACTCGATCCCCACGAGTTCATCTTTCTCCATGAAAAGGGAGTGTAGTCGAGGGTCAATACCAACTTGGACATCCGAGGTCCCACTGCTTGATCCTTGTTCCAGAGGCCTTAAACCATAGCTTTGACCTCTACCTTTGATTTCAGTCAACGACTGCTTTATACTCTGAATTTCAGAAGCTATCTCATGGCGTGGTTTCAGAGCTTTAATGAAGTACCCTGCTTTTCGAAGGGAATCAGTGAATCCTCGCTGACTAGGTCGTTGTTCAAGGAGGTAACGGTAGTTGTCAACTACATCTTCTATGTGGCTGGCTTCTTCCCTTAACTGCTTCAGCCACGCTGTCATGGCTCTGCTCTCGACTTCTTTCTCGGACTTGGCTTCTGCATCTTTAAGCAAAGGCTCGATCAATTCTAGTTCAGCTTGCAGATTCTTGACTTCTCCACGGACTCCTTTCAACGATTTTGCTTCTTTCCCTACCAAGTCAACCAACCTCTCAATAATAGGGCTCAAAAACGTCTCCGCCATGATCCCTGAATTTTGATCAGTCAAAGTGAGAGATTAGTTGTGGATCTCACCATTAGTTGTGGATCTCACCACTTGAATTATAAGTTCTAATATGACCGTCGGAATATTTATTAACCTCGCAGCTTCCGGATCCTTTCTAGCTTCTCCATTATTGAGTGCCGAATCTTTTTTTTTTTAAATAATAATAAAAAGGAATACATCCGACATCATTAAATGTACCGATGCCAAGTCATGTTCTATCTTGAACGATCATGTTCCAAGCGGACCATTATTGTAATGATAATAACTCTTAGAGGAGGAATCTTGCGGTGGGATCCACCTACCAGTTGCTCCTTATCCGTGGATCACATGCTCAAGAAGGGTTGACGGAGACATCTGCTTTTTCTCTTTCTTTTAATCTAGTAAACATAAGGCTTTTGCTTGGTGATACCATTCATGAAGGCAGAACATACTTGGCAGGTTGGATGGAATTAAATTTTAATATTATTTTTGGTGAAAAATTTTAAAGCATTAGATTGGATAAACTTTTATCAGTTTATGCTTGAAATTTCTTGAAAAAAGATAAGATTATCTTTTACTAAAACATGAGATTAAACACAATATTTATATCTTGTGATAATTTTTAAGAACCTATGTTTTTAAAAAATAATAATTTGGGTCAAACTACAATTTTTTAAAGGCTTAGGGGTCAAAATATAAATTTTAACTGATTTAAATAAATTTCATAACTTTATATTTTTGCCCCTTAAATTTAAAAAAGTTACAATTTGACCTTAGTTTTTTAAATCTTTGCACAAAGACTCCTATCTTGATAACACAACAATAAATATAGAGTTAGATTAGCTGAAATTTAATGAGATATAATTATTAAGAGAAGTTTGTCTAATGTTCTCCAATCCAATGCACCAAATAGACTTACAAAAAATTGTAAAAATATGGGTTAATGAGATATAGGTCTTAATTATGTTTGTAGAATTGATATTGTATGCAAGTTATTTATGAAATTTATATGCCTCGACGTATAACGACAAAGGACCTTGACAATAATAATATTGATTTTAACTTATTATATAAAAAATTTGATAGTAGTGTATCAGTGTATTTGACAATACAACAGGTATTGTTTCCCACGTATTGTTTCCCACATATTGTTTGATCATTATCTCTATATACTAACAACATAATTGTATGTCATTTAATAATTATACGTCATAAATGCTAGCAACATTAAATTAACGAATATGAAGACAAAAACACATTAACGCTTCATAAAGCACATTAACGAAAAGAAAAAATAGCGTATCATTGCAATAATGAATATATTATTAAAAGAGTACGTAAGAAGAATAATTAGTGCAAGACCACAAACAATAAATATTTGTAAATCATCATTGCAATAATGAGTATATCATTATGAAAAAAAATTCTAATAAAATTTAGATTTGAAGATTGTAAATACAAATACGTCTTTTTTTTTTTTTGAAAAATTTAATTATGAGAAAAAATGGAAATTTGTAACGAAAACTAAATACACAATAAAGTCAGCTTGAAGGGTATTTTTTGGATTGCCAACATATGTGATTTCCAAAAAGGACCATGCAAGTGAAATTTGTACAACTAAATCACATTTTTATTCACCTCTAAAAAAAGTGTTGGATTGTGTATAATTTTATAACGATCATTATAACTTTGAAGTTTCCGTTCTAACTACAACACTTGTAACGTTGTACCCTAAATTTTCAAATACAATGTATACTCATCTGAAGATTCGAAAGTCTTAATAAGACCTTTGCCATTAGTGTCGTCGACCGAAAAGACATACATTGAATCCATGGAAACAATTTCGCAAATTTAGGTCCCTTCTTCACTTTGTCCCATATTTTTTTTTTCAAAAACGGACATTTCCTTCCAATTAGCTTTAAAAATGTTAATCAACTTTCTCTTTACTACTTTTTAGAAAAACAAAAAAAAAAAGAAAAAAAAGAAAATTCTGATGCCTCTTGATTTGTGTCAATTTTACAGTAACTTCACTTAATCAAACTTAGTTACAATGATACCCAATTAATCTAAACTTAATTATGGATTAATTTGAAAATTCCCCCAAACTATAGTCTGCGCAACACTTTGCCCCAAAATTTTAAAGCGTAATATCTATTCCTCCTGAAGTATTAACCATTAACAAAAATGGTCCATGTATTAGAAATGAATCGTAAATTGACAAATAATTTTTAAATTTAAGATGTTTTGTAATCTTTTTATAAAAATAACTACAAAAATTAAACTATAATAAAAATAGTTTTTATCGATGGTTGAAAACAAAAAAAATATCAACTAAAAACAAAATACCATTTGAATCCCTCTTTCTGAAATTTTTTGGACCTAAAAAGTATTTTGAAATTTTAAAAGTTATAGATTCTAGTGGGAAAAAAATTAATATAACAAAAAAAATATAACACAAATGTTTTGTAGAGAAAAAACTCAAATAGTTTAATAAAATTTCTTTCATACTTTGGAGGTTTTCACTATTTTAACTTTTAAATTTTCAAAATACTTTTTGAGTGTGAAAAAGTTAATAAATTAAAAAAAAAAACAGTATAAAACAAAGGGATCTAAATGGTATTATGGTTTCAATTGATTTTCATTTGTTTTTAATCATTAATAACGACAATTTTAGTTACATTTTTAATTTTTGTTGTTATTTTTATAAATAGACATATCTCTAATTTTAAAATTATTTGTCAATTTTTTATTAAAATTTTAACAGAAAGACCATTTTTGTTAATGATACACATCTCACAGGGAATAGATGTTATGTTTTAAAATTTAAGAGGTAAAGTGCTACAAAGACTATAATTTGAGGGGAATTTTGGTAATTTATCCGATAATTATAGTGCCACACTTTCTATGAGTTAAGACAAATAATATATACTCCTTCTTAGGGGATTAGAATATCCAAAAACATACACGAAAATTGATGCCTTGTAATGAAGACGTTGCGACCAAACTTCGCCGAAGAATATTTTTTGCGATGGAACGGCAAGAAATAGGAGTTGGTGATCAATTTTGGCAGCTAATTCATGGCTTAGACTCCTTCAAAGATTTCTTTTTCTGTTAGGTATTAAGTACTCATGGTGATTAAAGTTAGGCACAAAGTAATAATATTTTGAAAAAAAATAAAAAAAAAAAAAGAAGAAAAGAAAAGGAAAGGAAAGGAAAGGAAAGGAAACTCCCTTTTCATTTATAAATATTACTCGCTATGTTCAAATCCCTACCCAGTATAGTGTCCCAAGGAAAATCCGAAGAAACTGGCCCAATTTTTTCTTTCTGCAGGATATTTGCTAAAGGTCTCCAAGGACAACAATAAGGCAGAAAAGTTTGGTGTTGAGTTGGTGAATCATGTTATTGTTATTTTATAGTTCTTAGATTTATGGGTTGAGTTGATGTGTTGTGGGATTGCAAGGTTTGTATTGTGTTTTGATTTGTTGTATGTTTTGATAATTAAGTACTTTGAATATGGTGTGAATAATCTAGGATCGACCACTTCTGTCAGGAAAACCCAACACAGAACAAAACAACATAAAAAAAATTCTCAATTATCAGTTGTGTTTCATCGTGCTACTGATATAAAAATATTACAGAAACGACACAAAATTGCTGTTAAGAAAAATGTTGAAAAGACAAAAATAAGGCAAAAGCATTATATATGATTGAGCATGATATATGTTAAGAAAAGCTGAAGTTGTACGGTGCAATCATCAATTACTTGGGAGCAGAAAAAGTAACAATGCCTAAAAAAAAAAAAAAACTGTTTTTGACTTATTTATTTTTTTAAAAAAACTTTTTTATGTGTTAGAATTGCCTTATGAGATCTGCTTTTGGCTTTTATAAACCCGTATGTGACAAACCAATTTTTTGGTGTTCATGAAAAGTTTTTTTTTTATATTTTTGACTTTTTAATTATTTAAGAATAGTAAATTAAAAAATTTATTTATATTTTTAAATAATATTATTTTTATAACAATAAAAGCTTTTAACGTATTTAACAAGATATAATCAAAACTCTTCTAAAATTTAAACGAAGTTTTTTTTGCACTCTCCAAAAAACAATTAAAAAAATCCATCTTTGTGTTTTTTTTTTTTTTTTGTTCGCTACTTATAGATAAAAGTACAAATTATACCAAACAAGCATTAATATATCTCGGAAGAAGTTGGACTTGGCTGACATTCTGGATTAGCAGATAATAAATTTGTGGTATGGAGAAAGGCTGCATTAATAGTGGAATGTGACTAATACCAATGCATGGGTGATGCCTCCTTATTGGTCGCATTCAGTAATTATATTCTTTCTTTGACTAGATAACTTTAGGAGAATGAGTCCACTCCATGCAAAATTGATAGCCGATTTTTTTTTTTTTTTTTAATGCGGGTTTGAGGAAACCATACGCAAATTCACTTTAACACCCTTTTGAGTTTTCAACATTATTATGTACAGATCTGTTTCTACAATTTTTGCTCTATATTCTGTTGTTTTGTTTGTATGAGTCAATTGACTAGATTTTCTTCTTTTTTACTTTAGAAATGCCAGCGGGTGACACTTTTTTTTACTCTTCATCTTCTCCTGTTGCCATCTTTTCTCCTTTTTCGCAAGAAAAATATTGCACAATTAAAGATCGTTCTTTTTCTTTCCGTTAAATTTTGATAACTTAAAAAGGTTAAAAAGTCCACCAAATGTTTAGGTTTAAAAAATCATTAAGTTCGTATTAATAAGAATGGATAAGTTGTAATAGGGGGAAAAAAAGAAGAATGGTCTCGCGACACCTGTTATTCTCTTAACGGGTATTAAAGTAATTAAATTAATTTTTAGTGTGCCAACCAAAAATTTGCTTCATTTAAAATCTATTTCACAATATTTATTTTTATCTATTTTTAAATTTTCTAAAATTCTCCTATACTTATTTAGTATGTTCACTGAAAAGCCTTGGAACTTCTAATAAATTTCAAAAATGCCATTCTAGTATTATGTGGGTTAAAGTCTCCAGAGGAGACATGAGGATATCTTTCCCAACTACTCTTGACCCTTATTGTCTTTATTTCTTCCGTGACATGCTCCAACATGTCTCCTCCATAATTTCTTCTATCGCTCTCTTCAAAGACTTCATCTTTTCTTCCTTTTTCTTCCACGGTTCCCACACTCTTCTTCTCATTTCCTTGCTGAAGCAAAATACTTAGAGAACTTCTTCAAGGCAGCCATAAAAATCAGCCACCATCACCTCCATTTGAGCAAGAATTTCAGCCATACCAAAGTCAAGGAACCTGTTTTGAAGCCATTTCAAGCTTCCAACTAGCCATAATCTGAGGTTAGAATCTTATGAACAAATTTAGTCTTTCATTTATAATCTTTTTTATATACCCAAGGATTATTCAAATTTGCATTCTCAAACTTGAGTATATGTTTTGTTGCTATTTTAGAACATATGTATAAAGTCTAAGTGTATATGCCATAGACAGAAAATTTATATTGTTAAATTTTGTAATACCTCTATGGGCAGTGGCTCTTTCTTAAAATTTTAGGATTACATAAAAATGAATTTTGTAAATTAGTTTGTATATTTAAAAAGTAGACATCCTAAGCTTTCTAACGAGCTATCATAAGCCTAAATCGGAGTTGTATTTTATTTTCTATGAATTTTTCAATTTTTGGATTGGAAACTAGTAAACCTGTCAGTGGCAATATACCGCCCGTTTATGTTAAGTAAACCACCTGTTAACTCATGTGATGATCGTAGATAGTGAATCTATCTTTTTTGCAAAAGTATACTGCCAGTTTGCCATGGTATACCAGCTGCTAACCTGAACGAAGAACCCATCTTTGCTCACCACCTAATTTCTTAATGACTTGCAACATTTCCAATATTATCCTAAGTGATTGACGAATCTTATTAGGGATTAAAACATATAGATTACTTGTATACATTTTTTATCGTGTTAAGACAAAGATTGTTTACTGTGGTATTTAAAAAATATTTGCATAAAAGCTTTAATGGCACACTAGTAAGATGGATTTACACATGATTTATTTATGAATGTGGTTGTATGTTGTGCTTTAGTTTTAAATTGTCCTTATGCATGCCTTAGGATCAAGGGAGTGTGGAGCTAACGTTAATTGATTTCGGGATTAAAAGATTGGTGATAAGCTTGAAAGGTAGGGATTCTATTACTCATCTTTTGTGAGGTTTTTATGGAATTAAAATTGATTGTTTTACCGCAAGATATATATATCTTTGTTGAACTACTATTATATGAGTATCACATATGAAACTATGGCATGGATATTATACGGCAAGGAACATAATGAATTGACACATGTTATAAATTGAGAAGCATGGTTAGGAAAACTGACTCTATAAATAATGATTAAATGTAGAGAAATGGTGAGACGTGAAGAGGGCGGCGGTTACGTCCTTAGGCACGAATACCCTAAAAGGTAAAATAGGGGAAGGTGATGATGCTTCCTTGGGTTGAAAGTCCCAGAACACACTGTACAGGAATCGACTTAGTGAGGACTCGGGGCTTGATATCCCCTCACCGGAACACCCTTGGAATATTTAGAGGGTGATCAAGCGCGTCCATTTAGGTTTCAATGAGTTGAGTGATACTCTATTGAACGTGGGTACCTAAGAATAATGATAACTGTAACATTTGTATATATGTATATGTATGAAACTCGGTAATGATTAACTATGGTATCCACGGAATATGATTATAATAAATCTCATAATCTGGATAATAATGAGTATTAACTAACCATGCAGGTTTTAATGTGGTAATGATAAAAACCTAAAGGTGAGTAATGGTTTTCCCTACTGAGCATATTGTTGCTCATTCTCTTATATTTTTATCTTTTCAGGACTCACTAAGTGTGAGGTGGCTACGAGAAAAATAGTTGAGGAAGCTATGTAGCTATGTACGTTGGGACTGCTTCAATTACTAAGAATGTTCTTCATGATAATGTAAGCATCAATTGTTACTTTCTGTGACTGTATTAAAATGCGTTGAGAGTTAAAATGATGACGACGACAGTTTATATTATTAAATTTAAGGTGTTACATTAAACTGTAGTTTAATTGTCGTTTATATTTTTATTTTTGATTTGAGAGTTTTCATTTAAGCCCTAAGAAACTTTATTTTTAAGGTTTTACTTTTATTTTTTATTTTTATTTTAATTCATTAAAAACTATTAACCCCTATATAGGGGCGTTATAGGTCTTCATTAAGGCTTATTTTTCTTGATCAGAAATGGGACGACACATGACATTTGGAAATGATAGAGAGTGAGAAGGACAATAAGCCTAACGTTTCTCTTTAGTATAGTTAGAGTTTACTTAAATAAAAAAGTAAAAATGAAATTTCTCATCCCAAAACCATCTACAATGCCATTTTCTTATTTCTAAAAATACGATATCCTTAAAAACACAAAAATGTTAAAGATGTAAGGACAATAGTTATATCTTTTAAAAAAAATTTCTCTTATTCTATTTTTTAAAACATAAAAATTTTAGTAACTATATAATAAAAAACAATTTAGTAACTAAAGTTTATTTCTTTTTTTAAAAAGGATAAAAAAAGATTGTTCATCACTGGAAATTACCCTAATTAGTAAATTGCTTATTTTTAGCAAATCCTTTGACTGTTTCTATGCACAAAGATTTTTTTCTTTCTATATATAAATTACGGTCCTTAAGGTGGTAGTACTGTGAGTATCCAAGCTGTTCACCCTACGCTGCAATACAGCGCCACACGATGGGCACCCAACGCCCCATGCAAGGTAGGCCGACACACCACAAAGCACAAGTTACTTGCAAGTAGAAAAAGTAATCAGTTTGTTTGAAATTGTTTAAAAAACTATTTTTGGCTTATTTATTTAAAAAACTGCTTTTTTACGTGTTTGGATTGCCTCATGAAGTCTGCTTTTGACTTTCATAAACCCTTTTGTGACCAACCAATTTTTTGGTGTTTATGAAAAGCTTTTTATTCATATTTTTGACTTTTTAATTATTTAAGTATAGCAAATTAATAGGGCCGGTAATTTCAGACACGATATGAAAACGACACGAGATAAACAAGTTTGGACCTCCCGTTTATTAACTGGGCCATAAATGGGTTGGTACGAATAATACGAAAATAAACAGGCTAGATTTGTGCTAACACGCCTTAACACATTTAATTAAAAGGGCCGTAAACATGTTGACACGGCACGACACGACCCGCCCATTTATAATACATTTAAACTTAAAAAAGAAAAATATTTAAAATATTTGTAGTAGGTTAGTATTAATTAGATATTGTGTTTTTGTTAATTTTCTTTATTGGCTTTGTTAAAAAAAAATTAAATTTTTTAATTTTTTTTAATTTTTAGTTAACTGGGTCATGAACGTGTCATATGCTTATAGTTATCATGTCAACCTGTCACGGCACGTTTAATAATCGTATTAATCTCGTGCCGTGTTACGCATGCCATGTGTGTGTCGTGTTCGTGTTTACATTTCTGACACGTTTATTAATCGTGTTGTGTTTATATTCGGGCTAAACGTGTCGACACGAACACGTTTATTGCCACCTCTACAAATTAAGAACTCTATTTATATCCTTAAATAATATTCTTTTTGTACCAAGAAAACCTTTTGACATATTTTACAAGACATATTCAAAACTCTTCTAAAATTAAAAATAACTTTTCTATGCCCTATCCAAATGACAATTAAAAAAATCCTTCTTTGTACTCCTATTTTTCTATTATTTACAAATAAAAGTACAAACTATCCCAAACAAACCTTAGTTTGTTAGAAAAACTTGGACTTGGCTGGCGTTCTAGATTTGTAGATAATAAATTTGTGGTATGGAGGAAGGCTGTATTAATGGTGGAATGTGACCAATACCAATGCACGCCTGATGCCTCCTTATTGACTCTAAGTTTAAGGTCGCATTCAGTAATTATATTCTTCCTTTGACTGGATGACTTTAGGTGAACGAATCCATTCTATGCGAAATTGATAGCTGAGTTTTTTTATGCAGGTTCGAGGAAACCGTACCCAATATCAACTTGAACACCATTTTGAGTTTTCAACATTATTATGTACAGATCCGTTTTGACAATTTTTGCTCTATGGTGGACGGCCTTTTTTCTTACTCTCTGCCTTCTTCTGTTGCCATGTTTTCTCTTTTTTTCAAGAAAAATATGCAATTAAAGACCGTTCTCTTCCCTTTCGTTACAATTTTGCCATTCTTTTTAGTTACCAACTTTACCGCTATGCTTTGGGAAATGTTTGATGTTCTTTCTTATTTTTTTTTTTAATTTCTTTTTATTTTTTTTGTATCATCTCAGTACATGGCAAGAATCAAGACTCGGAAGCCCTTAACTTTGTATGACCAGAACAATCGTAGAGCTATTATAACTAGAAATTTATACGAGTTGATGCTTGCAGCTGTTTCTTTTGCTCTTTACACCTTTTTGAACTAAGGTTTGTTTCTTCACGTCGTAGTAAGTCAGCAGTAATTAATTTATCCTTTCAGGTGTTGGAAAATAATTACTTCTTATAATATGTTTTGTGCCAATATGGCAAGCCAAAAATTTTGAATTTTAAATTTTGATAAATTAAAAGGGTTAAAAAGTCCATCAAATGTTCAGGTTAAAAAAAGCACTGAGTTTGTATTAGTAAGAATGGATAAGTTGTAATATCGAAAAAAACAAAAGAATGGTCTTCAATTAGGCTTATTTTTCTTGATCAGAAATGGGAAGACACATGACATTTGGAATTGATAGAGAGCGAGAAGGACAATAAGCCTAACGTTTCTCTTTTGGTATATTTAGTGCTTACTTAAATAAATAAATAAGTAAAAATGAAATTTCTCATCCCAAAAACCATCTACAATACCATTTTCTTATTTCTAAAAATACGATGTCCTTAATAACGCAAAAATGTCAACGATGTAAGGACAATAGTTATATCTTTTAAAAAATAATTATTTTTCTCTTATTCTATCTCTTAAAACGTAAAAATTTTGGTAACTATTTAACAAAAAACAATTTAGTAACTAAAGTTTATTTCTTTTGTTTTAAAGGATAAAAAAAAATTGTTCATCACTGGAAATTACCCTAATTAGTAAATTGCTTATTTTCAGCGAATCCTTTGATTGTTTCTATGCACAAAGATTTTTTTTTTTCATATATATAAAACACTTTTAGTATCCAAGCTGT
Source organism: Artocarpus heterophyllus (assembly GCA_025403435.1). Classification (NCBI taxonomy): domain Eukaryota; kingdom Viridiplantae; phylum Streptophyta; class Magnoliopsida; order Rosales; family Moraceae; genus Artocarpus; species Artocarpus heterophyllus. The sequence goes on along the minus strand of CM046332.1, from coordinate 19,043,061 downwards.
TCACCCTACGCTGCAATACAGCGCCACACGATGGGCACCCAACGCCCCATGCAAGGTGGGGCGACACACCACACAGCACAGGTTACTTGCAGGTAGAAAAAGTAACCAGTTTGTTTGAAATTGCTTAAAAAACTATTTTTGGCTTATTTATTTAAAAAACTGCTTTTTGACGTGTTTGGATTGCCTTTTGAAATCTGCTTTTGGCTTTTACAAACCCTTTTGTGACAAACCAATTTTTGGTGTTTATGAAAAGTTATTTATTTATATTTTTAACTTTTTTATTATTTAAAAATAACAAATTAAGAACTCTATTTATATCCTTAAATAATATTATTTTTGTACCAATAAAAGCTTTTGACATATTTGACAAGACATATTCAATAGTCTTCTAAAATTAAAAAGAACTTTTCTATACACTATCAAAATAACAATTAAAAAATCCTTCTTTGTGCTCCCATTTTTCTACTACTTACAAATGAAAGTATAAGCTATCCCAAACAAACCTTAATTTGTTAGAAAAACTTGGACTTGGCTGGCGTTCTGGATTAGTAGACAATAAATTTGTGGTATGGAGGAAGGCTGCATTCATAGTGGAATGTGACTAATACCAATGCATGCCTGATGCCTCCTTTTTGACTCTAAGTTTAAGATCGCATTCAGTAATTATATTCTTTCTTTGACTAGATAACTTTGGATGAATGAGTCCATTCTATGCAAAATTGATAGCTGAGTTTTTTTTATGCAGGTTCGAGGAAACCGAACCCAAAATAAAACTTGAACACCATTTTGAGTTTTCAACATCATTATATACAGATCCGTTTTGACAATTTTTGTTGCTTTTTTCTTACTCTCTACCTTTTTCCGTTCCCATGTTTTCTCCTTTTTTCTCAAGAAAAATATATAATGAAAGACGTTTCTCTTTCTTTTCGTTACAATTTTGCCATTCTCTTTAGTTACCAACTTTACCGCTATGCTTGGGGAAAATGTTCGATGTTCTTTATTCAATTTTCTTTTTATTTTAAAGGTTTCCAATATCTAAAATATGAAACTATTTTTGTATCATCTCAGTACACGGCAAGAACCAAGACTCGGAACCCCTTTGCTTGGTATGACTAGAACAATAGTAGAGCTTCTATGACTAGAAATTTATACGAGTTGATGCTTATAACTGTTTCTTTTGCTCTTTATACCTTTTTGAACTAAGGTTTGTTTCTTCACGGCATAGTAAGTTAGCAGTAATTAATTTATCCTTTCAGGTGTTGATAAATAATTATTTGTTATAGTATGTTTTGTACCAATATGGCATGCAAAAAATTTTGAATTTTAAATTTTGATAACTTAAAAAAGGTTAGAAAGTCCATCAAACGTTTAGGTTAAAAAAATCACAAAGTTTGAATTATTAAGAATGGATAAGTTGTAATAGGAAAAAAAAAAAAAGAACGGTCTTCAATTAGGCTTTTTTTTCTTGATCAGAAATGGGAAGGACGTGGCCATTGGAAACGATAGAGAGTGAGAAAGACAATAAGCCCAACATTTCTCTTTATTATTGATTTAGAGTTTACTTAAATAAAAAGGTCAAAATAAAATTTCTCATCCCAAAAAAAATCTACAATACCATTTTCTTATTTCTAAGAATACGAGGCCCTTAATAACAAAAAAACGTCAAAGATGTAAGGACAATAGTTATATCTTTTCAAAAATAATTATTTTTTTTTCTTATTCTATGCTTTAAAACGTAAAACATTTTAGTAACTATTTAATTAAAAAAACATTTTAGTTACTAAAGTTTATTTCTTTTTTAAAGGAAAAAAACGTTTTTCATCACTGGAAATTTCCCTAATTAGTAAATTGCTTATTTTTAGCTAATCCTTTGACCTTTTCTATGCACAAAGATTTATTTTGTATATAAAAAAAATTATGGTTCATAAGGTTGGAGCACCATGAGTGTCCAAGCTGTTCACCCTACAGTGCACCACAACACCGGCCACACGATAAGCACCCAAGGCCCCATTCAAGGTCAGCCGACACACCACACAACACAGGCTAGCGCGCCACACAAAAGGAGGGCCACATGACTCCTTGGACTCGACCATCCGTGCAAAGGAGGTAGAGATATTTTTCGACATGGATTATCTAGTGTACATTATTCTCATGTTAAAAGATGACCCCTATTTGGAGCTTATTTCTTCCTTAAAGATTAGGCCTTCGTTTACTCTAACTTGATAGTTTTATATAATAGACAAGAGACCTCACGTGTCACTCGTAAATAATTGTTGTAAAACTAGTGAAAACATATTCACATTCAAAAGTATATGGGCATTCAACAATTTCTTTTTGTAAAATTTTCTAAGTTTATCCTAATAAAACTCGTTAAAATATCATTGGAGAAAAACATTGTCTAGAAAATTGTTACCATAGTAAAACCATTTAAAACCATTGTTAAGGAATTTAAAACTCACTGTTTCGTGCTTGGGCAACTATATTTTGGATTTCCAACTTACTTAGTTTCTAGGTTTATGAAGGTTTCAAACGTTAGTTGTTTTAAGTACTTTGCAAATCCACTAATTAAATATTATAATCTCAATCATATATCTTGACGACGTTGCTGCCTTATTTTTGTCTTCTCAACATTTTTCTTCACCGAAATAATTGTTTCTGTAATATGTTTACATTAGTTGCAAGATCATAATTCTATTCTCTGGGTTGGGTTCATAAACCGTAAATCAATTGATCTCAATTATTTCATACACTATAAATGTCAAAACTGCAGCTTAGGAAAGTTGTAAAGTCTGATGGCTTGAAAATTTCCCTTAAAGTTATACGTTTTATTGCAACAGAAAAAAAACATATTTTCCATTTTTGCCTTGTAGATAGTCATACTCTTTCCCAGAGGGCCGAGCTAGAAAAAATTAGTTAGTGGTAGAGGCGTGACTGAACTAGTGAGGTAGCACAAATTAATAGATGTAGAATTTTAAAGTGTACCAAGTATAATTTTAAGGAGAGCAAAACAAAAACTTTATAAAGCTTCATATACAAATCTAAAAATAAAATAAAATAAAATTCAGGAGGGGCAGCTATCTACCCTTATTCATGGGTGGCTCCACCTCTTTCCATCTTGCCCCTGCATATCTGACGTAGAAGTCACCACTTTAAAATTCTTATTTACTGATAATTTTTCAAGTTGTTCTGTTCTGTTTTAAGATTTCCTTCCAGAAGTGAGCAATCCTGGATTATTAACATCACATGCAAAGTACTGAACATTTTCAAAGCGCGCAACAAGTCTGAACTCAAAATAAACATTGCAATCCCACAACATACCAACTGATCAATCTAAGAATCTAACATATTGCAATAACTACTACATATTTTACGTTTTTGAGGTCATGGACTGGGGGAACTTCCTCCAGCAGCGGGCATCCGGAAATTGTAAGACGTTCAAGAACGAGCAATGCTCCTCTATCTATTTTCACCGCCTTTAGTTTGTCCAACACGAGCAAATCAAGGCTTTTGAGTTTCTGAAAACCACCCGGCTCAGAATGCAATTGTTCTCCCTCATAGGCATGGCTAAGCAGTGCAAGTTTCTCCGAATTAGATAAATCTTTGAGACATTTGGTTGGTTGATCAATTAACCTTGACAAACATAAACACAGACCGCATAGGTTCTGAAGCCTCTGAATCCATTCCGGCATTTTTTCTGACCGGCCAGTCAAGGTGAGGTTCCGCAAAAATTGAGGTGGAGATGAAATGTATTGTAGATCTAGAACCTCATTTTCATCAATTGATTTCAAAGACAATTGTTTGAGGTGGTACATTTTCTTGATAGAGATGCAAAGAGCCCCACAAATCTCTTTACTTATCTTTGACATGCCAAACCACCTCAATTTTATCAATTTTCCAATTCTTTCATGAGACTAACTCCACCAATATCTGCTTCCACCAGTGTAAGTGTTTGTAAGTGCTCCAATTGCCCAAACCCTTCCTCTATCTCCACTCCCTGGACATAATTAAAAATACTATCAATATTAAGGTTATAACTGTAGGCCAATAGGTGTCGCAGATTTGTAAGCATATTAATCTCCTTTGGTAGCTTGCAAACCAATGTATTTCTAATGTCCAGTGACTCTAAATTTTGTAGCTTACTGATGGATTTCGGTAGCAGCTTAACCCGTGTATTCCTTAAACTTAGATATTTCAAGCAATATAATTTCCCAAACTCTTTCGGGAGAGTATCAATAGGATCATTGTCAACATCCAACACCTTCAAAAGCTTAAACTTTTTGAACAAGTTATCCATGAAAGACTTGGTCAATTGATCATTTACGTCAAAAAGAAAAACAGAGCGACCTGGAGCTCTCAACATTCTCCAAAACATCCCTTGTGCTTCCGGTGATCATCAGGCGACGAGCTTTTCCTCTAGATTTTGACCTTTTCCCATCCGAAGATTGACAAAAGCAAACATCATCAGCCTTTGATAGGATAACATTGCGCATCAAATCATGGACTCGCAATAAATTACCTTCTCCGATCTGTAGATGAAAATTGACCAAGTTTCTTTTCGTGAGCTCACTTAAATATTCTTCAGCAACCTCTTCCAACAGTTTTTCTCCTTTTGCTTTAACAAAACCATCAGCAATCCATAGTCTAAACAATCTCTCGTCGAAAACTGAATAGCCTTCAGGAAAGACACCAAAATACAAGAAGCAAGATCAAAGGAAGTACGGCAGATCGTAATAACTGAGAGAGAGACTGCTTAGAATTTTTTCTAATGGAGAATTTATTTCAACCTTAGAATTAAGATCATCAAGAAGTTTTCTCCATTCAGACTCAACCTTGTCTTTAGTTGACAATAAACTTGCTATAGTTGCAATAACAAGAGGCAAACCTTGGCACTTCCTGACAATTTCCACGGACAATTGCTCCAACTCTACAGGGCAAACCCCTTGACACTCATGTTTGAAAGCCTTCTTGCAGAACAATTCCCAAGCCAACGTTGGAGACCAAGGTTCCAGCTTTATTATTTGAACAGGATCATCTTTCTTACAACAAGCGGCAACTGCAGCATTGCGTGTTGTTATTATTATTCTACTCCCTTTGTCATTATTAGGCAAAGCAAGTTTTATGTCATCCCTGAAATTCTCTTCCCAAATATCATCAAGAACTATCACGTCCCTCTTTGTCTGCACATACGTCCTGATAAACTCAATTAGCTTTTCGATCTTGTCAATTTCTCCAACAATGGAATCACTTGATTTGCATATCTCTTGTTTAATCTCCGTTAGGACCTTTCTTGGGTTGTACGGCTGAGTTACAGTGATCCATGCACTGGCTAGTTCAAAGTGTTTTTTCACTACGTCATCATCATAGACTTTCTTTGCAAGAGTGGTCTTACCAACTCCACCTTCACCAACTAATGAAATTATCAGTCGTGTGGATGCTCCATCGACCAACTTTGCTTTGAGATTTGTAGACGAATGCTCGATGCCCACTAGTTCATCTTTCTCGATGAAAAGGGAGCGCAATCGAGGATCAAGGCCAGTTTGAGCATCCGAGATCCTGCTACTTGGTCCTTGCTCCAAAGGTCTCAACCCATAACTTTGACCTCTGCCTCAGATCTCAATCAGCGACTTTTTAATACTCTGAATTTCAGAAGCTATCTCATGGCATGGTTTCAGAGTTTCAATAAAGTACCTCGCTTTACGTAGCAAACAAGCAAAACTTCTCCGGCTTGGCTGTTGTCCAAGGAGGTTATGGTATTTGTCTACCACGTCTTCTATGCGGCTAGCTTCCTCACTTATCTGCTTCAGCCACGCTTGCTTTCATGGCATCGCTCATGGCTCCTTTCTGTGACTTGGCTTCTGCATCTTTAAGCAAAGGCTCAATTACCTCTAGTTCAGCTTGCAGACTCTTGACTTCTTTGTGAACTCCTTTCAACGATTTTACTTTTTCCCCCACTAAGTCAATTAATTTCTCAATGATAGGGCTCAAAAATGTCTCTCCCATTTCCTCTTCCCGAGTTTTGAGCAGTCATGTGACAGAGCAATGGCGAATCTGACCACTTAAATTCTTAAGTTCTAGTATGGCCATTGGAAAATTTATCAATCTTGCAGCTTCTGGCAACATCCTACCTTTTGCATTGTTAAGTATTAACATTTTTTTCTTTTTCTTTTTCTCTTTTTTAGGAAAAAAAAATATATGAGACATCAATAAAGTATACGGGCACTTTTCGGATTGTGATATTTTGTAATGTGCTATCTTTAATTATCATTTTTTTTACACCTGATCATCAATTTTTTGAAGGATAAAATCTATCTACTCTTTTTTTTTTTTATCATCAATAACGTAAATGGACCAAGTGTCCGTTTGATAATGGATTCGTATTATGTTAATTTGGATTATTTTGATTTAAGTTATGTAATTTTTATTGGTGATTTGAATTGATAGTGAATTTATAGTATTAATCTGAATAGAGAATGAAATTAGAATTTATGTTTGGATATATAGTGGAAAAAGTTTTTGATTTGTTAACAAATCTAACAAAATCCTAATGTTGATGATCCTAAAAATATGTAATATGGATTTTGATTTAGTTATCTCTTCATTATGAATGCAATATAAAAAGGATCATATGAATATCAAATGAAAAAATTATGATTTTTTTGCTTAAATATAGCAGAGAAAATTTCAGCATTTACTGTAGCAAACATTTCCGAGTCTAAATAGTCCAAGGGGGGTAGAACTCTAAAAACTTGAATTCAAATTATTCATTTGATTTGAATTTTGCGGGAAATAAACACATATATGAAGGATTTTAAATATTTAAATTTAAAAAATTGTTCAATATATGGAGCAAACATCCCCTTAGATACGTTAAATAAGGATGCATAACTAACAAAGAAAGAATTGAATGTGAAATAGATAACTTTACCTGAAATAGCCTATATAATTAACTTTTACAACCCTAAAAAGAATAACTTATCTCGAGCAAGAGTGCAAGTGAGAGAAAGAGTGACCGCGAGGAAGAGAGAGAAAGACTACGGCATGCCAACTTGTTGGCCATTGTTTTCTGTCTAGTGAGTGGTTGATGGGTGATCTACACAAAGCTTGAGTTCGTGCAGCCAGGGGAGACGTGATCGGAGCAACACGAAGCTTGGTTGTAGACCCGGGGTATGGCGGAACTCTACCGATCTAGATTCGGCATCGAGGAGGGTAGGGCCATCTGCAACGGTAGTGGGGAGCACAAAGCTCAACCGGATCTAGGCTGGGTTGGAGGGGCACAGGAAGAGCCTCGGTAGTTTGGCTCGGGCATGGGTTGGGCAGACTTATTGTCGCTTGTATGGCGCCAATGTTGAGGGGCCCAGATGGGTTCATGCTGTTGACGGTGGATAGGGTGTGGTGGCTTTGGGCTAGCCGTGGGAGTGGTGGTGGAGAGGCAATGAGTATCCTTCTCTAGGTAGATGGACAGAGAAGGGAGCTTCGGGTCACCGGGTGGTTAGCGGTGATGGACTTTAGTGCCAGAGATCGTTGTGGTCACCGGGTGGTTTTTGCCCATTTTTTGTATTTTTTGTGTGCTAGTTTTATCTGTTTGTAACAATAGAGATGGTTTTTCTATCTCTAGACTTATTTTGTATGGTTTACCAACTCATGAGAAGCGAGGTTTGTAGTTATATTTGGCTAAGTCTATATCTAGTCTAGGTCATTTTTGTTTTCACTAGGGAGGAATTAGGCTTTGTCAATTAGGTTTGCCAATCGATGAGCCGCTATAATGAGCCTTGGTTGAGCTATATGTTAAGTGGTATCGAGTAGGGATTCCCCTTTCTAGCTTTGACACTCTTTATTTGTCTCTCTATGCTTTATTGTTTGCTTTGCTCATCCCAACACTGATGGAAACATCATCAATCGAGGATAATTTCTGTCCTCAGTGATCGAGGATAATTTCTATCCTTAATGGATTAATGGATGGCTTAAATGACTTTGTTTGTACTTTTTGTAATTTAAATCAAGTTTCTTTATAAAAAAAAATAGCCTATAATTTGCAACGCGTTTCTTTTTTCTTTAGGAAAAGCAGCCTCTATAATTTGCCATATTATTTACTCTTTATCTATTTGTCCGGTTTAATTTTTAATCGATGGCTACCAATCGATTGAGTTGTGCGTTAAAAGGCGGCCTTGCACGATGGAAAAGGCATTTTCATTTCATTCCACTAACCGGTGTCTTTTGTCGTCCACTTGTGGATTCTATCTCAAAAGTGCAAATTTCTAAAAGCTTTCTTTCTCTTTTGTTTTGTTTTGTTTTTGTTTTCGTTTTTTTTTTTTTTTTTTTGTGTCTTGATCTCTTTCTTTTTGGAAAAAAGAAAACAAATAGAGTTTTCAATCACAAAAGAAAATGAGGATTCAGAACAAGTGCTCACTATATGAAGTACCTCTAGTTTAATGTTTCTATATTAATAGCCTAAATAAGACTGTTTTATTTTCAATGAAGTTGAACCATATTTAAAATATTTAATTAAAGATCTTAAACATTAATTAATTATTATAGACTATTTTAATTATTATCTATAAATTTTATCCTTAAGCATATAATAATATATGTTAACTTTACAGTCACATTAATAATCATAGAATTTTCTTGATGTTTATTAAAATATTCATAATACAAATAAGAAACCAAAAATAAATAATTGTCATTTTGTTTAATTTATAAACAATATGTGTAATGTACATGCTTATAGCACATTAAACCCAACAAACATTGGTAATTTTCAAAAAATTACCGTGCTTTCATTTTTACATTTTTTTGGATAGATTAAATCTATAAAATATAGATTTGGATAAAGCATGAGAGATGTTGTTCCAAATACATACATAGAACTATAATATATATGTATATAAAAAAGGAACGTAGATATATGTACATGTTTAATATATAAAAGTCTTATTTACTTATCACTTTCACATTTTTAACAATATCACGTAGTTATTTAGTGAAACAATGATTATTTAGAACATTTACACCTCTGAATCTTTCACACGTACAGATATACGTTTTACTGGTCAATTATTTTGGGTCTTTAGATCCACCAGTACCAACAAATCAATGGGCTGCATTTTGCAAACAATACCGAGGTAAGATAAATGTCAATGTCAACACTGTATTTGTTATCAAAAAGTCTAAAATTAGCATATTTATTGTGCCATTTTATTTTATGCTCTAATGTATAATTTTTGTCGAATTATTAAGCTTTGAAGGTTGTAAAAGCAAACTTTTAATTTTAAATACTTTAAAAGTAACAATGATGTAATGATTCAAAGAAAAAAGTTAATATATCAACTAATAAGAATCAAATACCAAATTTACTATGTGCTAAACTTGATAGTAAATTTGCCATTCAAGCTTAGCATATCAAAAATTTACCATAAAAATGGCACTTTCTAAGAGAATATTTTTTTACATTAAAATATAGCATTGAATTTTATTTTTTTTCTGAAGTAGTATAGCATTGTATTGAAGATGCTTTAATAAGAAAACATGGAGAAGTATTTGTGGTGGGAAATCTGCAATTATTTGGCACAAGATTCTTCACTCTAGCCTCCAACAAAGTCTAGTTATGGGCTTTTCTTCGTTTCATGGAGAAAGTTGAATCAACTTCAATTAGAAGCTTTCCATAAAAAAAATTAATTAATTAATTAAAAAAACTTCAATCAGAAGCTGAACCAATTTCTCTACGACGGAATCAAGAACGTCTTCGCCATTTCTTTCTCAGCTTCTGATCAACTAAGTGGGCAAAAACGAGAATCTATTCGAACTGAATCTTATTATAAGTCTGATGGCTATAAAATAAAGTTAATTTAGCTCTTTTTGGTATTAAAATTTGCTACGTTCTTTAGATTTTATTTTTATTTTGTTTTATTTTATTGAATTAGATTTTATTTGTTTCATTTGACTTAATCTAATTTAATTTAGTTAATTTTAGTCTCGAATGGTGATATATTTTTCTAAGCCACGCTGTAACAGCTTCTCTGAAAAATCATTGTCATATGCATTATTGATCAGAAAAATATATATATTGAAATTTAGTGGATGACTATCTGTCAAACGACTGGTACTCGTGAAAAATTGCGTTTGCTCAGTGAAAAAAAAAAAAATCGACTATTTTTTTTTTTTAATGTAAATTGACAACCCTTTACCTTTTTTGTTAAAATGGTGACTTTACGCTTTTCTCTCTTTATTGCAATGTCAAATAAATTATCTATTCATTTATTTATATAAACTGATTTCCCAACGATATTTTAGTTCCGAAATTCCTGTTTTAAACGAGTCTAGTTATTTGGCCACCACGTCCAAGAACAGGTTATTGCTAACATTTATAGGGTCCGTTTGGTTAGCAGATTCCAATTATGTTTATTCGAGTTATATGATTTGAGTTAAAAAAAAGTCTCAACTCTGTGATTTGAGCCGTACCATTAACTGACGTTTGGATGCGTTGTCTAAACTTTGATAATCCGAAAGATTGCTTCACCCAATTCAAAAAAAAAAAAAAATTGCTTCACCTGCTTCTACTTACTTGCGCCAATGTTCTAGTCACTTTTTACCTGTTTTTTCTTCAACTGACAAAAGAAAGATTCCTCAGAAAAAGTGAGAGAGAGAGGGAGATGGTTTAATAGTTTCCTTCAAAACAATTAAAATCTTTGCTTATAAATTCCATACATTTCTTATTCGATGTCTATGAATAGTTTAAGCCAATGTCAACAGAGATTTTTGAAAGCTGGGTTAAAACTCCAAACAGGTCATTTTGCACCACTAATGGCCTTAATGACTAGTTTTGAATTTGCCTCCAGCTCGATATCTATAACCCAGTTTTGAAAGCTGGGTTAAAACTCCAAACAGGTCATTTTGCACCACTAATGGCTTTAATGACTAGTTTTGAATATCAGCAGCCACCAGTATCCAAATTCAGCGGCCTCCAATTCCGCTTTAAGCACAAGGCACTCGTCGGGAAGCTTTGTTTTCGGATCAGTAACCTACCCATGCTCGTCACAAACAATCGCTGCAATCGTAACACCCTGCGGGTTGACTACATTAATCATAAAACATGTATCTGCTCAATCATTTATCTTGTACTTGCCTTATTTCTGCCTTTTCAACATTTTTCTTCGCAACAATAATAAGTTGTTTCGGTAACATGTTTATATCAGCTGCGTGATGAAACACAACTGCTAAGTGAGAATTTTTGAAGTTCCTCTGTTCTGTTTTGGGATTTTATTACATCTTAAATAACTGGTTGATTCGAAATTGTTCACACCATATTTAAAGTACTTAAATGTCAGAACATATACACGCAACAATTACGAACACAAAACAAACCTTGCAATCCCACAACACACCAACTTAATCCATAAAACTAAAAACTATGAAATAACTTTTTCTAAAAAATACTATAAAATGACACCAACAAAGTTCACAAACTCAAACAGCACACATTTCTGCCCTTATTGCTGTCCTTGGACTCCTTTAGCGCGCCTCCTGCAAAAAGAAAAAGATTGGGTGATTATCATGTTGTCCATAGGAAAACAAATTAATGTTTTTAATCTTCGGATTTTCCTTGAGGCATTACACTGAGCAGGGATTTGAACATAGCGAGTAATAATTATAAATGAAAAATGAATTTCTTTTTTTTAAAAAAAAAAAAAGATTATTACTTAATACCCTACTCTAACGACCATGATTCCCAAAATCCTCCAAATACATGTCCATGAACAGATACTTTGTGTTTTAAGGAATTGAACAAATTAATATCTACACATATTGGTAATTAGGCCACAACGGAAATGCATTAAAAAAAACGCTTTTGACATGAAACCACATACAACGTACTTTCCTCAGTAAGAAATTCAATACCATTAGTAATTTTTTCAAATTTGAAACAGTTTAATTAATATATTTTTTGCAAGAACAGATACAATAAATGGGTAGTAGTGTGTATGTAAAGGAGATCTTTTAATAGTAAGCCTATACTGTAAAAGAAAAAAAAAATCCTCACAAAATGAATTGTAATGGTGAGAAAGGATAGGCTCACAAAGCCTTTTTAACGTAAATACAATAATTTAATCTAAAAAATAAGAGAAAATAATAATAACGTTTGGCTAACCTTTTGAATTGAAGCTTTCCAAAGCTGAGCTTAGTTGACAAGCCTTCCATTAACCAGAGCATATTTTACGTTTTTGAGGTGTTGGATTGAGGGAACTTCCTCCAGGAGCGGGCACCTGGAAATTTCAAGTTGTTCAAGTAGGGGCAATGCTCCTCTATCTATTTTCACCGCCTTTAATCTGTCCAAGTTAATCAAATCAAGGCACTTGAGTTTCTGAAAACCACCCTCCTCAAAATGCAGTTGCTCTCCCTCATATGCATTGTCCAACAGTTCAAGTTTCTCCAAATGGGTTAATCCTTTGAGACATTTAGCAGGTTCATCAATTAGCCTTGAGAAACATAAGCACAAACCACGTAGATTTTGAAGCTTCAGAATCCATTCCGGCATTTTCCCTAGCTGCCCAGTCAAGATAAGCTCTCCCAGAGATTGAGGTGGAGATGAAATGTAATGTAGATTAAGAACTTCATTTTCATTAATAGATTTTAAATATAATCGCTTGAGGTGATTCATTTTCTCAATAGAGGCACAAAGTGCCCAACAAATCTCTCTCCTCAACTTTGAAATTCCAAACCACCTCAATTTTGTCAATTTCTCCAAGTCTTTCATGAGACTAACTCCACCAATATCTGCTTCCACTACTGTGAGCGTTTGTAAGTCCAATTGTCCAAGCCCTTCCTGCATCACCACTCCATGGACAAAATCAAAAGGATTTTGGGTGCTGTAGTTATACCTGTAGGCCAACAGGTGTCGCAAATTTGTGAGCATATAAATCTCCTTCGGTAGCTCGTAAATCAATGTATCTCTGATGTCCAGTGACTCGAGATGGTGTAGCTTACTGATGGACTATGGTAGCACCCTAACTAGTGTATTCCTTAAACTCAGATACTTTAAGAATAACAACTTCCCAAGTTCTTTTGGGAGCCTATCAATGGCAGCATTCTCAACATCCAACACTGTCATAAGCTTGAACATTTTGAACAATTTAGCCACAAAAGACATGGTCAATTGTTCATCTACGTCAAAAATGAAAATAGAACGGACCCCAAATCTCTCAACATTCTCCAAAACATCTTTTGCACTGCCAGAGATAATCAGGCGACGACCTTTTCCACTAGATTTTGACTTCGTCCTGTCCCAAGTTTGACAGAAGCCAATATCAGCAGCCTTTGATAGGAGGACATCACGCATCAAATCATGGACTTGAAACACGTTACCTTCTCCAATTTGTCGATCAAATGTGACCAAGTGTCTTTTGCTGAGCTGAGCTAAATACTCTTCCGCAACCTCTTCCAACGGTTTTTCTCCTTTTGTTTTAAGAAAACCATCAGCAATCCATAGTCTAAACAATCTTTCATCATTAATTGCATAGTCTTCAGGAAACACACCAAAATACAGGAAGCAAGATCTAAGGGAGTGTCGCAGATCATCATAACTGAGGGAGAGAATGTTTTCGATTTTTTGGAATTCAGAACTCATTTTAACCTTAGAATTGAGCTCATCAAGAACTTTTTGCCACTCAGACTCAACCTTATCTTTAATTGACAATAAACTAGCAATGGTTGCAATTACAAGAGGCAAACCTTGGCACTTCCTGACAATTTCCGTGGATAATTGCACTAACGCTTGAGGACAAACCCCTTGAAACTCATTTTTGAAAGCCTTTTTGCAGAACAATTCCCAAGCCAATGTTGAAGACCATGGTTCCACTTTAATTGGTTTGACATGGTCATCTTTCTTACAACAATCAGCAACTGCAGACGTTCGTGTTGTTATTACTATCCTACTCCCTTCATTATTCTTAGGAAAAGCAAGTTTTATAACATCCCAGAAATTTTCTTTCCATACATCATCAAAAAATATCACATACCTCTTTGTCTGCAAATATGTCCTCAAACATTCAATTAGCTTTTCTATCTTGTCGGTTTCTCCCACAATGGAATCCCCTGATTTGCACATCTCTTGTTTAATATCCTTTAGGACCTTTGTTGGGTTGTATGGCCGAGACACAGTGATCCATGCCATGGCTGGTTTAAAGTGCCTTGTCACCACTACATCGTTGTAGACTTTCTTCGCAAGAGTGGTCTTGCCAACTCCACCTTCGCCTTCCAATGAAATTATCCATCTTGTTGTTGCTCCTTCGACCAACTTTTGTATGAGATCTGTTGAGAGAAACTCGATCCCCATAAGCTCATCTTTCTCCATGTAAAGGGAGGGTAATCGAGGGTCAGGAACATCCGAGGTCCCACTGCTTGATCCTTGTTCCAGACGCCTTAAACCATAGCTTTGACCTCTATCTTTGATTTTAGTCAACGACTGCTTTATACTCTTAATTTCAGAAGCTATCTCACAGCGTGGTTTCAGAGCTTTAATGAAGTACCCTGCTTTTCGAAGGGAACCGGTGAATCCTCTCTGACTAGGTTTTTGTTCGAGGAGGTAACGGTAGTTGTCAACTACATCTTCTATGCGGCTGGCTTGTTCTCTTAACTGCTTCAACCATGCCTTCATGGCGTTGTTCTCGGCTTCCTTCTCGGACTTGGCTTCTGCATCTTTAAGCAAAGGCTCGATCACCTCTAGTTCATCTTGCAGATTCTTGACTTCTCCACGGACTCCTTTCAATGATTTTACTTCTTCCCCTACCAACTCAACCAACTTCTCAATAACAGGGCTCAAAAACGTCTCCGCCATTTCCTCCCTGAGTTTTGATCAGTCAAGTGAGAGATTAGTTGTGGATGTCATCACTTGAATTATAAGCTTTAATATGACCGTTGGGACATTTACTAACCTTGCAGCTTCCGGTTCCTTTCTCACTTCTCCATTATTGAGTGCCGACACTTTTTTCTTTTTTCTTTTTTCTTTTTCAAATAATAACAATAAACAGGAAGACATCCGACAACATTAAGTGTACGGACGTCTACTGATGGTGAGATTTTGTAATGTTCTATCTTGGAAGATCTTTTTCAATTCTTGCAGTGGGATCCACCTGCCAGCTCCTCCTTATCCGTGGATCACATGTTCAAGCAGAGTTGATGGAGACATTTGCTTTTTCTTTTTTCTTTTTTCTTTTTTTTTTTTTAATCTAGTAAAATCAGGCTTTTGCTTGGTGATACCATTAATGAAGGCAAACATATTTGGTGGGTAGTATGAGATTAAATTTTAATATCATTCTTGCTGACAAATTTTAAAGGATTGGATTAGATAAACTCTTATCCAATTCATGCGTGAATGCCCTTAAAAGGGGATAAGGTTATCTCTTGCTAAAGCAGGAGATTAAACAGAACATATTTGTATATTATGATAATTTTTAAGAACCTATTTCGAAAAAAAAATAATTTAGGTCAAACTACAAATTTTAAAGGCTGAGGGGTCAAAATATAGATTTTAACAGATTTAAAAAAAATTATAACTTTATATTTTTTCCCCTTAAATTTTAAAAGTTACAATTTAACCTTAGTTTTTTAAAATCCTAATAACACAACACTAAATATAGAGTTAGATTATATGAAATTTAATGAGATATAATTATCAAGACAACTTTTTCCGATGTTCTCCAATCCAATTCACCAGATAGACCTAAAACAAATTGCAACAATGTAAGTTAATGAGATATAAGTCTTAATTATGTTTGTAGAATTAACATTGTATGGAAGTTATTTATGAAATACACATGCTTGACGTATAACTACAAAGACATTAATGACCTTGACAATAATAATATTGATTTAACTTATTATATAAAAAATTTAATAATAGTGTATCAGTGTATTTGACAATACAACAGGCATTGTTTCCCACATATTGTTAGATCATTGTCTCTATATACTAACGACATAATTGCATGTCATTTAATAATTATACGTCATAAATGCAAATTGACGAATATGAAGACTAAAACACATTAACGCTTCCTAAAACACATTAACTGAAAAGAAAAAACAGCGCGTCATTACAATAATGAATATATTATTAAAAGAATACGCAAGAAGAATAATTAGTGCAAGACCACAAACATTGAATATTTGTAAATTATCATTACAATAATGAATATATCATTATGGAAAAAAATTCTAATAAAATTTAGATTTGAAGAATGTAAATATAAATACATTTTGTTTTTTGAAATATTCAATTCTGAGAAAAAGTGGAAATTTGTAACCAGAACTAAATACACAATAATGTCAGCTTGAAGGGTAGTTTTTGGATTGCCAACATATGTAATTTCAAAAAAGTACCATGCAGGTGAAGTTTGTACAACTAAATCACATTTTAATTCACCTCTAAAAAAGTGTTGGATTGTGTATAATTTTGTAACGATCATCATAACTTTGAAGTTTCCGTTCGAACTACAACACCTGTAACGTTGTACCCCAAACGAATTAAAAATAGTGTATTGTTGAAAGTCGTTTATATACTGCAAAACAATCCAATGGAAAAGAGCTAACGTCAGAATTGTAAATTTTAGAAAAGAAATTTTATAAGATATTGTAATAAAAGGTGGGTTAATAATCTATAATCATGCGTTATTTTTGTTAGAAGGTGAGATGCCATGTTGAGAAAGAGATAGAGAGGGGAAAAAAAAAGTAACAAAGAGATCAATGACCCTCATATTTTTCTTGATAGAAAAACATTAATAGAAGACTTAAGATCCTTATCAATTTTAATCTTAAGATTTTATTAACTTAAAGATAAATGATGCAAGCAATTATACGAGTAATGCTTTTTTTGACCCTAAACACTCCCTCTTCTATTTTTTTTTTTAATTTTCAACTTCATATTAAATTTGGGCAATCTTTCCTTAATTTTTTAGCGGAAGAATATTGTTAGGAATCTTTCCCTAGGGTAAGATTTGTTCTGTTTATTTTATTCTATTTTGTACTTTATTTTTTCACTGATGAATAAAGATATAAATTTTCTAGCCTAATGGTCTAATGGTATGTGGAGATGGGTTCCATTATTTGGCACAAGGATTCTTCATTCTAGCCTCCAACAAAGTCTAGTTTTGGGGCCTTTCTTCGTTTCATGAAGAAAGTTGAAGCAACTTCAATTAGAAGCTTTCCCAAAAAAAAAAAAAAAAAAAGAAGTAAAAAAACTTCATTCTGAAGCTGAACCAATTTCTCTACGACAGGACCAAGAACGTCTTCGCCATTTCTTTCTTAGCTCCTGATCTACTAGGTAGGGAAAAACGAAAATCTATTCAAACTGAATCTTACTACTAAGTCTGATGACTCTATAAAATAAAGTTAATTTAGCTCTTTTTGGTATTAATTTCTATGTATTTTAGATTTTATTTTCATTTTGTTTTATTTTATTTTATTTTGTTAAATTAGATTTTATTTGTTTCATTTGACTGAATTTAATTTGATTTAGCTAATTTTAGTCGTGAATGGCGATATATTTTTCTAAGCCAAGCTGTTACATCTTCTCTGAAAAATCATTGTCACATGCATTATTGATCCGAACAATATATATTGAAATTTAGTGCATGACTATCTGTCAAATGAGTGGTACTCCTGAAAAATTGCGTTGCTCAGTGAAAAAAAAAAAAAAAAATTGACTATTTTTATGCAAATTGACAACCCTTAACTTTTTTGTTAAAATAGTGTCTTTACGCTTTTCGCTGTTTGTTGCAATGTCAAATAAAGTGTCTATTCATTTACTTATATAAACTGATTTCTTAACAATATTCTAGCTCCGAAATTCCCCTAAAATTCATGTTTCGAATGGATGTTTAAACGAGTCTAGTTAGTTGGCCACCACGTCCATGAACAGGTTATGGCTAATATTTATGGGTCCGTTTGGTTTGCGAATTCCGATTACGTTGATTTGAATTATATGATTTGGGTTAAAGGAAGGTTAAAGAAAAGTCTCAACTTGTGATTTGTGCTGTTCCCTTAACGGACGTTTGGATGCGTTATCTAAACATAAATTTGATAATCCGAAAGATTGCTTCACCCAATTCCAAAAAAAAAAAAAAAAAGTGCTTCACCTGCTTCTACTCGCTTGCCCCAATCTTCTAGCCACTTTACCTGTTTTTTCTTCAACTGACTAAAGAAAGATTCCTCTGAAAAGTGAGACAGAGAGGGGGAGATGGTTTAATAGTTTCCATTAAGAGACTTTCACAAAGAGAAAAATAAAAAGAAAATACCAGCAAGTAGATAGCAAGCAATAAAATAAACACTATATAAAACAATTAAAATCTTTTTTTTCTTTAGTGAATTCCATACATTTCTTATTCGATTTTTGAAAGCTGGGTTAAAACTCCAAACAGGTCATTTTGCACCACTAATGGCTTTAATGACTAGTTTTTGCCTCCACTGCTCGATATCTATAAATCGAGCATCAGCAGCCACCAGTATCCAAATTCAGCAGCCTCCAATTCTGCTTTAAGCCCAAGGCACTAGTTGAGAAGCTTTGTTTGCTGATCAATAACCGACCATGCTCGTCACAAACAATCGCTGCAATCGCAACACCCCGCTGGTTGACTACATTAATTATAAAACGTGTATCTGCTCAATCATTTATCTTGTACTTGCCTCATTTCTGCCTTTTCAACATTTTTCTTCGCAACAATAATAAGTTGTTTCGGTAACATGTTTATATCAGCAGCGTGATGAAACACAACTGCTAAGTGAGAATTTTTGAAGTTCCTCTAATCTGTTTTGGGATTTTATTACATCTTACATAACTGGTTGATCCAAAATTGTTCACACCATATCTAAAGTACTTAAATGTCAGAACATATACATGCAACAATTACGAACACAAGACAAACCTTGCAATCCCACAACACACCAACTCAATCCATAAAACTAAAAACTATAAAATAACTTTTTCTAAAAAATACTATAAAATGACACCAACAAAGTTCACAAACTCAAACAGCACACATTTCTGCCCTTATTGTCGTCCTTGGACTCCTTTAGCGCGCCTCCTGCAAAAAGAAAAAGATTGGGTGATTATCATGTTGTCCATAGGAAAACAAATTAATGTTTTTAATCTTCGGATTTTCCTTGAGGCATTACACTGAGCAGGGATTTGAACATAGCGAGTAATAATTATAAATGAAAAATGAATTTCTTTTCTTTTTTTTTTATAGAAAAGATTATTACTTAATACCCTACTCTAACGACCATGATTCCCAAAATCCTCCAAATACATGTCCATGAACAGATACTTTGTGTTTTAAGGAATTGAACAAATTAATATCTACACATATTGGTAATTAGGCCACAACGGAAATGCATTAAAAAAAACGCTTTTGACATGAAACCACATACAACGTACTTTCCTCAGTAAGAAATTCAATACCTTTAGTAATTTTTTCAAATTTGAAACAGTTTAATTAATATATTTTTTGCAAGAACAGATACAATAAATGGGTAGTAGTGTGTATGTAAAGGAGATCTTTTAATAGTAAGCCTATACTGTAAAAGAAAAAAAAAATCCTCACAAAATGAATTGTAATGGTGAGAAAGGATAGGGTCACAAAGCCTTTTTAACGTAAATACAATAATTTAATCTAAAAAATAAGAGAAAATAATAATAACGTTTGGCTAACCTTTTGAATTGAAGCTTTCCAAAGCTGAGCTTAGTTGACAAGCCTTCCATTAACCAGAGCATATTTTACGTTTTTGAGGTGTTGGATTGAGGGAACTTCCTCCAGGAGCGGGCACCTGGAAATTTTAAGTTGTTCAAGTAGGGGCAATGCTCCTCTATCTATTTTCACCGCCTTTAATCTGTCCAACTTAAACAAATCAAGGCACTTGAGTTTCTGAAAACCACCCTCCTCAAAATGCAGTTGCTCTCCCTCATATGCATGTTCACACAGTTCAAGTTTCTCCAAATTGGTTAAACCTTTGAGACATTTAGCCGGGTCATCAATTAGCCATGAGCAAGCTAAGGACAAACCACGTAGATTTTGAAGCTTTGGAATCCATTCCGGCGTTTTCCTCAGCTGCCCAAGCAAGATAAGATCTCCCAAAGAATGAGGTGCAGATGAAAGGTGTTGTAGATCGAGAACTTCATTTTCATCAATAGATTTTAAATATAACCGCTTGAGGTGATTCATTTTCTCAATAGAGGCACAAAGTGCCCCACAAATCTCTCTCCTCAACTTTGAAATTCCAAACCACCTCAATTTTGTCAATTTCTCTAAGTCTTTCATGAGACTAACTCCAACAATATCTGCTTCCACCGCGGTGAGCGTTTGTAAGTCCTCCAATTGTCCAAACCCCTCCTGCATCACCACTCCATGGACAAAGTCAAAAGGATTTTGGGTGTCATAGTTATACCTGTAGGCCAACAGGTGTTGCAGATTTGTGAGCATATTAATCTCCTTCGGTAGGTAGTAAATCAATGTATCTCTAATGTCCAGTGATTCGAGATTGTGTAGCTTGCCGATGGACTTCGGTAGCACCTTGACTTGTGTATTCCTTAAACTCAGATACTTTAAGAATAACAGCTTCCCAAGTTCTTTTGGGAGCCTATCAATGGCAGCATTGTCAACATCCAACACTGTCATAAGCTCGAACTTTTTGAACAAGTTAGCCACAAAAGACATGGTCAATTGTTCATCTACGTCAAAAATGAAAATAGAACGGACCCCAAATCTCTCAACATTCTCCAAAACATCTTTTGCACTGCCAGAGATAATCAGGCGACGACCTTTTCCACTAGATTTTGACTTCGTCCTGTCCCAAGTTTGACAGAAGCAAATATCAGCAGCCTTTGATAGGAGGACATCACGCATCAAATCATGGACTTGAAACACGTTACCTTCTCCAATTTTTCGATCAAATGTGACCAAGTTTCTTTTGCTGAGCTCAGCTAAATACTCTTCCGCAACCTCTTCCAACAGTTTTTCTCCTTTTGTTTTAAGAAAACCATCAGCAATCCATAGTCTAAACAATCTTTCATCATTAATTGCATAGTCTTCAGGAAACACACCAAAATACAGGAAGCAAGATCTAAGGGAGTGTGGCAGATCATAATAACTGAGAGAGAGAATGTTTTGGATTTTTTTCATTTTTAAATTCAATTCAACCTTAGAATTAAGATCATCAAGAACTTTTCTCCACTCAGACTCAACCTTATCTTTAGTTGACAATAAACTAGCTATGGTTGCAATTACAAGAGGCAAACCTTGGCACTTCCTGACAATTTCCCTGGATAATTGCTCCAACTCCGAAGGGCAAACCCCTTGAAACTCATGTCTAAAAGCATTCTTGCAGAACAATTCCAAAGCCAATGTTTGAGTCCAAGGTTCCAGCTTAATTTGGTCGACATGGTCATCTTTCTTACAACAATCAGAAACTGCAGACGTTCGTGTTGTTATTACTATCCTACTCCCTTCATTATTCTTAGGAAAAGCAAGTTTTATAACATCCCAGAAATTTTCTTCCCATACATCATCAAAAAATATCACATACCTCTTTGTCTGCAAATATTTCCTCAAACATTCTATTAGCTCTTCGATCTTGTCGGTTTCTCCCACAATGGAATCCCCTGATTTGCACATCTTTTGTTTAATATCCTCTAGGACCTTTGTTGGGTTGTACGGCTGAGACACAGTGATCCATGCACTGGCTAGTTCAAAGTGTCTTTTCACCACTACATCGTCGTAGACTTTCTTCGCAAGAGTGGTCTTGCCAACTCCACCTTCGCCTTCCAATGAAATTATCAATCTTGTTGACGCTCCTTCGACCAACTTTCGTATGAGATCTGTTGAGGCAGACTCGATCCCCACGAGCTCATCTTTCTCCATGAAAAGGGAGTGTAGTCGAGGGTCAAAACCAACTTGAACATCCAAGGTCCCACTGCTTGATCCTTGTTCCAGAGGCCTTAAACCATAGCTTTGACCTCTACCTTTGATTTCAGTCAATGATTGCTTTATACTCTGAATTTCAGAAGCTATCTCATGGCGTCGTTTCAGAGCTTTAATGAAGTACCCGGCTTTTTGAAGGGAACTGGTGAATCCTCTCTGACTACGTTTTTGTTCTAGGAGGTAACGGTGGTTGTCAACTGCATCTTCTATGCGGCTGGCTTCTTCTTTTAACTGCTTCAGCCATGCCTTCATGGCTTCGTTCTCGACTTCTTTCTTGGACTTGGCTTCCGCATCTTTAAGCAAAGGCTCGATCACCTGTAGTTCAGCTTGCAGATTCTTGACTTCTCCACGGACTCCTTTCAACGATTTTACTTCTTCCCCAACCAAGCCAACCAACTTCTCAATGACAGGGCCCAAAAACGTCTCTGCCATTTCCGATTCCTGAATTTGGAGCAGTCATTTCGTCAGTTGTGATAACTTCTCAGTGAGCAGTTGTGGATCACACTGCTTAAATTATAAGTTTTATATGAACATTGGAATATTAATTAATATCGCAGCTTCTGGTAACTGTCTGCTTTTTGTATTATTGACTTCCGACACTTTTTTTCTAGGTAAAAAGGAATACATTGATATCAATAATAAGTATATGGACACTTTCCAGATAGTGATAATTTGTAATGTGCTAACTTGAATTATCATTCTTCACACCTGATCATAACCTTTTTTGAATGATTAAGAAAAAAGTCTCTTTCTCCCTTTTTTCTGCTTTGTTTTTGAAATCTTTCTAACCTCAGATATGTCAAACAAGCATGCATCTAAAGATGCAAAAATTTATTGAGAAACAAAAATGCAGGATACCATCACAAAATATTATTTTCGCATCAAGAAAGTTCTTTGATCTTAGTCATGTTTCGAGATGTTATTTTCTTATAAGAAATTATGGTTAAGCATGCTAAGTTCTAGAGCAAAACCAAACGAAGTTTAAGAAACACGCGATGGTTAAACCATTCGAATGAATAGTTACTTTATACATGGTTTAATGCATTAAATAGCTCCTTAAGCAGGATATGTTCTTTAAAGTCCACGTCCTTTTAGAAAAGGATAATGAATTATTTGTTATGAAAAGTATGTTCATTGAAGTTCTAGTCCTTTGAGAAAGATATTGCTAACGTTAAAAAGCTTTCCGCATAAATCATTGTTAACATGACTCTGAATTTCCTACGTGTTATGCCTGAATCGAGTACCATGAAAATCCAATGAGTGTGTGATTAAGTTTCAAGAAACGTATTTTAATGTCTATAAAAAAGTAATAATAATCCTAAAGAATTTTAAAGTTAAAAGGCAAAGTATTTAAAAACAAATTGTCCTGAAATTTTAGTAACTAAATAAATGATTTCAAGTCAAGTATTTAAGTTTAAGCTAGCTGAGAGCATCTCCAACGCAATGTTATATTGATGTGTCAATACTAAATTTTGGCATTTAAGAGTTAAAAACATTTTTCAATACAATACCATCTTTGATGCCAAATTTATTATGCACTAAACTTTGTGGCAGATTTATTACCAAGTTTAGCATATAACAAATTTAGCATTTAATTCCTCTAAGTTGATAGATTGACTTTTTTGCTTTAACAATTATAACATTTTCACTTTTTAATTATTTTAATATTAGAAGTTTGCTTTTATAAGTTTTCATGGCATAATAATTACGACAAAAGGAGAAGATGACATTTGAAATATCGATATGCATTTAGAGCACAAAATAAAATATTGCATCAAATATGTTATTTTTATACTTTTCAATGATAAATCAGTAATATGATTGACATTTACACTAAAGATGGCCAAAGTAACATTCCAAGAAGTCGGGTCATTACATGATAGGGTGGCCAACCTCTTGGTCACTCTCTATTTTCCTCTCTTGCCACATATTACCGAACTTTTTGATATCAATGAAGAATATCTATCACTAGTACAGACGCAACTTTAGATGATGGTTTAAAGATAAGATGACGGCTTGCCAAAAATCTCATCTAAAGATAAGATTACGATTAACTAAACCGTCGTCTAATCTACAGTCATAATTTGTGATACACATTAGATGACAGTTGTTAGCCGTCATCTAATAAATGCATAAAATACAACAAGCATGCATAAAGGGCACATTAATTAGAGGATTTTTTATTTTTTTTTTACAAAACCATCATTTAGTATGAACTATTGTCTAATGTGCCACTTTTAATGACTTTTTTTTTCAAAAATCATTATTAAAAGTAGGGCCGGCAATTTGGGTCACGACCCGATGACACGACACGAACCCGACACGAAAAATACGGGTTAGGGTTGGAAAAATAGGCCTCGGGTTGGAATTGGGTCGAACCCGTCTGACCCGCACAAAAAACGGGTTGGGTTCGGGTCAACCCGAAGCAACACGAAATCAACCCGAAATAACCCGCAAAAAATGTGTCAAAATAAGGTTGACCTGAAAATTAACCTGAAAATTGTTAATCAATCCGTGTAATCCAAATTAAACTCGTGTGACCTTAATGTAACCCATATAATCTGAAATTAATTGTAATGTGTCAAATTAGTCTAACATTTGTTGTATATCTAACTTGACATGATTCTAACTTCTAGCATATTTGTTTTTGTTAAACTTATACAAAGTTTTGTTAACTTTTTTGATGGTTTTGTTTTGTTGGGTTATTGTTTATTTTATAAGCTTATTGTTAGGTCTATCATGTTGCAGGTCTATCGGGTTTAGCAGGTCAGTGTGTCGCGTCAACACGAACATGTACAAAGTAGTATCTTGGCGGGTTGCGCGGGTCGGGTCGGGTCAACCCGTCTATACATCAGGTCGTGTCCAGGTTGAGGTTTTTTTGACTCGTCAGGTCACGGGTCGGGTTTGGGTTGGCGTGTTGGCTGTTTATATAAGGGCTCAACCCGACCCGAACCCGACCCGTGGACCCGAATTGCCACCCTTAATTAAAAGCCTTAAAATTTAAAAAAAATTGCCAAAAAAATTTCCTCTCAAAGAATAATTTTAAATATTATTTACAAATTTACATTCTTTTCTTTAATAAATATGATTCGCGTCCAGTGTAGAAAAAAATACATAACAATTTTCGAAGACATATATAATAAAATGTGCTTATAACATAAATATTTCAAAAACCATAGCCAAAGTTTATCCACATTATACAGCAATTACACAAAAAAAAAAAAAAAAAATACTTAACCAAACATAAAGGAAGACTTAAAATTTTTTTTTTTGAAAAAAAAAAACTTAAATATAGAGGAAGGAAATTTCAAAAGATTCTTAATGTACCCAAATTTTAATGCTCAAGGTTGCGGTGACGACAATAATAGTTTAACAGTAAGTTACAATATCAGAGACAAGGGTTGGGGGAATGAGGAGTATGAAGAGATGAAAGAGAGAGTGGAAGGATAGAAGAAATTTAGAGAAAGAGTTAGAAGATGAGGAAGAA
Source organism: Artocarpus heterophyllus (assembly GCA_025403435.1). Classification (NCBI taxonomy): domain Eukaryota; kingdom Viridiplantae; phylum Streptophyta; class Magnoliopsida; order Rosales; family Moraceae; genus Artocarpus; species Artocarpus heterophyllus. The sequence continues at coordinate 19,017,609 of CM046332.1, read as the reverse complement.
ATAGTTAAGAGATAAGGAAGGAGATAAAGAGAACTTAGAGAGAGAATGGGGGATTCAAGAGAAAAACTTTAGATTTTGTAAATTTGATTGAGAAGAATGGAAGACAATATTCAAAATTCAAGAAAGGAAAGAGAATCTTTGAAATTTTTTGATAAAAGAATGAGCAGGAAAAGTTCATCATTTTTAGGAAAAAAATTAATGACATTAAATGACGGTTTTTGAAAATCATCATCTAATGTGCTTGTACAAATTTTTGAAACATAGAAATTTCTGTGCCATGTTCTTTTAATACATCAGACAATGATTTTTTATAGAAGATTGTAAAATAGGCATCGTCTAATTCCTATTTGCAGTAGTGTCATTCATTATTTTAGCTTTTATTACAAAATTACTTTTAAATTACAAAAACCTTATATAAGACGTTACATGGTTCAAATCTTTTGCATAATTTGGTATCTTAAATGGTGTCCCAATCTCCTTGTAACACATCATTTAAAAGGTTTTAAATAGTATCTAATTAACTTTTACATGGTTTTTTTATTAAATGATGTGTCATAATTATATTATTAGTCGGACATCATTTAGGATTACAAAAAATAAACAATGGATTTGAGTCCATGTTACATAAATCTTCACGAAACATATCAATAACATATTAAATATATGACGCTTTTTTAATTGTGAATAACATAAATGATGCCACATTTATACTTTCTTGAGAGCATATATTAAAAAATATCACATATATATATATATAACGGTTTTTTGGTAAAAAACGATTGAGAGTAACATTATATTAAAACTTTATATAAGGTTTACCATACACACACACACTAAAATATATAAGAAGAGTACCATATACAAAGCATTCTATTTTTTTTTTTCAAGAAAAGAAATCGTATTTGCTTATGTGTATAAGGAGGTGTGTGCATATATATATAAAGTTAGCAAAAAATAAAAAATAAAAGGCTGGTTTAGAAAATGAGTTTGATCCAAAAAAATCTTGATTCAAACTTATTTCCAAACGAATTAAAAATAATGTGGTGTTGAAAGTCGCTTATATACTGCAAAGCAATCCAATGGAAAAGAACTAACGTCAGAATTATAAATTTTAGAAAAGAAATTGTATAAGATATTAATTTTACAAGATGGTGTAAGAAAAGGTGGGTTAATAATTTATAATCATGCGTTATTTTTGTTAGAAAGTGAGATGCCATGTTGGGAAAGAGATAGAGAGGGGGGGAAAAAAAGTAACAAAGAGATCAATGACCCTGGTATTTTTCTTGAAAGAAAAACATTAATAGAAAACTTGAGATCCTTATCAATTTTAATCCTAAGATTTTATTAACTTAAAGATAAATGATGCACGCAATTATACGAGTAATGCTTTTTTGACCCTAAACACTCCCTCAATTTGGGCAATCTTTCCTTAATTTTTTTAGCGGAAGAATATTCTTAGGAATCTTTCCCTATGGTAAGATTTGTTCTTTTTATTTTCTTCTATTTTGTACTTCATTTTGTCAATGATGAATAAAGATATAAATTTTCTCGCCTAATGGTCTAATGGTATGTGGAGATGGGTTTAGGAGTGTTTGAGGCGGGAGGTTGCAAGTTAATTCCACTTGTAAATTGTATTCTTTATATTTATTTATAAAACGATGCATAACATAATATGTACTATTTTTTTAAAAGATATATATATATTACACACAAATATCGTTATATAGTGGTGATGAGTTTCAGTATGTTCATAACGAATAAAGATATTTTCTATTTAAATATCACACAGTAGTGTTCCATGTTCTCTAGTTGATGCAATTATTTGACTTTTTATTTATTTCGGTTTCTTGTATGTTTATATTTCTGCAAGATGTACAATTATAATATTTATTGCTTATGGGTGTTACCAGCCAAAGAAAGAGGTTAATATGGGAAGACTCTACCCTATTCCAGACGTGAGAGTTGCCTAATGAATTTACTGTCATTATTAGAAAAACAACTAGAGTTTATTACAGAATTGTATCTTCTAATTTCAATTATCTTTCTATTAATTATTTTTAAAATTCATAGATATCCTTTAGGTTTTTAAAACCTGTATTCAAACTATTTTTTTTACACCCAAAAGATTTAAAGATAAACTGCAAACAAAGAGCACATATTTATTTAATACAACTTACATGATCAATTTTTATAACTATCAAGCCTACTGTCTGCCAATAATCAAATAAACAATACCAGTTCAACAAAACATAAGTAATTAGAAAACAAAAAAAAATACAAGGATGTCTCACGTTCTATTTTTTTTATTTCCAAAAAAATGAAAAAGAAAAAGAAAAAGGAGCGAACGCGAGACAACATCACCAAATTTGCACACAAATGACCAACCAACTCAAAAATATTAAACGACGATTTTAACAAAAACGTGTAGAATTTAGGGAATAAGTTTTTAAGATTTTTCTAAAAACATTTAAGGATCCATCAAATGCTGCTATATCATAAAATAATTATCAGATTTGTTGTTCGGTACCTATTTAGAAGACAACGCTGGATGACCCAGAGTTCAACAATTTCACAGTCTTCTTCGCTGTTCTCTTTGCCGTTCTACTTCTCAAACTAGCCTCTGATGCATCAAGCAGGTAATAGCTGATGAGAAAGTAATATCCCCTAACTCATGATTTGAAGTTCAACGGTCCATATTCAGATCAAAAGAAAAGTTCAACGCTCAATAAATGATTAAATATTTATCATTGAACATTAATATTAGCAGTCCGTTGTTGATCGTTGACTAAGACCAATTATTTTTCGATTTATTTAATGGAAGAAAACTGGAATCTTTTGCCGGAGTCATCATTTTCATACAAAACGCAGCGAAGTATGATATAATATTATATTACGACAACTTGAACCCAAAAAGTAAAAAAGTCAAAAAAAAAAGAAAAGAAATGGAGAAAGAGCTTTCTATGCTAAGAATGATCTGTCCCAGGCGCAAGTTGATGAAAAAAATTTCAGCTAGTTGCAAGGACACAGTAGTCGTCTTTGTTGGAATAAATTCAATATATATGGGCTAATATATTAAATAAATATATATTAAAGGCTATCAGATTAGATTAGTCTAATTAGAATGATCAATTTGAGTTTTTGGCTTATAATACATCATTAAGTATGGACCTCCTATGTGTAGAAATCAAAATATAATTACTGATTTTACAATAGACTAAATTAGTAATTAAGGATAACTGCTAAGGTAACAGTTATATAAAAGGGTTGCGGTCCCCAAGTCAGCAAATATGTTATTTTTCTGTTACTCATCTACAGAAAGATTTCAGAGGCATACTTTGAAGGAGGACTCATGTATCAGACTTGGAAGATCCTCAACCTACAGATTCACGAATCACGATTCTGTCTATGGATTCAGGTTAGCTTCCGCATCTCATTAATTCTCTCGATGATTTGACATAAATGATCCTGGTTAATGATGGCTTTCATCATAATATCTTGTTCTAACAAATGGTATCTAGAGCCTCTTTATGTTAAATCATTGGGAATCAATAATTTTCTATATGTGATTCTCGTAGGAAAATTCTTAAATTTAACAGTCTATAGTTTCCTTAAAATTGTTGAATTTGAAGACAAATTTGGAGACTTTTTGGATTAATTTATTCAAAAATTTTTTGGGTTATTTTTTTTTTATTTTTTTTAATTTAACCCAAAACAAAACAAAACAAAACAAATCAAAGAGCATGACCGACGGCACCTTTACCGCCGCCGGCACTGTTAGGCAGCCCTAGAAAGTCAAAGCCATGGCCGGAGAAGGGAAAGCGGTGGCCAAAAGTCGCCACATGAGGAGAAGTTAAAAAAAAAAAAAAAAAAAAAAAAAAAAACATGAGCCCTATTGAACCCCTGACTAGGAAGGACCTAGGGCTTGAACCCCCTAGGTTTTGCAGCTGAAAACCATGATATACATAGGCCTAATTAGGCCCATGACCAGAAAGAATAAAGGGGTTAAATCCTTAAATGACCTAAGAAAAAGGATGATATGGGCTTAGGCCTTTGAAATAAAAATAGAGGGGGCTGGTTTTAGGATCTGGGTTGGGTCCACCTGACCTAGTCAAGGTGACCAGTCAAACTGATCGATTGACTTTGACCTTTTGACTATGACTGCTTGACTTTGACTAGGTTAACATATCATCAAAGTGGCCTTTCTTATAGAAATTAATTTTTTTGAAATATAAACGGTTGTATCCATATAACTTATTTGAATATTGACCGGCACAAAGAAAGGCAAATATGTGACAGAATTACATGTACACCTGTGATAATAAACCAATGATAATTATTCGGTTTTACACGTGAATAATGAATCGGCCTAAAGGAAGATTTATTGTTTGACATATTTTTTATTGTCAATATTCGATTACTACACCAACATATCACTCACAAGTTAATATTTCTGTCCAAAGACTAAATATTACTGTAGTGTCCAGTATCTTGAGATGGAGTTACCTTTATTTGGAATATTATTGTTTTTTTGGATTCTTATTTGAGCTTGTTTTTTGTTTGGTATATTGTTCTTTGATTCAGCTACTAGTTCTACCTCAAACATTACTATCAATATCAATTCAATTCCTATGTTGAATGGTAGCAACTTCAAATCATGGCTAGAGAACCTTCTTATAGTTCTTGGAGTCATGGATCTTGACATTACATTAAAGGTTCCTTCTCCTACACCTCTTACAAATAAAAGTTTCTCTAATGAAAAGAGGGACATAGAAAAATGAGAGAAGTCAAATCGCATGTGTATGATGATCATGAATAAGGCCATTTTAGATGCATTTAGGGGCACTAAATCAGAAACGATAAAGGCAGCCAAAGAGTTCCTTGAGGACATTGAGAAGAGATTTACTAAAAATGAAAAGGCTGAAACAAGTACACTTTTGGCAAGCCTCATTTCAATAAGATACAAAGGTAAAGGGAACATCAGGGAGTACATCATGGAGATGTCTCATCTTGGTTCAAAACTAAGAGCACTTAACCTTGACCTTTCTGAGGACTTGCTAGTACATTTGGTTCTTATATCTCTTCTTACACAATTCAGTCAGTTCAAGGTGAGTTAAAACTGCCAAAAGAAGACTCAGTCTCTTAACGAGCTCATCTCACACTTTGTGCAAGAAGAGGAAAAGTTAAAGCAAGAAAAGACAAAAAGTGCCCACTTAGCTAACACTTCCAAGGACAATAGGAAAAAAAGAAAGAAGGATAAAGAAGCTGCAATTGTGGCACCTCAAAAGAAACAACAAAAGAGACCAGATGATCAAGAAGGTACGGATTGTTTCTTCTACTAAGCTAAAGGACATAAAAGGAAGCATTGCACTAACTATCATGCTTGTCATGCTAAGAAAGTAATGCTTCTTAATTTGGTTTATTATGGGGTTAATTTAACTTTAGTACCTAAATCATTACTTTGCTCTTGAATTTTTGAAACCCCTTACTTTAGCCTCTGAACTTTAAAGATCATCATTTGCCTCTAAACTTTTAAAACTCCCAACTTTATCCCCTAAACCTCCGATTTTTTTAGCAGTGGCATGTTTATGCTAAACCCAAAAAAAAATCTTTAGAGAGATATGTCCGGAAGACGGAAATGAAATTCTTTTTCTAATGCCGATCAACTTCTGTGTTTATAAGCATCCCTAGCTAGTTGTTAGAAACTTGAGAGAGCATTTCACAAAGGAAGTGCGTACCTGACCATGATCCAACTAGAAAGGCAGCTAAAATCAAGTTCTGTTGGCAAATAACCTCTGTTATTTATTTATTTATTTATTTTAAGAAGAAGAGATTGAGAAGCTCAATAGTGGAGGATCTTCTTGAGTCAAGGATGAATTCCGTGCCATTGGAGAAATGGAATCAAGAGAGATTCAAATTTTCCACCTTTTTGTTTCTCTCTCAGAAGAGTGTTGCGTTTAGTATAGAGGTAGTTGGAAATTCATTTGGACAAGTAGGACAAGGGGAGGAGAAAGAAAGAGAAGAGAGAGGAGAAATTAAAAAAGGTAATTTTTGGGTTTAATAAAATCATGATTTTACTTTTTTTAACTTCCTTTTTTTTTTTTTTTTTGCTAATATAACATTTTTTAACTTGAACATATTGTTGATTACTGACACATGGATTAATATATTCCTGTATCTTTCAGTCCTCAATGTATACATATATACATATATATATATATATGATTTTTTTTTTTTTTGTTTAGGCTGCTCAATAATTTAGCAGTGGCGTGCTTACACCAACGAACCCGAGGAATCTGTGGAAAGATGTGGAAATAAAAGGTTCGGTTAATTATGTAACTATATCCGCTATCCTTAATTACTTCTCTATTTATATTTTCGTTTTAAAAAACTATAAATTATTTTTTGAATTTAAAAATTTATTTCAATTATACCCTTTGTAAACTTTTGGGACAAAAAAAATGGACACAAAAAAAAGATACATTTAATTAGACCGATTTTTTTAAAATATATGTTTCCTCTTGAAAAAATTTTTAAAATGTTCTAACATTTAAAAAAGCCATAAAACTTAATATCTTTTTCTTGAAATTTGCTACTTTCTTTAGGAGTTTTTATGTTTTTAAATCCGTGAGATAATTTCCATAATTGCTTTAAAGTGATTATGTCATGTTGTCCAATTTTTTCTATTTATAGAGATAAAATTGAAACAAGTTTTACAAACACAAATAATACTTAAGTGATTTCTAAAAAATATTAAAAATAGTTAAAATTAAAAGGTATAATAATCTAATTAAACCTTAAAAAATTCCCTGTTTGTTTTCTAATGGCAATCAACTTTAGAAAATAATAATAATAAACACCCCTAGCAACTTGTTAGATTAAAAACTTTGAGAGATCATTTTAAAAAGGGCTTTCTTACCTATCATGTGTTTGTCTTGTTGTTGGGAGTAGTTAGAGCTGTCTCAATACCTTAAAAAGATAATTTTAAAAAATAAAAGTGCTGACTCAATATTTTATGGGCGTGCATCTCCAAAATAATCAGACAATGGCAAGTGGCCATGGATGATACTTGCCATTGTCTGATTGTGCATGGTGATAATTGACAACATTATCAAAATGGGCAAATTTTCCCTTCTTTTCGTACCACTAGAGATCGCACGTGCAAGTTCTTTATTGTAATTCAGACAAAAATATATATTCAGAACATTGTTCAACATTTAGGACTCATTAACATAAATGTAGTACTAGAATTTTCGTCACAAACTCACGCACAAGATTGTGTTTGAAGGAAATTTGGAGAAAGTAACATATGAAATTGCAAGTCATGAAAAAAAAAAAAATCAATCTCTTAGCCTGCTAACAGGTGCAAAAATATTCACTCTTTATTATCAAAATGCACAATCCGTATGATCATCAACAAGTAGATACCCAACTACATACTTACTTTCCGTAAAGATGAACCTACTTACATGCATCCAATGTAAGGTCAGACTCTGGGACAATGAAACAATAAATTTTCCTAAACTGTAGGCATGAATATTCTTTAGGAACACAGAGATCGTAGGAAAAAAATTCTTTAGAGAAAAAAAGGAAGAAAATTAAAAAAAAAAAAAAGGAGAGATCACCTTATAAGCAGAAAAAAATCCTCCTTGCCCAAGCTTTTCCATGATGTCAAAATGGTCTGCAGTGTTTTTTTTTTTTTTTTTTTAAATATGAAAAGCTTTCTACGCTAATATTTTTGGCAATGTATAATGAAAGCTACAAATGAAAGCACAATATAGCAGCACAAATTAAAGGAAAGAAGAACCAAAAAAAAAAAAGGGCTCCAAGTGTGATTTATCTATCTTCCTTACTGTCCTTGAGCACAAAAGCAATAGAAGCAGCCAACTGCCAACTCTCATCTTTTTATCTTATCTCTCTTAACTCATAATCTTGGGAAGCAGAAATTTTGGAAACTACAACTTCCAATCAAGCTATGGCAAACTTAGTTTTTCAATTTTCTATTTGAAAAACTTTGGATGAAAAACATTACTCTCTCTTTCTCTTGCAATCTAAAGCACGAACCTGAAATTCTCCAGCAAGCCTTGTTCAACTCTTAACTTATTGACTTACTCGTGCTCTCTCCCTCTAGTATATTCTTTCTCACTCTAAATCAATCAGATGCCACGTTTTTGGGAAAAAAGTTCCGAGCTTGATCCTGATCATCAGCGGTACGATGCTAGAGGAAGAAAGAAGAAGCCCAGAGACGCAAGGAGGAGGAAAAAAAAAAAGGAAGAAAAAGAAAGTGTAAGGACTCGGCTTTTTGGACCATTAGTAAACATTTTTTTAAAACTTAATTATCTTTAATAAAGTCATGAAAAAAATGCAAACATTTTTTCTTTGTAAAAAGCTTTTAACTCAAATTAATACATTTCACAAAACCATAGTTGTTCACAAAAGGGTTTATCACTCTTACGTATCTGATATTTCACACCATGTCATACTTAATATTTTTCTTCAAAACAGCATATCTAAAATACTTAATATACAATGAAAACATTCATGTGGCGGTATTCATACCGTTGACTACATAATTTCTCATTCACCATTACCCGCTCAACAATGATTCTATTCCAGTGTCTTGTCTGGATTCCCGATAACATGAAATAACTAAGTGAACTATGACTTAGTAAGTCTAAACATAGCCTACAAATAACTTTCTACTTATATACATGATCCATGTATGCTCATTTATAAACTTCAATTATTTATTTCATGTCTTTAACTTATCTAGGGCCAAAGTGTTTGTACCAAATGCATATAAGGGTCATCATAACACCAAGACCATAACATAACGTAACACTCCGCTTGAGTCAGGAGGTTGGTGTGATACTTTCTTTCTTATCTGGTGATTCATTTATATGTTTATTAAATTATGGTGACATACCATTCATGATGCTTAAAAGAGGTACAATGAAAATGCATTTGCTTAAACTAATAAATAGCATTTTTGAAAACCTTATTGTCCACATTGTAGATGGGGTTTAGAACTTACTTGAAAGTTGCACCGTGCTTATCCAATTTCCCGTTCCCTTCACTATCCATTTAAGTATCATGCTTGGACAATTTATCATTATCAGCTAACTTACTTATTATCGAACAATATGCTGATAACAAAACATAAACATTAATTACCAAATCTGGTTATTAGATGGTTTCCTAGAAACTTGAGCAGTACATAACCTTTTTTTTCTTATCTCTCAATGCCTTTCTATCATTAACAGAAAAAGGATATTTTTCTAATTCAAACGTTTCGAAATCCGTTCCAACCATTTTGCAAAAAATAACATTTTTGGCCTTAATGGGTTTTGAAAAACCTTTGGAGCCTGCTTTTGTTAAAAACTTATATTTTGTTACTTATTGACAACAGGGCAAGGAAAATGAGGCGTCGGCTTTCATTTTGATGTAAAGCCCATTTTATTAAAACTTTATGATTTTAACCTAAACTGTGAAATTTTTGACGATCCCCACCCCCAGTCCAAAAACGATCATGTTATACCGTTGGGCTTAGTTTTTTGAGAGAATTAAACTCACTAAAGTTTCTAAGTCAAATTGCTTTAATTTAAAAATGTTTTTTCTTTTGTTAACAAAATTTTTGAAATTTTTGTGATTAAAATTTGCAAAATTCGTAACTCATAAATTGTGCTAAATTTTCGAAGTCATCCATGCATTTTGATGTTTTTATAAGTTTTACAATTTTTGTGTTTTAACTTTTCTAAAATTTGGACTGCACAGTGGGGTTTCTAACCATTTTTCAAAATACCCCAAAATCATAAACTTTTCAATTTAGCTCCTATGAAATTTTATAAAACTTTGTTCACAAAGGTTGTTACCCTCACTGTTTTGGGTACATTATGTATTTTATTTAAAAATTATATTGCCTTTAAGCTTGTCAAAATTTCATTTTCTTGAAAAATACCCAAACTTTGCATTCAAGCATAGTTTTTCCCAAACTTGACTAAAAGCATGAAAGCCCCTACTTTCTAATTATCAATCACTATCATTATGCACATAACAAATTATATAATCATGCCATAGAGTTCTTTTGACATGCTATAGTTCATATTTATGCAAATACATACAAACTTTATATTAAAAAAAAAAAACCACAACTTTAAAGCATGGGTTAAGGGTTTTCACCAAAAGTTTATGTGAGTTTTGTGATCCTCCACAAAGAAACTGATCTCGCCTACTTCCAAGACACAAATCATGACAAAAAGACATCCATCAAAATCCTCCTCAAAACCTAAGAAAACCATAAAAACATATAGGGAAAAGTCTAAGGATTACCTTCCAAAGTTGCTAGTTTTAATACACACACTTGAACTTGCTTAAAACCTTGATTGGAAGCTGTTTTCTTGAGGAAACTTTTGAGAAAATTTTTGGAGGAAGGACCTAAGGGTTGCTGGTTTAGAGGAAAAGAAAATGGAGCATTTTTGGTTCCACTTTTGCATGGTAAAATGATGACAACACTGTAAGATGAACTTATCGAGATCAAGTTTACCTCAAAATCTAAAAGCAAAATTGGTCGATGAAGCATCCATAAAATTGGTAATTTCATTAGTAGGCAAAGGTGAAGTTGGTAAGACCACTCTTGCAAAGAAAGTCTATCACGATGTGGTGGTGAAAAAATACTTTGTATTAGCGAGCACATGGATCATTGTGTCTTTGTGGTACAACCCAACAAAGGTCCTAAAGCAGATGAAACAATAGATATGCAAGTTAGAGGATTGCATTGTTGGAGAAATCGACACGGTCGAAGGGCTAATTGAGCGTTTGTGGACATATATGTAGACAAAGAAGTCCGTGATATTTCTTGATGATGTCTGGGAACAAAATCTCTGGGATGATGGCCAAATAATAACGAAGGGTGTAGGATAATAACAACAACATGTAATGCTTAAGTTGTTAATTCTTGGAAGAAATATGACCTGGTAGAAATAATTAACCTACAACCATGGCCTCCAGCATTGGCATGGGAATTTTTCTATAAGAACGCTTTTAAACAAAAGTTTCAAGGGATTTGTCCTCAAGAGTTAGTGCAATTATCCATGGAAATTGTCACGCAGTTCCAAGGTTTACCTCTTGTTATTCCAACTATAGCTAGCTTATTGTCAACTAAAGATAAGGTTCAGTATGAATGGAAAATGTTCTTGATGATCTCGATTCTAAGGGTGATATGAATTCTCAATTCCCAAAATCCAAAAGATTCTCTCTCTCAGTTATTATGATATTCCATACTCCCTTAGATCTTGCTTCTTGTATTTTGGTATCTTTCTTGAGGACTGTGAAATTTTCGATGAAAGATTGCTTAGACTTTGGATCGCCAATGGTTTTGTTAAAGCAAAAGGAGAAAAACTGTTGGAAGAAGTTGCTAAAGAATATTTAATGGAGCTCACCAAAAGAAACTTGGTCACATTCCCTCAAAGATAGGAGAAGGTCACTTGTTGCAAGTTCATTATTTGATGCGTGATGTGATCCTCTCAAAGGCTAAGGAAGTTTGCTTCTTCCAAGCTTGGGATAAGAAGAATTCAATATCTAGAGGAAAATTAGCTCATCACCTGATGATCTCTGGCAGCACAAAAGATGTTTTCGAGAGCTCTGGTGTTTGTTCTATTTTCCTTTTTGACATAGATGATGATCAATTGATCAAGACTTTCATGGTCGACTTGTTCAAAAATTTTAAGCTTTTGAAGGTGTTGGATGTTGACGATGCTTCTATTGATACTCACCCAACAGAACTTGGGAATTTATTTTGTTTGAAGTATCCAAGGAATGCATGGGTTAAGGCGCTACCGAAGTCCATCAGCAAGCTACACATTCTAGAGTCATTGGACATTAGAGATTCGTTAATTTGCAAACTACAAAACGAAATTAATAAGCTCACAAATCTGCGATTCCTAATGGCCTATAGATATCATCATTTTGCTTGAAATAGTTTTGACTTTGTCCATGGCACAAAGATTCAGGAAGGTTTTGGACAATTGGAGGACTTGCAAATGCTCACATTGGTGGAGTTAGACAAATGGAAGAGTTGGAGAAATTGACGAAATTGAGGTGGTTTGCAAAGTTAAATGGAGAGTTTTCTAGGGTTCTTTGTGCCTCTATCGAGAAAATGAACCATCTCAAACGATTATTTGTAAAATCAATAAACGAAAATAAAGTTCTTGATCTACAATACATTTCATCTCCACCTCATTTTCTGCAAGATATCATCTTGGCTGGCGGATTAGAAAAACATGCCAGAATGGATTCTGAGTCTTCAAAACCTACGCAGTTTGGGTGTAGCTTTCTCAGGGTTAATTGAAGAACCGAGAAGATGTCTCAAAGATTTAACTAGTTTGGAGAAACTTGAACTGCTCGGCCATGCATATGATGGAGAGCAACTTCATTTTGAGGAGGGTGGTTTTCCGAAACTCAAAAGCCATGTTTGTCTAAGATGGACAGACTAGAGGTGGTGAACATAGATAGAGGAGCATTGCTTCTTCTTGAACATCTTATATCCTTAAATCACATTATTTTTATGCCAATAAGATTCTAGGACTTATTTAACCAAAAAGGTTAAAAAATTTCTTTAAAATAAAAAGGCACTTTTTCATACACTATTGGAAACTATCCGGAATTATTCACACCATACTGCAAGAACTTGATTGTCAGAACATATACACGCAACAATTACAAACACAAAACAAACATTGCAATCCCACAACACATCAACATAATCCATAAAACTATAAAATAACAATACCAATAACAAAGTTCACAAACTCAAACAGCACACATATTTCTGCCTTATTGTTGTTCTTGGACTCCTTTAGCGCGCTTCCTGCAAAAAGAAAAAGATCGGGTAGTTATCATACTGCCCATAGAAAAAAAATTAATGTTTTCAATTTAAATAAGCTACGTATTTTCCTCGAGGCATTACACTGAGCAGAGATTTGAACAGAGCGACCTATAATTATAAAAATTAATGGAATTTCTTTTTCTTTTCTCTTTTTTTTCTTATAAGATTATTACTTAATACTCTACTCTAATGACCATGATCTCCAAAATCCTCCAGTTACATGTCCTTGAATAAATGTATATATATAGTTTTTGATATAACTAAAGTACTTTGTGTTTTAAGGAATTGAACAAATTGTATATAAGTATACATGTTGATAATTAGGCCACAACGCAAATCACATGCTACGTAATTTCCACCGTTATTCAAATTGTTTTAGGTTTAATTAATATAACTTTTGCAGTAACAGATAGAATGAATGCGTTGTAGTAGATCCTTTAATTATCTACTTATACACACTACAAGAAAAGCTACATTTAAAGACATGTTATTTACGACATGTAGTTTTTAAACGTCGTTAAAAACTACATACAACGACATCTCTAATAAACATGCCGTTAACGACATTTAAAACAATAATTAACGACATCTATATACACGTCATATTTGCAACGCCCCTTAGCTCGGACGTCACAGATATCGTGGCATTTATACATTCATACTTATTAAGCCTTAAACATAAACGTAATTACATAGCTGATGTTTCAAATAAAAACGTAGTTAAACATACATAACCAGGATCCATTCATACATCTAATAATTTTTATTTTTTTTTATAACATTGTTTAACTTTTTCCATATCATAATTTATTCAATTATACTTTAAATTAATCATGAACTTATTTAATAATATAGGTATATCAAGTTGTAAAATCAGGACTTATCAAACATCACATCATTTCTCCTTAATCAACACATCATATAAAAGTCACTTACTCCCATAGTTCGGCAGGCCGAACTTGGGACTTCGGCCTGCCGAACGTGGATAAGTTTTTAGTCTGAACTGCAAAGCCTCTGCCGAAGCCTGCAACGCCCCTTAGCTCGAACGTCACAGATATTATTACATTTATACATTCATACTTATTAAGCCTTAAACATAAACTTAATTACATAGCTGATGTTTCAAATAAAAACGTAGTTAAACATACATAACCAGGATCCATTCATACATCTAATAATTTTTTTTTATAACATTGTTTAACTTATTCCATATCATAATTTATTCAATTATACTTTATATTAATCATGAACTTATTGAATAATATAGGTACATCAAGTTGTAAAATCAGGACTTATCAAACATCACATCAATTCTCCTTAATCAACACATCATATAAAAGTCACATACTCCCACAGTTCAGCAGGCCGAACTTAGGACTTCGGCAGGCCAAACATGATCGGCAGGCCGAACATGATCGGCAGGCCGGAGTTCCCTCAACCGACTGGCCGGCAGAGGCTTTGCAATTCAGACCAAAAACTTATCCACGTTCGGCAGGCCGAAAACATGATCGGTAGGCCGAACTTTTAGACTTCGGCAGGCCGACCAAGGATGTTCGACAGGCCAACCGAGCCAAAATCTTTGAGAAAACTTAATTTTTAAAACAAACCAACTTTTCGTAAAATATTGTAGAAGTTCATAATTCATTAAAAATGATAAAATAACTTATAAAACCATAGTATAAGTATTCTTAAAACTTAACATAGAAATATATGTTCAAAATATATAACTTAATTAAAACATAAGAACGTTCTTCTTGGCGTGCTTCCGGTTACAATTCATCGTGCTTTACGCTCACACGCCTTCCCATGACCTCCGCCTATTCTATGATTTTCTTACCCTTATCTGTAACTTGACATAAAACATGATTAAGCTAATGCTTAGTCAGTACATATAATTCTCACAAAATTAAAATATTTCATAAACATCATCATCATCATTGTCATCATATCATAAAAGTGCCTTAAGCACAATTTCATAGAACATATCTTTCATTGCGTTCATCATTTAAAAACTTATTCCATTTTATCTTAAGGGCCCAAGTGTTGCACCATAAACATCATCATAGGCACGCCGTCATGAGAGGAGAAGGGTAGCTAATCCAAAACCAAACATGACATCATAACATTTCATTTCATAATATTGGTGTGCAACACTTATTAAGTGATACATATATACATAATTTTCCTACTTTGAGACATGCCAAAATCATCATGCACAACTTAAAATCATGAAAATCTTTCATAGAAATTATTAAGGAAAATATCCATAAAATCATCATGAATATCATTACGAACATAACATCAAATCTTGTAAAAACGTGTCATGTTGCAGGTGAGAATGTACTTACCTTAAAGCTAGCTTACTAAACCTTAACGTGATTTGATGATGACACCTCGGTCTCGTAGTGCTCGTTCCTTGAGTGTTCATGCCATTTATCCATTTAAAGATGCAATGAAAATTAATACGTATCATAAAACATCAATTCATATAACATTCATTCATATATACATTCATCTCATAATCCATAACCATCATTATGAAAACATGAAATTATCATCACATATGTTTTCATCTCATTCATTACAAACATAAAAATCTTTTGAAAACGTTTTCTAAAAATTTAAAATACACCCAAACATCTTATTTCCATGCATAAAATTATTTCATTATCATAAAATCATTTAATCACATAAAATTTTTTATAAAACGAAAATCCAAAAACAACATTATCAAAACAGTTTTCTTATTATAATCTCATACAAATTTCATAACATAAAATACATTCATCTTACATTATACATGCATATTCTTAACAACTTTCATGAAAAACATCATTCATTTACCTCTAGAATAATCATTACATTTTTCACGCATTAAGGTCAAACAGTAATATTTACTGTGAAGAGTAGAAGATAGAAAATTCATATTTTTCATAAAAACACCGAAACGACATGAAACGTGAAGAAACAGCACATATTGCATTCATGAACATCATAATACCAAAAAAAAAACACAAAGCAAAAATACGATATCTACAAAAAGATATTGTAAACGATTGGAGGAGAAGAATTTCTTTTTCAAAAATATAAAGAAACGAGTCCTTACCTGAAAAGATTTTCTTCTCAAAACCCTTGAATTCAACCAACAAAATTTCAATTTTTTTTTTCAATATTCTCAAAAAATTTTCGTGAGAGAGAAAGAGAAGGAACTCGTGGAGAAAAGAAGAGGTAGATAGAGAAAATCAAAAAATGTCTTAGAACAGAGAGAGAGAGAGTAAAAATATTCTGAGGAGAAGAACGTTAAAAAAAATTTTAACGTAATGAGAATAATGAAGATTCATTACTCTTCATTAAGTCAGAATTTTCTGACTGTTTAGAGGGCAAATGGCGTGGAAGAAGGTGAGAAAAGAGGGAAAGTCAAACAATCACACATAACTTTTCATGTTTTGCCCTCATAAAATAGGAAACCATTTAAAATCAGACAAATCAATGCGAAGTCAAACTCTTTAATTTCCTTAACTGATAAAACATTCCATTATTGTGCCAATTAATCACATTAAATCATCCAATTAACATAATTAACTCAACCATAATTTTGGAGAGATTTCTGCTGACTGTTCGTCAATCGTGTTCGGCCTGCCGATTTTCCCCTTCGGCCTGCCGATTCCACCAAGTTTGGCCTGCCGATGGATTTCTTCCGCCTGCCGATCTCGAGCAGTCATTTTGGCTTGTCGATCTTAAAAGTTTGGCCTACCGAACTGTCCATAAATGCCATACATTAAACAATTTATACATCATTGCATCATAATTAAACATACATTAAAATAATCATGAACACTTGAGTGCAACGATTCCATGCGGTCGTCACCTGTCATAGAACTTGACATAAAAGTTAGTAACATTAACACCATATATCATTACATATATCATAAGTTATTAATAAAATATCATTAACGTCGTTACTAACTTAACGTAATTCATTACATAAAAATAGGTGGGTGTTACATATTAAAGGTCTCCTTTTAACAACGATAATTTAGTGTCGTTAAATTATTTAACGACAAGTAGGAGATGTCGTCAAAGCCTTGGAGATTCTATGATACCCCTTATAGATGACATCTTGACCAATATCATCTATAAGGGTGTCGTAGAATCTCCAAGGCTTTGATGACATCTCCTACTTGTCGTTAAATAATTTAACGACACTAAATTATTGTTGTTAAAATGAGACCTTTAATACGGTGTCTATATAGATGTCGTTAATTATTGTTTCAAATGTCATTAACGACATATTTGTTGAAGATGTCGTTGTATGTACTTTTCAACAACATTTAAAAACTGCATGTCGTAAATAATATGTCATCAAATGTAGTTTTTCTTGTAGTGAGCAAATGAAAAAAAAAAAACAAATAATCTTACTTACAAAATGAATTGTAATGGTGAGAGAGGGTGGGTTGTAAAGGCTTTCAAATATGAATACAATGATTTAATCTAAAAAAAATAAAAGAAAATAATAAAAAGTTTTGGCTAACCTTTTGAATTGAAGCATTCCAAATGAGTTTAGTTGACAAGGCTTCCATTAACCTCAGCATATTTTACGTGCTTGAGGTGTTGGATTGAGGGAACTTCCTCCAGCAGCGGGCAACCGGAAATTGTAAGGCATTCAAGAAGAGGCAATGCTTCTCTATCCATTTTGGACCACCTTTAATCCGTCCAATTCAGACAACTCAAGACTTTTGAGCTTTTGAAAACTACCCATCTCAAAATGAAGCTGTTCTGCCTCATAGGCATGGCTGCCCAGTTCAAGTTTCTCCAAGGTAATTAAACCTTTGAGACATTTGGCTGGTTAAAACCCCTTGAAACTCATGTTTAAAAGCCTTTTTGCAAAACAATTGCCAAGCCAATGTTTGAGACCAAGGTTGTAGGTCAGTTGGTTCGACATGATCATCTTTCTTACAACAGTTGGCACCTGCAGACATTCGTGTTGTTATTTTTATCCTACTCCCTCTGTCATTAATTAGGCAAAGCAAGTTTGACATCATCCTAGAAATTCTCTTCCCATACATCATCAAAAAATATAACGTGCGTCTTTGTTTGCAAATATGTCCTTACACACACAATTAACTTTTCGATCTTGTCGATTTCTCCCACAATCCAATCCCCTAATTTGCATATCTCTTGTTTAATATCCTTTAGAACCTTTGTTGGGTTGTACGGCTGAGGCACAGTGATCCATGCACCGGCTAGTTCAAAGTGTTTTTTCACCACTCCATCGTCGTAGACTTTCTTCGCAAGAGTGGTTTTACCAAGTCCACCCTTCCCAACCAATGAAATTATCAATCTTGTGGATGCTTCGTCAACCAACTTCCATATGAGCACCAGTTCATCTTTCTCAATGAAAAGGGGGCATAATCAAGGATCAAAACTTTGAAAATATGAGGTCCAGTGGCTATATGAGGTCCAGTGGTCTCAAACCATAGCTTAGATGTAACGACCCTATTTACATGACCGTTATTAACTACATAATCTTAATACTTAAACACATTTTAACATGAGGTGCTCAGATTTGCGGAATGTTTTTTAAAAAAAAACATAATTATTTTTATTTTGAATAAATTTAAAGCGTCATATAATTTCTTGAAACTTATTCTTCTAAAAACTACTATAACAATAACTTATAAAATCTTAATCTTTTAAAACTAGCATGATAATTTTCCTAAAAATTATTCTTTTAATACTTTTCTTAATTTAAAATGATATTTTCAAAACATTTTTAAAACTAATTATTACTATAACTTCTTATTATAAAATTTACATCTATTTGTTGCATTTCCCGTTACAACATCTATATATGTATATATTTCTTGTTGAAATTCTTAACCCATTTCTTTTTTTTCAAAAAAAAAAAAAAAACTGAGGTCGAATGACTACAACCTGGGTCTCTAAAGCTCATTATGTAATACTACTTAATTTTTCACACATATAAAATTTTATAAAAGAAAACATAATACGAAAACTACATTTTTGCGTGAGCGATATTCATTCTTATCTCCATCATTCGTCTGCCGCTCGCCATTATCCAATCAAGTGATGCTGACATGTTCCTTACCTATAGCATGAACACACTTAAATGAGCTTTCGCTCAGAAAGTAGAAAGTTCAACTTGCAAAACAATTTGAAGATCATGTAATAAAACTATGCATGATTATTTTATACTTGCTTATTGACTCGTTTTATGCTTAATCAATTAAGCTTTATCTTATCTTACTATTTAGACCCTTGTGATCATACCAACTACGCACGATTCTCAAGAAGTTAAGGTTCGCGATGTCCCAACAACACCGAGATTATAAAATGTATTGCAATCATCGGCGAGTTAGGATTTGCAAAGTCCTAACAACACCGTGATCTTTTAAATTTTAAGCCTTACCGTAGGTCGAAAGGTTAGTACGACACTCTTAACTTGTCTTATTTAGTTTCACTTGTCTTATTTTGTGTATGCAATATGATATGTTACTATATAGCACTATATACCAATACTAAAAACGTGCATAAATGAAAGGGAGTAAATAGTATATTTTAATACAGCATACATCACATATCATTCATGACCTAACAAGATGCTAACACATCATATCTTAAATAAGTATATATGACCTAACAGAATTATGGCAAAGCATAGCACTGAACATGAATTTCATAATCTTAGAAATCATTTTGCTTAAAAACTATTCATACTGTTAGCGAGATTCCTATTTACTTGTTCCTTGTAGGTGGTTTCTTTATTAGCCTTAAATTCTTTATCTTCCATGAGAATCAATTATGTATAAAACACCCATTGAGAATGTGTAAGAAAAATCTATTTTATGTTATTTTAAATTTCAGCATAATCATAAAAATTTGATCACTCCCTTATATCATAATTCTTTTAACCAAAAGATCATAAAAATTGTTATTTATATTACAAGGACTAATTACTTAATTAAATCCTCATAATATCCAATTTTCCTTAATTGCCTTTAATTCATATTAGTATTTGATAATTTATTAATTTGAATAATTAATTAATTATCTTATCGTTAATAAGTCTATATAACTTAAATTAACTAAATTAGGAACTTTTGAAATTCATGATTCTTGAACTAAGTTCTAATTAACTATATTCTTCATTTACGTACTGGGCTCGTAATTGGTTTGAAGCCCACTAAGCCCAAAAATGAATCTAAGACATTCTATTTGGAGTACCACTTAAAATTATGACCTAAGTGGATTTTCGGACTAGGAAGGGCGTTAGACCCATGTCTAGTATCGTAACACTAAAAATCTAATGTGTCGGATTTCTTTATAAAAGTCATTATAACATTCATTTGGGAATCGTTAAGGATTTTCTTTTAAAAAACTATATCCACTTAATTGATAGATTTAAATTAAAATCACACTATAAAATAATGCTCAAATTTGGTAAAACATAAAATCTTGGGCTTCTATAGCTTGGCAAGAGCGATGTAATTTCTAGGTTAGTTGAAAAATATCATTCTATTATTACACAATCTTCATTTGTAAAAACTAGTACTGGAAGGTACTTTTTCAGTTAGTTTTAGAAAATTACTATGAAATCATATGTTAAAGACAGTTTTTATTTTAAGTTTTTCTTCATAAAGGTTACTTGGTTTTAATATGCGATTTAATAATTTTTATGCTCAGTTTAAAGTCTCAATTACCACCTTTGGCATATTTATTTTTTGGTTACATTTTTCACAATTTACCATTTAAAAAAGTTTGGACTGGTTTTGTAAATCCCATTTAAAGTCCATTTTAGAAGCAAATTTTTACAAAACTTTCTGCACAAAAGTTCTTTGTTTTATTGAAAACTAAAACTTTCATGTGAGCAAAAAGTGCAACTCAGTCTCTAAACGACCCGAAATTTGAAAATTGCTTTCAACCCAAAAATATAGTTTTTGGATAGTTTTGGAAAACTATCCATAACTATACTTTAGAGGCAGATTTTAAGAAAATTTTGTTCACGAAAATTGTCCATCTCGTTGAAATCTAAAACTTTTATGTTTGGCGAAATATGAAATTTAGACAAAATGGTCTGAAATCACTGACAAATATTGCAGCCCCTTAAACCGTTTTTGGCAGTTTTTTCACAAAAACTACTTTGGCCATTTTCATGCAATTTTTGGGACTATTTTGTGCAGTTTATAAAAACTGCTTAGAAAGCCTTTTAAAGTCAAAACTATATTTTCACTTAGTTATGGGGTTTTATTCAAAACATCAAAAACTAAGAGTCCCGTATTCAAAAAAGTTTTAAAAATCGATTTTAAGACCTCCGTTTACGCTTCAAAGTTTGTGAAAAATTTTGTCGCAAAATAAACCTTGCAAAAATGTAAACCTATCATGCAACTATTTTACCATCATATACATGCATAAACTAAACTAACCAATACATAAATATTTATTGCAAATCATTTCCTCACCCAATCATCAAATCACTCATAAAAATATAAATTTTAACCTTAGTAAATTTATTGCAAATCATATCCTCACCCAATCATCAAATCACTCATAAATACTTATCCGTCAAGTGTACAACGCTTTTTTTTTAAAACATCAAAATAATAATGTAGATAATACATATATATAGGTTTTCATAAAAAAGATATCCATCAAATAAAATAATGAGGTAAAAATAACACATCTTTCATCATTTTCCATCAATTTTCTCATTATTAAAAATCTTTATCTTAAAACGTCTTACATAATATATCATCAACGTCAATCTTTTTAATTTTGAATAATCATATTGCAGGTAAGAGATGTACTTACTTGACCTCTAGACTTACTCAACCTTCAATAGTAGGTAACACAACGATGCAGGTCTTTGATTTGCCCATTTCAAGATGAATGCAATTAGGGAGATTAAAAATCCTGATAAAGCCAAAGAAAACCAAGCATAAAGCCATTCAATAAGGAAGGAATAAAGTGTGAGTCTAGAGTTACTAATAGAAAGCCTTTATATAGATTTTAGGTGTGAAATGCTTATGAAACCCTAAGAAACCTTTTTTTTTTTTTTCTTTTCCACATGTTTTTCTTTTTCTTCTTCTTTTTTTTCTTTTTTTTTTTCTTTCCTATTCGGCGTGACTTGCTGCAAGCCCAAAGGCCCAAAGCTTCTTTATATTCACGTATAAGTATAACATAAAAAAATTTACATATCGGTTAATATATATATATATATATATATATATAATTTAAGTTATATATTCCTATATATATATATATATCAAATAAAAACAAATCAATTAATTAATTTTTTCTTATTATATTTTATTTAATTAAAATATAACAAAATGCATCATCATATCATTACTTCATTGATAACCATAATCCCTATATCATTGGCATAAATTTTTCTAGCACATAAAATCTTTCGTCGCTGTTACTTATAATATCACTAAATAGCACGTTAGTAATAATATAAGTGTCGTCAATTATAACGTTAGATACTCTATTTACCATTAAATAGAAAATTGGGGTGTTACACCTAGCCCATGCTTTTATGGTATTCATGTTATAGCTTTGGTTACTTGTCCCATTAGTTTACTCACAAGACTCTCTTGATTCAAGGAACCATGCTTCTTCTTGTTTGGTTGAGGTAACTAGCTAGCTAGTGGAAAATTTTTGGTTCCATTGGCTTTACTCAACATAGTCTAAAACTAATCTCGGTATTAACTAATACCAATAAATTTTAAATCGTGCAAGAAAATTAAATTGTCTTTAATTCTAAAATCATTCTTTAATTCTAAAATCATTTCTACACTGCATAAAATAAACTTGATATATTTTTTGGGTACTCTACCTCGATATTGATACATCCTTAACAATGTCAATTCCCGAACTCAGATAGCATTTTTCACTAAAAATGCCACTCGTGTAACTTCATTTTCTAACTAATAGGCAATTAAGGATTTATTTTGCATTAGATTTTTTCTCTATACACTACTAACACTGTATTGTACTTGAAAATTCTTCTAATTTACATTCTCAAGTAATAGTGGATTGAAATTTCATCCATCTTGAGTCGCAGTAGAATTTATCAACAAAATTATTAAACCACAAAAGTTAATAAATTTAGCTTTAAAATTTACTATAGAATTTTGGAATATTTATATTAATTTCATAAATCCTTCAGTCACAAAAATTCGTGCATGATATTTTTAGGAAAATCCTTGATTTAAATATATAAACTATATTATTTAATTCTAGGATGTTTGCACCCTTTACTAAAATGGACTAAGTTCTTAGTGCTTGTAACGTTAATTTCTTGATTTCATAAATAACAAAATCTTTAAATTAAATAAGAGCTTACTAATTTTGTTTAACTGCGTTAAAGTGTCTATATGTACACCTTTAATGCAATACTCAGACTTGAAATTCTAATATATTAAATCTAAGATTCCTAGCTGATAACTCACATTCATCTTTAACTTTAAGCTATAAGGTCTCTTGATCTTAAACCATTTCTTAAAAATATCCTTGAGATGCTTAATAGTATTAAATACTACTGAATTCACTCTAATTATAAAATTGTGGAAATTTAAGTTGAATTTCCATGTTAAGTGTTTGGTTTTTTCTAGAAAACCCATAACTTAAATTCTTGAGTTCTATATAACATAATTAATCTCATGCTTAACTATCAAATCGAAATTTTTCTCAGACTAGTAAAAATGTATTGACTTGTTTAAAATCAATTATTTTCTTGGATTTTCGTGTTTTCTCGTGAACATTTCTCATAATGCATACTAAAACTTAAACTCATAAATTCTAAACTTATATTTTCCTATGAACTCAATGGCGTAGTTATAGAAAAATCCTTAATTAATTATACTTAATGACAGGGCTTAAAAACGTCTTTGCCATTTTCAATTCATGAATTTTCAGCGGTCAAGTGAGAGAACAATTGTAGAAGTTATAAGTTCTCATATGGCGGTTGCAATGTTCATTAACCTCGTATATTATTCTTCCTTCTACAGTATTTAGTGTATG
The DNA here is from genome assembly GCA_025403435.1 of Artocarpus heterophyllus. NCBI lineage: Eukaryota > Viridiplantae > Streptophyta > Magnoliopsida > Rosales > Moraceae > Artocarpus > Artocarpus heterophyllus. The sequence continues at coordinate 18,993,683 of CM046332.1, read as the reverse complement.
GACACTTTGTTGAATAATTAGAAGAAGATTGATAAGATATTGGAGATAAGAGGCATTTATCTTTTTGATGGAGTGAGTACAAATGGGAAAGAACATCTCTATATATAGCATACTATAGAGAGTTCTGGACACAATAGTAAATGAACTTCTCAACTACTAACATTAAATGCAAACTCTCATCTAACATAGATAATTCTAGACATAGCATTAACTCTAGATAGTGCAAGAAAATTCTAGAGACTAATTATCTCAACAACCAACAAACACCCAATAAATCAAGTTTATTATTTTTCAACACCCTCCCTTAAACTTGATTTGTGACTCCGAGAATGCTTCGTAACTTGAAAAAAGTCTCTAGCTTGAGTGGCTTGGTAAAGATATCTGCCGCTTGGTCATGAGACTTTACGTACTTCAACTCCACTTCATTTCTTCCTATGCATTCTCGTATGTAATGATAACGAGTGTCGATGTGCTTGCTTCTTTCATGGAAAACTGGATTCTTTGCTAGTGCAAGTGCTGATTTGTTGTCAACACGAATTTCCGTGGGTCCTTGTTGTAACACCTGCCTATTTTTATATAACGGACCACGTTAAGTTAGTAACGCTATTAAGGAATGTTATTAATAAATAACGTTATATGATATGATATGTGATGTGCATGTTACTATTTTTTTTTTATGTCAAGATTTGTGACAGGTGACGACCGCATGGAATCGTTGTGCTCTAGTGTTCATGTGAAATTATAAATATATGATTATTTATGATGCAATGATGTGTGAATGTTTTATGTTATGGCATTTATTGACAGATCGGCAGGCCGAAGAGGGAAAATCGACAGGCCGAACAAAGCTGACAAACAGTCAGCAGAAATCTCTCCAGAGTTATGACTGAGTTAATTACGTTAATTGGGTGAATTAATGTGATTAATTGGCATAATAATGGAATGTTTTTATCAGTTAAGGAAATTAAAGGAATAGATTTGTATTATATTAAGAGGTTTCCTATTTTTAGAAGGTAAATTTAAGGTAAGATTGATAATGTTTGAACTTCCTTTTCTTTTTCCTCCTTTCCCACGCCAATCACTCTCTTATCAGTCAGATTTTTCTGACTTAATGAAGGCCATGAATGCTCATTATGTTTATTACGTTAAAAGAAAATTAATTAACGTTTCTTCTTTTTATTAAATTTTTTTTTCTCTCTCTCAAAAGTCTGAGACATTTTTCTGACTTTCTAATCTTCCTCTTCTTTTCTTCTTCACGAAATTTCTCTCTCCCGTGAAAATTTTTGAGTATATTGAAAGAAAAAGTTTTGTTTCGTTGGTGAATTCAAGAATTTCGAGAAGAAACTTCAAGGTATGAATTCAGTTTTTTTTTTTGGTAAATGTAAAAAGATGTTCTCCTCTTCAAACTTCGCCTACAATATCCTCTCTAGGTATTGTGTTTTGTTTTGTGTTTTTATTATGATGCTCATGAGTATTATGTGTGATGTTTCTTCACGTTTTATGTCATTTTAACGTTTTATGAAAAATGAATATTTCTGTCTTCTACCCCTCACAGTAAAATGTTACTGTTTAATTTTGAAGGTATGAAAAATGTAATGATTATTCAATAGGTAAAGAATGATGTTTTCGTGAAAAGTTGTTGATTATGCTTATGTATGAGTATGTAAGATGGATGTATTTTATGATTATGAAATGTTTTAATAAATGTTATTTCTGGATTTTTGATTATAAAATGTTATGTATGTTTAAAAGATTTTATGATAATAAAAAATAATTTCATGCATGATAATATGATGCTTGTATGAAGTTTTGAATTAAAATATAAATATATATATTGTTCAAAAATGTTTTATTTAAAAGATAATTATGTTTAGATGTAGGGTTTTGAATAATATTTAAAATATGAGATGAGTGTATGGATATTTTATGATAAGTATTGATTTTTTTTATTGCATCTTAAAATGGATATATGGCATGGACACTTAAGGAAGCGAGCACAACGAGACCGCGGTGTCGTCACCAAGTGCAATATTAAGGTTAAGTAAGCTATCGATAAAGTAAGTACATTCTCACCTGCAACATGACACTTTTTCAAGGTTTAATGATATGTTTACAAGGATTTTCATGATGATTTTATGATGATTTTTCTTAAAGGATTTCTTATGAAAAGTTTTTCATGATTTAAAGTTATGCATGTATGATGATTATGGTATGTTTCAAAGTATGAAAATTATGTATATATGTATCACCTAATAAGTGTTGCACACCCAATGTTATAAAATGATATGTTATGATGTCATGTTGGTTTGGGATTAGCTACCCTTCTCCTCTCATGACGGCGCGCCAATGATGATGTTTATGGTGCGACACTTGGGCCCTTAAGAATAAAAAATATATATATATGGAAAAAAATTTTAAAATGGTCAATATTATGAAAGATATGTTTCTATGAAATTGTGCTTAAGGCACTTTTATGATACGATGATGATGATGATGATGATGATGTTTATGAAATGTTTTAAATTGTGAGAATTTTATGTACTTACTAAGCATTAGCTTATTCATGTTTTATATGTCATGTTGCAGATAAGGGTAAGAGAGTCATGGAATAGGTGGAGGACATGGAACGGCGTGTGAGCAACATGAACGATGAATTGTAACCGGAAGCACGCCAAGAAGAAATGAATTTATGATTTAATAAAATTATATATTTTGAACATATTATATGTTGAGTTTTTTAAGAATACTTATATTATGGTTTTATAAGTTATTTTATCATTTTTTATGAAATATGAACTTCCACTATATTTTACGTAAAGTTAGAACGTTTTAAATTTTTCTTCCAAAGTAGATTTGGTCTCGGACGGCCTGCCGAACTCCGTGTCCGGCCTGCCGAAGACCAGAAGATCGGCCGACCGATCTATTTTTCGGCCTGCCGAACCTGGATGAATTTTTGGTCCGAATTACAAAGCTTCTGCCGGCCTGCCGGTGGAAGACGCTCCGGCTTGCCGATGTTGTTCGGCTTGCCGAAGTCCCAAGTTCGGCCTGTCGAACCGTGGGAATAAGTGGATTTCAAAGATGTGATGATCAAAGTGATTTAATGTGAGATTTTAATAAGTCTTGATTTTACTATTTGATTATCAATTATTATTAAATAAGTTCATGAATAATTTAAGTATAAACGAATAAATTATGTTATGGAATAAAATTAAACTATGTTCTTCGAAACAACGTAAGTTTTAAAAAAAAAAAATTGTATGAATGGATCCTGGTAATGTAAGTTTAAGTACTTTTAAAATCTATAGTACGATTGAGTTGATATTATCTATGAGTTTAATTGTTTAAGCATGTATGAATGTAAGTATGTAACGATATCTATGACGTCCGAATTAAGGGGTGTTACACTTGTTGTGGCAAATTCAACTCTTTCAACAGGTTCCTTAGCCAAATAGCATGATAGACACATGAAGTTGCTGTGACATATTCGGCTTCATAAGTTGAAAGTGTGACGATAGGTTGCTTCTTTGACATCCAAGTAAAAGCAGTGTCTCCCATAAAAAACACAAATCCAGTGGTGCTCTTTCTATCATCCAAGTCTCCACTCCAATCGCTATCACTATATCCAACGATCTCATAACTATTGGAAGATGAATAAAACAAGCCATAGTTGGTCGTATCTTTGATGTATCGAAGTATTCTCTTTGCATTCTTGAAATGAGTTGTTGTTGGGGCTTCCATGTAGCGGCTAATGACTCTAATAGCATAGAGAATATCCGGCCTTGTACAAGTTAAGTAGCGTAAGCTTCCAACAAGGCTTTTGTAGAGAGTTGGATCCACCTTTTTTCCTTCATCATGCTTGGACAACTTGATTCCGCATTCCATTGGTGTGCCAACCGGATTAGAATCATCCATCTTGAACTTCTTGAGAACTTCTTTAGCATAGCCTTCTTGAGTTATGAAAATACCTCTGTCTTCTTGCTTTACTTCAATACCGAGGTAATAAGACATGATCCCAATGTCCGTCATCTCGAATTCTTTCGCCATTTCCTTCTTGAATTCCTCGAACAAGCTTGGATTGCTTCCTGTGAAAATCAAGTCATCTACATACAAGCATACAATCAATATATCTCCTTTTTGAACTTTAGTATAAAGTGCATGCTCATATGGACACTTGGTGAAATTCTTGTCTTGGAAGTACTTGTCAATTCGGGCATTCCAAGCTCTCGGCGCTTGCTTTAGACTGTACAAGGCCTTTTTCAATTTTAAAACTTTATCTTCATGTCCTTTCACCTCATATCCCAATGGTTGCTCGATGTAGACTTCTTCTTCAAGGAAACCATTTAAGAAACCAGACTTTACATCCATTTGGTAGATCTTCCATCTATTCTGGGCTGCCAAAGAAATGATTAGTCTAATGGTTTCAAGACGAGCAACAGGAGCAAATATCTCATCATAGTCAATGCCTTGTCTTTGACTATAGCCTTTTGCCACCAATCTCGCTTTGTATCTCTCAATTTCTCCTTTAGCATTCTTCTTCCACTTGTACACCCATTTGACTCCAATCGACTTGTGTCCTTGTGGCAATGTAGAATGATTGACTCGATTTCCTCATCCATGGCATCTTTCCACTTCTTGTTTTCTGCTGCTTCTTGATAACTTAAAGGTTCACAATCACTAAGAAGACAAAAAAGAGTAATATCATCTTGGTTTTTGGTTACCTCGTAAAGATCTTGTAAGCTTCTAAAACGTGGCGTCTTCTCATTTGAACTATCGCTTGATGGCAAATCTTCTTGTGTGTTTCCGGTTGGTGAGATCAGTGGAGTATTCGGCTCTTGAGGTTCTTCTCCTGTCTCTTCTTCTTCTTCTTCAAAGTAAGGAAGAAAGTCATACTCGTCTTCTTGTGTGTTCCAATCCCAAGCATCTTCTTCATCAAACTCCACGTCACGGCTAATGAGAGTTTTGCCGCTAATTGGATTATACAACTTGTAGCCTTTGGAATTTGAGTCATAGCCAATAAATATGTACTTCTCACTTTTGTTGTCAAGCTTGGTTCTCTTTTCATCGGGCACATGAACATAGGCAACACTTCCAAAGACTTTCAGGTGAGAGATTCCTAGCTTCCTCCCACTCCATGCTTCTTGAGGTGTCTTCCCTTGAACGCTTCTTGTTGGGGAGCGATTTGCTAGGTAGATTGCACAAGCCACTGCTTCGGCCCAAAACTCCTTCGGTATCTTCTTGCTTTTGAGCATGCTTCGAGCCATGTTGAGAATAGTTCGATTCTTCCTTTCTGCCACTCCATTTTGTTGAGGAGATCTTGGCACCGTTAAGAAACGACGAATCCCTTGATCTTCACAATACTTTGGAACTCATTTGATGTGAACTCTCCTCCTCGATTTGATCTCATGGCCTTAATAACAAGACCACTTTCTTTCTCAACAAGGGCTTTGAACTTCTTGAAATTTTTGAACACCTCCGATTTCTCCTTCAAAAAATACACCCATGTTTTTCTTGAAAAATCATCAATAAAGAGGAGAAAGTATTTACTCTTACCAAAAGAATGTGGTTTGATGGGTCCACAGACGTCGGTGTGTATAAGCTCGAGAGGTTTTGTGGCTCTTGAAATTGACTCCTTTGGAAAGCATTTGCGAGATTTCTTTCCGAGTAAGCATCCTTCACATAGCTGATCCGGCTGGTTGATGATAGGAAGGCCTCTCACCATCTCCTTCTTCGATAAAAGTCCAGGACCGCCAAAGTTGAGATGTCCAAATCGTAAATGCCATAGCCATGATGAATTACTATAACAAGCCTTTAGACACTTTGCAACATCACATTGAATATTTAAGAGGAACATTCTATTCTTTGACATAGGCACCTTGGCAATCAAATTATTTCTATCATCTCTTAAGAAAAGATTATTTTCTTTTAAGTGAATGTCATAGCCTTTCTCTAGCAATTGACCCAAACGCAAAATATTGTTCTTCATGTTGGGCACAAAGTAAACGTTTGAGATGAATTGATGATCTCCGTTCTTCAAGCGTATGAGAATTTTACCTTTGCCTTCCACGGATATCTTTGATTCATCTCCAAATGAGACATTTCCTCTTACCGCTTCATTGAGCTCCACGAACATGCTTCTTTGTCCACACATGTGATTGCTTGCGCCGGTGTCAAGATACCATCTATTTTCTTGGCCTCCATCTTTGTCTTTGTAAGCTACCAGCAACGTTCCTTCTTCTTCACCTTTATCTTCTACGAAGTTGGTCTTCTCCTCCACTCTTCTTGGGCATCTACACTCCGAAGCATAATGACCAAACTTATGGCAATTATGACATTTAATGTGAGACTTGTCATACCTTGACCATGAGTTAGTTCTTCCACGTCCTCTCGTTGTTTGTGGATTTCGACTCCTTTCTCCATTATTGAAGTCCTTGGAAGAGTTGTAGTTGTTGGAATAATTATTGTTGGAATGTTTGTTATAGCCGCCTCTTCCTCGTCCTCGATCACGTCCTTGGCCTCGTCCTCCTCTTCTTTGGCTTCTATCATTGCTAAAGTTTTCTTCCTTCAAGTTGAGTTGTAGTAGCTGCTCCATTGTCTCCTTTCGATTTTTCTTCTTCTTTTGTTTTTCCTCATAGGCTTGCAAAGAGCCCATTAGTTGCTCAATGGATATAGATTCTAAATCTTTCGTTTCCTCAATGGTGGTAGCAATGAACTCAAAGTTTGGACTCAAAGTTCGAAGAATTTTCTCCACAACTTTTACATCACTAACATCTTCTCCATTTCTCTTCAACTGATTCACAATGGCCAATACTCTTGAAAAATAATCGGAAATAGACTCAGATTCCTCCATAAATAAAAGTTCAAACTCACCTCTAAGAGTTTGAAGACGAATCTTTTTAACTTGCTCAGCACCTTTGTTGCAAGTTTGAAGTTTCTCCCATGCTTCTTTGGCCGTAGTTGCACTTGAAATCTTCTCAAATCCATCTTCATCCACTGCTTGAAAAATGAGATAGAGAGCTTTCTTGTCTCTCTTTCTCGAATCCCTTATGGCATCCCTTTGCGCTTGGGATAGAGCAACATCGTCTTGCTTTCTATGACCTCGCTCAACGACCTCCCACACATCTTGAGCTCCTAGTAGCGCCTTCATCTTGATACTCCAATTGTCATAGTTGCTCTTAGTGAGCATTGGAACTTGGAAGGGAACCATTCCTCCATTTGCCATTTTTTTGAGAATCTTGTGGCTCTGATACCACTTTGTTGAATAATTAGAAGAAGATTGATAAGATATTGGAGATAAGAGGCATTTATCTTTTTGATGGAGTGAGTACAAATGGGAAAGAACATCTCTATATATTGCACACTATAGAGAGTTCTGGACACAATAGTAAATGAACTTCTCAACTACTAACATTAAATGCAAACTCTCATCTAACATAGATAATTCTAGACATAGCATTAACTCTAGATAGTGCAAGAAAATTCTAGAGACTAATTATCTCAACAACCAACAAACACCCAATAAATCAAGTTTATTATTTTTCAACACACTTTGCTGATAGTGATATTCTGTAATATTTTTATCTTGAACGGTCACCTTAGATTAGATAAAGCTGGTGTGGTGTTAAGAAGAGGAAATCATGTATTGTGGTTCACCAAGCAGCTGTTTCTATTCACAAAAAGAAAAAAGAAAAAAGAAAAAAAAAGAGCATATGATATAACTACATTATAAGCTTAAAATTTGAAGATTTTAAATATAAAGTGCATCTTTCTTTTGTCAAAAATTCAATTATGAGAAAAATATGGAAATTTGTTACCAAAACTAGTTAGTACATGATAAAGTCATTTGAAGGGTATTTTTAGATTCCTAATACATGTAATTCAAAAAATATAAAAGCATATAAGTGAATTTATACAACCAAGCTACATTTTAATTCAAAAGACAGTAGCGACCTTGATAATATTATTAATTTTAATTTGCTATATAAAAATTTAATAATATCGTATCACTGTATCTAGAAAAATACATATATTGTTTACCATATACTGTGGGATCATTATCCAACAATATTCTAGAAAAATAATGTTATTTACATTCTAGCAACGTTAAACTTAACAAATATATAGACCAAAACACGTTGTGGGGGAAAAAAAATATATCATTACAATAATAAAATAAATCATTATAAAAAATGCATAAAAAGAATCATTAGTACAAGACCACAAACGTTGAATTTTTGTAAACTACCATTACAATAATCAATATATATCATCATAAAAAAAAAAAGAAATAAAAAAATAAAACATATGATCTGACTACATTATAAACTTAAAATTTGATTACTAGGGAAACATCAACATTGAGCAAATAATCTGAAAAGTAAATCCAAGTTTACGCATCACAAAGTACAATAATCACATGAGTTCTTGATCCCATACAAACATCAAACGAAAAAAATAATAATGTACTGAGCAAATTCAACTACTTAATCATTCATGATTTTAGACAAATCCTCTGCGTTGTCTGAACAACGCTTATCACTAGCAATACAGGAGTTCATATCCATAAGAACATCAAACTGAAAATAAACAATTTGCAGACTTTATCAAACTGAAAATCCTATGCCTTGTTCATGGACACCGATCCCAGGCTCCTTTGCCCAACTGCAGGAAGAGAAGCTGAACATTCCTAGAAGAAAAAAAAAGTAACAATAATTAAAAAAAATCAATTTCATAACTGGGCTTATGAATATACATCAGTGCAATATTTGCATTATGTTGATTGTTGTTTAATCTGTGTCTTATAAAATTTAGGAAACTCATACTTACAACGCAACTTTGTTGCAAGGGTTATCAAACACGCAATAAAATGCTGTTCAATCAATTTTCATATTAAGAAATGTGTAATGATTTGACGACAAGAACATAGGTCTAGTAAATTCAACAGCTTTGAGACAACTATTAGCATCAAGTTTCATACAAAAAGGAAAAAGCTTAGAATTAATTTAGAAGAATTTAGAATGTGTTATACTCTTCTAATTTTCAACTTTGCAAATGCAAATTAGTAAGCTAAGTATCAAGGCTTTCGAGTCGTTACTACCTGAAACGGTTTAGGATATACACAGCTTAAAATTTTGGTTTAAAAATGTTGTGTACAGAAAAACAGAAAGGAAGGATTAATACTGGAACTTTGTTGGAAAAGGGGGAAAAAAGGAGTGAAGGAAAAGAAAATCGAAAGGAAAATGAAGAAAGAAAAGATAACAAATGCAATTATAACAGGAGAAACTCTTCTACAAAGTGGATTATTGGAGTGTACCTGCAATAGCTTCACATCATTGATCAAATAGCTTGCTCCTGCAGAAGTCGTGACAAGTCTGCGCTGCCAAGCTGGAAGTATCCACGATTGTAATAATAGAAGGTGACGAAAGGTATATGTTGAATTTTCCAATAATCAACACCTCCATCTGGTTGTAGACGAAACACAAACTCCCTTGGCATGTTATAAATTTCAAGATATTTGAGGTTTGTTAGGTGTTGAATGTCGGACGGCATCTCCTTCATTAGTGAGCAACACCCAAAGACAAACTTCTCAAGAAGAGGCAGAGCACCTGTGTCTATTTTAACCACCTTTAATCCTTTCACATTTCTCAACTTAAGTTGCTTGAGCTTTTGAAAACCACCTTCCTGAAAATGCAATTCCTCTGTATCATACGTCTGGTACATGTGGAGGTATGATAAACTGGGCAAACCTTTGAGGTATTTGAGTGGCTCATCGATCAACCTTGAGAAAGTTAATGATAATCCCTGTAAATTATGAAGCTTTGAAATCCAATTTGGTAATTGTTCTAGTCGACATTGCAAATGGAGATACTGCAGAAAAGGAGGAGGAACTGAAACGTAATTTAAATCTATAACTTCACCCTCGGTGCTTGAATCCAACAATAATTCCTCAAGGTGGTTCAATTTCTCAATGACAACTCCCAAATCATTCCCCATTTCTGCAGTCACTTTTGAAATGTGCAAACGTCTTAGTTTCGTTAGCTTTTGCAGCTCTGTAAAAAAACCCTCTCTGTCAGGGTATACTTCCACTCTTTTTAGTGTTTGTAACTCCTCAAGCCTTCCGATTCCTTTCCCTATCCTCACGCCACAGTAAGAATTGAAACTTGATCTACCTTTTACAGATTTTGAATCAACATGAAGATGTTGCAAATTCCTTAGTCTAGTAATCTCGATTGGTAACTGCGTCACTAAGGTGTTCCCTGCATCCAATGTCTGTAGATTGTGTAGCTTACCAATGGACTTTGGAATCACTTTCACCATTGTAGATGCTAAACACAAGTATTTCAGGTGCAACAACTTCCCCACTTCTTTTGGGAGATCATTAAGAGGCGCATGATCAAAATTTAATACTACCAAAAGTTTAAAATTTTTAAATAAATTAATCAGGAAAGAGCTTGCACATTCATTGATGTCAAAAAGGAAAACAGACCGCATCTTGGAGTCCATAACTCTTTCCAAAACATTTTCCGTAGTGTCATGAATTGATAGGCGACAACTCTTTTCTCCATTAATATGCGCACTCTTATTTATAGTTTGACAAAAGCTCATTTCACGAGCTCTAGATGAGATGATATCATGCAACAACAAATCATGGACTTTAAATTTTCTGTCGACGCCGAATTCTATTTCAAACAAAACCAAGTTTCTTTGGATGAGCTCATTTAAGTATTCTGTGGCAACTTCCTTCGATGTTTTATCTCTTCTCGCTTTAATAAAACCTTCAGCAGACCATAGTTTATACAATTTACTTTCGTAAATCATATCGTCTTCAGGAAAGATGCCAAAATACAAGAAGCAACGCTTGAGATGGAAAGGCAGATCAAGGTAACTTAGGGAGAGAATTTTTGGAATGTCAGTTTTTTTATACTCTAAACTAACATTGCTGAGCACCTTTCTCCATTCAGAATCGACTCTCTCTTTGGTTGACAAAAGGCCAGCAATTGTCGAAATGACAAGTGGTAAGCCTAGGCATCTGCTAACAATCTCACGAGACAATTGCTCTAACTCTTGGGGACAATGTCCTACAAACTCGTCACTCCGAAACGCCTTCTTGCAAAATAATTGCCAAGCCATTTCAGAGGACCAAGCTTGTACCTCATGGACAAGATCACAAGAGTTTTCACAACAAAAATTAGCAACAGCAAAGTTACGTGTCGTGATAATTATCCTACTGCCTTTATCTTTATTTGGCAAAGCATGTTTCATATCTTTCCAAAAATCTTCCTGCCAAACATCATCAAAAACAATGATGTACTTCTTTGTTTCTAGATGCCGCCTCAGATGACAAATTAACAAATCCATGGTCCAATCTTCCTCAATTCTCTCCCCTGCTGCACATGTGTGCCTTGCTATGATCCTCATGAGCTTCTTCAAGTCGTATGACTGAGACACCGTGATCCATGCATGGCAATCAAAGTGAGCTTTCACCACTTCATCGTTGTAGACTTTCCTAGCAAGAGTTGTCTTCCCAATTCCACCTTGACCCACCAATGAAATTACTGACCGCATGGATGGTCCTTCGGTCAACCTTCTCATAAGTTCTTTGGCCATGACATCAATTCCAACAATTTCATCCTCCTCCATGAAAAGAGATCCTAGCCGAGGGTCCTGTCGTTCAACATCAACTGATCTCCTACTCGATCCCTCTTCCAAAGGTCTTAATCCATAACCAACACCATCTATCCTTTATTTCGCGCAATGACCTTTTGATATCTTCAACCTCTGAAGCTATGTCATAACGCGCCTTCCAAGATTTCATGTAGTGACCTGCTTTAGCCAGCGAACCGATAAATCCACCGGTGATGGCGATCTTGTTCAACATGGTAAAGGTACTCATCAACCATGTCCTCAATACGATCTGCTTGCTCTCTGATCTGCTTCAACCACACTTTCACAGCATCGTTGACTTCCCCCTTCTCTGATTTCGCCTCCGCATCCTTAAGGAAAGGTTGGATGATCTCCAGTTCATATTTCAGACTTTTGACTTCTCTGTGTACTCCTTTTACCAACTCTATGTCTTCAGCAAGTAAATCAACCAACTTCTCAATGACAGGACTCAAGAATGTCTCTGCCATTTCTTTCTCAATGTGAACCTAATAACATCCAATCACAATTTTGTAAGTATGTACAACTATTAATTAACGAGCAAGATTTTAAAGGGAAATTGAAGAGTTTAGTGCCCAGAATTTGCAAAATTATTCATTTTAAATTTACTCGAGGGTTATTTAGCAAAAATGAGTGGTACCTGGGAAAGCAGTCTTGCACAATGGAACAGAGAATTTTCCTTGGGAGCAAAAAATAGAGAATTTTCCTTATTATTTCTTCCTCTCGGCTTCTCAACTAAGCAAGCAATGGGAATGTTTCCACGCTTGAATGGCAAAATGTAAAAGTCAAGCAAAGCAGCTGCTTCCAAGAAATCACATTGTTTATCTATTTTCCATCCTCATGCGTCATGTTTTGGAATTTAAGTGAATGCACAGTGCATTAATAGCCGTTTATTCACTCCTTTTTCTCTTAAACACTTTTTCATGGATGTCCTGTTTAAAAAAAGAGCTTTTCAGAAACTATTTCCGCCAATCAAAAGAAAACCATGTCATTTGATCAGTTTAACAGCCTATGGGAGTTTAAAGCCGTCCATTGTCTTCTTTAAAAAAAAAAAAAAAAAAGACCTCGCGCCAATGGTCTTTTTCACACTTGACTCTGACTGTATCAACGTTCTAGCTTTCTCCTCGTCGGAATTACGTTGATTTAAAATATTTTGCTTTGAATAGTATGTTTTGAATTGTATGATTTGAATTACTATCTGAATTAATGATAGTAAAAAAAAAATTGATTAATTAATAAATCTAATAAAATCTTAATTTTATGATATTAAAAAATATACAATATGGATCTTGATTTATTTTTCTGTTTATGAATACAATGAAAGAAAAATCATCTTAATAGAATATCACGCAAACAAGTTATTATATTTTTTCCTCAAGTATAGAGAGAATCTAAAAAAAGGTAATATGTAGCATTTGGATTCAAACCTTATAACTTTTATGGGGCCAAAACTGGAATTTTACACTCAAATTTAATTGATATTCAAATATTGTTGCTAGCAGATGCGCATCATAGTCAAATCTAAAATTCTAAATCCTAAAAGTCGAGTTAGTCAACAAAACTTTAAGAGTGTATTTGAAGACATAGTTGATATTATAAGTTAAAACGAAAACACATAAAAATTTTACATTATTTATATTTTTTTATATTATAACATATAAGAGCTTTATCGATACTAATGACTTTGAAACAGTTTCACGAAACACGCTTAATCTCGGTTTCTAACTGCTTCAATGACGAGTTCAAGATACAACTTGATCAACAAGGATGGTTCTATTTTTGGATTTTTACGAAGAGAACAAACGCAAAAGAAGTAGAAATTCTAAGCAACCATGTGGTCCTGGCTTAACATAGTACCAGAACGAGGAAACGGCAACTATATATATATATAAATATATATATATATATATGGGATTGCCTTTTATAAGATATTTTTAATAATGACTTTCCAACAAACTAATGTTCAACAATAAATTATGGTGTGACATAATAAAAAATTTACTTTTGTTATTTAATATTATGAATATGTATAGGTTTTTTACCTGTACATCGAATGTTTCCAGGACACATGTCAACAGCAGGGCCTTGAGACTGCAGCTGGCTCTGTGTGATGACACAAGCCTAAGCCGTGGTACTTCCGTGATCATACATTATTTATGGGGGCAAATAGTCTATTGGGCAATGATATAACGACTTAGCTGTCCGCACTTGGTGAATTAATGTGTAGCATTTTCAAGACTGTCCACATATAAATTATGCAGCATAGATTCTGTCTCCTCAACATTTTTCTTCAAATAAAAATTGTGCTGTTTTTCTGCGAATTGTTGTATCAGTTGCAGAATAAGTTGAGTTTACAAGACAGAATCATAAATAATAAATTAAATTTTTACAAGACAGAATCATAAATAATAAATTAAATTAATTTTTTTCCTGACGTAAAATGAGCTAACTTGTTTTATACAATATAAATGCTAAAGCTTCTTTTTACAAAGTTGACGTTTCAAAAATTATTAACATGCACACGCAAAGTATTACAATACTAGAAATAAAAAAGTTTATGAAATGCTTCATAGGTTCATGACTCCTCTCTCATTGATCGCCTTTGTATTTCAAAAAGCATTTAAAAGCGGGCAAAAATCACCATATTCATCGACTCGTATTGAAAATTGTAGTGCAGAGAACGAGCTCTGAGAGCTCTAAAGCACTAAGCTCTTTCCATTCTACTGGCAGCTCATCGATTTTGAACCAGCCGCGGACATTTAATAGGTGATAGCGAGGACAAGATTTGCCTGTGAATCTGTCTCTCGACTACTTTCTTCATTGAGAAAGACTAGCCAATACCAAAGGGTGAATACAATCAGAAGTACATTATGTGATGCTCTCATTGATAAATTCAACATACAGAATCTGATGAGGACTAAAAACAAATTCAAACTTTAAACATCTGCAAAACCTTATTGAAATCTTTTCGTATTACGCCTCCGGAGTTTAGTTTTGCAGCTTTTCTCAATTTTTCTGTCAACAGAAATGTAATGAAGCAACTTTTGAAATATATAAAACTTGAACCATTTCATGCAAGCACCCAAGAAACAAAATTATGCAACCTGTGGAGGAAAAACGCTTTTGTTGTAATTAAAGTCAACCAAAAAAAAAAGAGCATAAAAACAACCGCATTGAACATATAATTTAGAAAACAAATCCACGTTGTTGGCAACAAGCATCACAAAGGAAAACAACAACACAGGAGTTTCTGATCATACAGACACATCAAAGGAAAATCAACAATGCACAGTTACAAATTCAACGACTTAATCACTGAAGAGAATAGACAAAATTCTCTAACTTGTCTGAGGAATGCTCATTTTTAGCAACACACACCAATGTAAAACAAAAATAGGAGTTTATATCCATAAGAGCATCAAACTGAAACTGAACAACTTGCAGCCTCCAGACTCCATCACACGTTGAGTGAAGAGAATAGAAAAATCCTCCGCCTTGTTCATGAGCAATGTCCTCAGGCATCTTTGGCACAATTCCAGGCAGAGAAGTAATGTTTGACATGAACATGCCTAGTAGAAAAATAAATCCAAAATTAATTTCTTAATTTGACTTTACCAAAAATATCACAACAAAATATCTGCAAAATGTCTCTTAAGAAGAACAACCTTTGGAAAGCTATCATATTTAAGTGCGACACATCAAATAGTTGTGTAAACTCCTTCTCAACAAAAATAAAGAAAAACTACCATATTTATAACAAGACATTGTAACACGGGCTAATTGCTTAAAACAAAACAAAACAAAAAAAACAAACAACAACAGCAACTACTTGGGGGGGAGGAATTTGACTCTACTCCTCAAAGAGGTCCAGTGTCGAATTATCACCAAGCTATACATGCAACCACTATTACTTGCTAATTTTGACACAATAAAGTGTTAGCCAATCTTGGTCAGTTAATCAACTTTCAAATCAAGAAATGTGTTTGGTAATTTTTCAAGTAAATTCAGCAACTATAACCGAAATATTAACATCAAGTTAGTTTCATACAAAAAGAATAGAACTTAGAACTAATTTTGTAGAATCTAGAATGTGTTGTAATCTTCTTATCTTCAACTTTGCAATGCAACAAGCCTTTTCTCTTTTTCTTTTTTTTTAAATGATTAAATATCAAGGCTTTTGCGCTGTTACTATCTGCAATGGCCTACAATAAAAATAGCTTTTCTTGAGGTAAAAAATGAAGAATAGAAATCCAGAAGGGAACAATACAGGAACTTTCGGATTTTGTTGGAAAGAAAAGTAAAGAAAAGGAAACAGAGGAAGATAAAAGATAATACCTATGCATTATAATAGGAGAAACTCTTCTAAAATATGGGCTATAGGGATGTACCTCTGTAAGTTGACATGGTTGATCAACTAGCTTCCTTCTGTAGAAACTGTAACAAGCCTGAACTACCAAGCTTGTAGTTTCCACGATTGTAATAATGAAAAGTGACAGAAGGTATATGCTGAATTTTCCAATAATCAACGCCTCCATCAGGTTGCAGACGAAACACAAATTCCCTTGGCATGTCATGAATTCTAAGAGTTTTGAGGATTGTTAGGTGTTGAATGTCGGAAGGCATCTCCTTCATTAATGCACAACGCCCAAAGTCAAACTCTTCAAGAAGAGGCAGCGCTCCTCTGTCTATTTTAAGCACCTTTAATCCTGCCAACTTATTAAACTTAAGTTGCTTGAGCTTTTGAAAACCACCTTTCTGAAAATGCAATTCCTCTCCGTCATGTGTCATGCGGAGGTATGATAGGTTGGGCAAATCTTTGAGGCGTGTTAGTGAATCGTCGATCAACTTTGAGTAACTCAACGACAACCCTTGCAGATTATGAAGCTCTGAAATCCAATTTGGCAACCGTTCTAGTCGACAATTCAATTGGAGATAACGCAAAAAAGGAGGAGGAGAAGAAACATAATTTAGATTTATAACTTCATCCTCATTGATTGAGGTCAATGTTAACCTGTCAAGGTGCTTCATTTTCTCAATCACGTCTCCCAGAGGCTTCCCCATTTCTGCGGTCACTTTCACAATGACCAAACGTTTTAGTTTCCTTAGCTTCTGCAGCTCTTTAAAAAAAAACAAATCCATCAGGGAATGCCTCCACTTTCTCTAGTGTTTGTAACTCCTCCAACCTTCCAATTCCTCCCCAAATCCTCACACCGCAATATAAACTTAAAGGTCGACTATTCTTAGCAACTGAATAAATACGAAGGTGTCGCAAATTCCTTAGTTGGGTAATCTCAATTGGCAGCTCTTTCACCAAGGTGTCCCTGGCATCCAATGTTTGCAGATTGTGTAGTTTACCGATAGACTTTGGAAGCTCTTTCACCTTTGTACGTGCTAAACACAAGTATTTCAAGCAGAATAGCTTCCCCACTTCTTTTGGGAGATTATCAATAGGTGCATTTTCAATATCTAACACTTCCAAAAGTTTAAAATTTTCAAATACACTAATCATGAAAGACCTTGTACAGTCATTGACGTCAAACAAAAAAACAGACCAAATCCTGGAACCCGTCACTTTGTCCAAAACATTTTCTGAGGTATCATGAATTGAAAGGCGATAACTCTTTTCTCCAAGACTGAACTCACTTTCATTTATAGTTTGACAAAAGCACAGGTCTCCAACTCTTGCTGAGATGATATCACGCATCAAATCATCGACTTTACACAATCTTTCTACACCAAATTCTACTTCAAAAGAAACCAAGTTTCTTTGGATAAGCTCATTTAAGTATTCTTCAGCAACATCTTCCAAGGTTTTGTTTTTTCTTGCTTTAACAAAACCTTCAGCAGACCATAGTTTATATAATTTACTTTCATAAACATGATAATCTTCGGGAAAGATGCCAAAGTATAAGAAGCAAGTCTTGAGGTGGTAACGTAGATCATGACAACTTAGGGAGAGAATTTTTGGAATATCAGTTTTTTCATACTCTAAGTTGATATTGTTGAGCACCTTTCTCCATTCGGATTCAACTCTCTCCTTGGTTGGCAAAAGACCAGCTATGGTCGCAATGACAAGTGGCAAACCTAGGCATTTGCTAACAATCTCACGAGACAATTGCTCTAACTCTTGGGGGCAACGCCCTACAAACTCGTCACTCAGAAACACCTTCTTGCAAAATAACTCCCAAGCCATTTCCGAGGACCAAGTTTGTACCTCATGGACAAGATCACAAGAGTTTTCGCGACAAAAAGGGGCAACATCAAGATTACGTGTCGTGATAATTAGCCTACTTCCTTTATCTTTATTTGGCAAAGCATCTTTCATATCTTTCCAGAAATCTTTATGCCAAACATCATCAAAAACAATCATGTACCTCTTTGTTTGTAGATGCTGCCTCAGAAGACAAATTAACTCATCCATAGTGTAATCTTCATCAACTCTCTGCCCTGCTCCACATATCTGCCTTGCCATGATCCTCATAAGCTTCTTTGTGTCGTAGGACTAGACACCGTGATCCAAGCATGACAATCAAAGTGACCTTTCACGAGTTCATCATTGTAGACTTTCCTAGCGAGAGTTGTCTTCCCAATTCCACCTTGACCAACCAATGAAGTCACTGTGCGCATGGACGGTCCTTCAGTCAACCTTCTTATAAGTTCTTTCGATGCGCCATCAATACAAACAATTTCATCTTCCTCCATGAAAAGAGCTCCTACCCGAGGGTCACGTCGTTCAACATTGACTGATCTGCTACTCGATCCCTCTTCCAAAGGTCTTAATCCATAACCGACACCTCTATCCTTGATTTCGCGCAACGACCTTGTGATATCTTCAACCTCTGAAGCTATGTCATAACACAGTTTCAAAGATTTGACGTAGTGACCCGCTTTACGCAACGAACCAATAAATTCACCTTGATGGTGAGCTTCTTCAACATGATAAAGGTACTCATCAACCACGTCCTTAATGCGATCTGCTTGCTCTCTGATCTGCTTCAACCACACTTTTGCAGCGTCGCTGACTTGTCCCTTCTCCAATTTCGCCTCTGCGTCTCTAAGGAAAGGTTGGATGATCTCCAGTTCATCTTTCAGGCTTTTGACTTCTCTGTGGACTCCTTTTACCAACTTTATTTCTTCAGCTAGTAGATCAACCAACTTCTCAATGACAGGACTCAAGAATGTCTCTGCCATCTTTATGTCAGTTTCTGATCAATCAAGCCACCAATGGAAACCTAATAACATTCAATCACAACTTTGTAAATAAGCAGAACTAGCAAAGCAAGAATTTAAGCAGCAACAGAGAAAAAATTACCCCCAATAAGTTGTAATATCATTAATTCTGTTTTAATGTTTCATGTTTAAAAACTAGTAAATATCTATGTACCAAAATGAGTGGTACCTGGAAAAGCGGCCTTGCATAATGGAACAGAGCATTTTTCCTTCCTTTCCACTCCTCAATGGGCTTCTAGCCGTCGGCCGGCTGATTGATGAGGAGTATGCTTCATTATTGCACACTGAAACCAAGGGTCTTTACATTAGTGTTCAACTTTTTATTATTTTTTTTTATTTTTGAAGAATCTCATATTTAAATGATATATGATTACATATTTGCCTTAATTTAGTTGATCAACTCAGCTAACAATATTAGTAGTTGACTTTTAGGTGTTCTCTGGTAAAATCACATGGCATGTTCCAAAATGACGTGGAGCATCTTCCAAGAAGCTGGTTTTTCTGTCGTTTAAACATCAATGACAATTTAAGCCAGTCCAACTTACAAAATTCCATATATATTAGACTGGGCTCAACTGATTTGGATTATATATTTGCAATTGATTTAGTTGATCAACTCGTTTAACAATTTAAGTTGATTTTTTTTTTTTTTTTTTTTTTTGGTTTTCTTTGGTAAATTCTCATTGCATTTTCTGAAGCGGAAACAATGCTACTCCCTAGAACCTGTTTGTTATGTCATTTATGGGAGGAAAGGGTGGGGAAAGTCAATGACAATTAAACCAGAGTAATTCTGTATAACCTGACGGGTTCTAACCCCATCTTATGTAAACGAGGAATTATATTTAACCCGTTACAAGCTCGTCACTAACAAGAAAACTTAAAACATGGGTTTTGAACGAGACAAATAAAAAAGAGATTATTAATATCAATGGCCCTTAAATTATTATTTTGTCTTCTAAATTTTAAAAAATCATTATTTTATCCTTCAATTTTGAAAAACCCTCAATTTAACCTCTAAACTTTAAACATCATCGTTTCCCTCCTAAACTTTTAAAAGTCTCCACTTTTATCCCCTGAAGCTCCTATTTTTTTTAGCAGTGGCGTGTTTACACTGACGAACCTGAAGAATCTTTAGAGAGATATTGTCCGGAAGATGGAAATGAAATTCCTTTCTAATGACGATCAACTTCTGTGTTCATAAACATCCCTAGCATGTTGTTAGAAACTTGAGAGAGCATTCCATAAAGGAAGTGCGTACCTGACCATGATCCAACTAGAAGGCAGCTAAAATCAAGTTCTGTTGGCAAATAACCTCTGTTTTTTTTATTATTTTAAGAAGAAGAGATTGAGAAGCTCAGTAATGGAGGATCTTCTTGAGTCGAAGACGAATTCCGTGCTATCGGAGAAATGGAATCAAAGAGAGATTCAAATTTTCCACCTTTTTGTTTCTCTCTCAGAAAAGTGTTGCGTTTGGTATAGAAGAAGTTGGATATTCAGTTGGACAAGCTGGAAAAGGAAAGGAGAAAGAAGGGGGAAGAGAGAGAGAAATTAAGCGAGGTAAGTTCTGGGAGTTGAAGCCTTTTCCACCAAAAAGAAATAAAAAACCGGAAGTTTAAGTAATGTAGTTTTAAATTTCTCCTAAATATGCCATTTATTTATAGGGTATTGGGCGCCGCCGTGGTGCGTGAAGGCCCATCTAAAGGTCAAGAAGTACATAAGGGTTATTTGTCATATAAGACAAGCTTATATGTATAGTAAATGTAAGATAAAATTACGTATCATATCACCCTTTAACGGTCGTGTTTATTTATATAACATGTAAAAAAATTTATGTCATATTATTATTTATATTATATGTTAAGTTATATCATATATAAGCATATACGACATATATAAAAAAGTAAATCTTAAAAGATTTTGTTTATGAAAATTCCTCTATATATTGTTGACATAGAATTCATTTGACATATGAGAGAAAAAGAAAGACGAAGAGAGAAGGGAGGGTTGAGAAAGAGGAATGCTTACTTTAGATGGTAAAAGGGTAATATTAATCCTCTTAAAATAAAATTTAGCTCATTATTTAATATTATTTGTAAATATTCTATTTACTTTTAAATGTCTACAAGTTGGCCCATTTATAGTAATCTCTTTTTTTTTACCAAAAATTGTAGGAAATATAATTTTTTGAAACTAATTGTAGTAAATATTAGTTTTGAAAATATTTTTAGTAAATAATTTATTTACTTTACAAATAAAAATTATTTACACTGTAAATAAAAAGTAAATAAATTATTTACAAAATCTATTATTTATTATAAATATTTTTTTAACCTATTATTTATTTTAAAAAATTTTAAAAATTTATTATTTTTTTCATTTCTTTTTTTTCTATTATTCATAAAAACACCACTTTTTCAACTTAGTTTTTATTTATGTTATAAAAAGATCACTTTTTCAACTTAATTTCTCTCTTCGGTCTCTCTCCTTACTGTCGCAGCCTCGCCTCTAGATTATTGTTGATGTCATCTATCACTGGCTTCCACGACATCTCTGGCAGCCACCGTAAACCATCAAAACCAAAAAAAAAAAAGAAAAAGAGAAAGAAAGAGAGAAAAAACACAACATAACACAACAACAACAATTGTAGCTGTCTTTTTCTTCACATCCTTTGCAACCTTCTGCTCTGTCGCTGGCGGATTGAGGAAGGTGCCGATCTAGATCTGTAAAAGTGCCAAAGAAGGTGCTTTTCTTTCCAATCTCAAATAAGAGGGGAAGAAGGGCTTGATTATGGGTGATCAACAGCGTTTCTCCTCCCCATCCATGGCTGATCGACGATGCCTCATGAATAAGGAACAAGAAGGCTAGATTGCTAACAACAGGTCTCAAGCTTCAAGGTGGGCTTCATTGAATGACAAGGATAAGTCATCGAAATTGGGTGAAATGGATGTTGCTTTCTCGACTTATTACTATCTAGGAATGCACGTCATCAACCATTTGGGCAACACGCTGGATCTCTGGCTGTTCCTCACAACAGGGATATGATCGGGAGCGGAATCTTCATCGGTCTATTTGGGATGGAGTATTTCTAGAACATTCATGTTTTCTGTTTCTACCTCATGATGCATATGGCCGTTGGGCTTTTTCAGGTGACAAGATGGCCATCGGTGATGACGGTGAGTAGGAACTGGTTCGGGAAGAGGAAAAGGGGCTTGCTTAAGGGTGTGTGGAATGCACTCACCTCTGTGGGTGATCTAAAGGGGATGGATGAGAGAGACACAGGGAGAGAAAGTGAGAGGCAGAGAGATTGGCTAAAGAAAAGGAAAAAAAGTGGCATAAACTTTTTGTTGCATAAAAATGAGAAAAATTATATGTTAAGTTACACTCTTAAAAGTTAGTTGTATTTATTCATGACATATTTAAAAAAGTGATAGAGACAAAGTTGTGCAGTGGACACAAGATCCAGTTACAGTTTTAGTTAGGTCTGGTTACGAGGTCTCGAGCTAAAAGATTCAAACAAGCACTTAACGGGTTGATTCATGCTATTCACAAAGAAGTTGCAAACACATTCACTACTAATGGTGAATCAAGAATGGTCCAAGTTATTCGAGTGACACACAAAGTGGACCAGCCATGAATATGGTGTATTTCACAACACAAAGAACAAGAATCTTGGAGTTTCTTAAAGCTTGAAGATCAATCTTAAAGAATCTTAAAAGAAAGTGAAGAGTTGATTTCAAGTTCTTGAAAATTGTCAAATTAGGGTTTTCTTGTTTTGTTAGAAACTTAAATAAATCTTATTTTCTTTAATCTTTTTAATGAGGTTTATGATCTGATTTGACTTAGTCAAAATTTAGAACAAAAGACTTAGCCTTAGAATTTATTTTGGGAAAGTTAGTTAGTTAATTTGTTATTTAAGGGTAAAATTCGTCAATTGACTTAGTCAGCAAGGTGGCTGGATAGTTTTAGTTGGTTAGGATTAGTTTTGAGTCAAATTACTACCATGCCCTTCATAACTATAAATGGGTGTGTTTTAGGGTTTTAATTCCTTTAGAATTGTTTGGTTTTCAGCCTTTATCAAGAAAATTCAGATTAGTCATTTTATTCATTACTGAGAGTATTCTCTTGAGTTTTCCAAGAACAACCAAGAACTGATTAAGATTAAGTCTTGCTACGTTCTACTGACTTATCAAGCAGATTTCCACCACCGTTTATGGCATCTACGACTATACCTAGGTTCTTGCTTCATTATAAGTTGCAGGTCGTGGTTCCCACCATCCAAGATTGTTCTAGAAACAATCTTGGAGTCATATATTGTTATCGGGTCTTGTCACAGGTTGGCAAGGTTTATATCAGTTGGTATCAGAGCCGGTCTAGCATCAGGTTTGTCTATTCCTTTATGTGTCTTATTTAGGACTGCAATTAGGTTAAATAATTACGTGTTTTAGGGGTTAGAATAGGTTTCCATTCAATTAAAAAATCATCATCTTGGCTGAATTCTTCTTCTCGGTTCTTCTAGTTTAGGGTCTAGTGTCTAATCTTGTTGCTTTGATTTAGTCTTTTTCAATTTTCTAGGGTTTGTTCGTCATTCGTGCTTCTAAAAATTCATGCCCCGTATCAAAACAACAACAAAAAATATTGTACAAAACAAAAAAAATCAAATTCACAAAAAAAAAAATCAGATTCACAAAAAAGAGAGAGAGAAAAAAGAAGGAATTCAATTCTTCAAGTTTCTATCAAAGTGCTTGTTGAATTTGATTTATGGGGTTTCTAAATTAATCAGTTGAGGTTTAATATCATTATTTTGATTAGATTGTTGATTGTGTTCAAATTTCCATTCATTAGGTTTGCTTGAAACCCTAGATTCAAATTTCAACTTCCAAAATCCTAGAAAATCATGTGTTCATTTGCGCTTTTGCTGAAATTTTTTGTTATTGTTCCATTTATTAAATCCATGAGTTATTACCCTTTCCTAAGCCATTTATTTTAGCATTGCTTCTCAAATTACTTGCTGCATTAGCCTTGTGTTTAGTCTTGATTCCACTTACAGATTCCTTGTAAGTTAGATTGAATTGTTCTTGGACTTACTTGATCGAATGGGAATTGGTTATGGAGAAGGACAAAAAAAAAAAGGAATTTTGAGTGCAAAATCAAAGAGAGTTTAAGTGAAAATCAGCAAGGGTTGAGTGTAAACATGAGTGATCATTAATCAATTTTCAAGTGAAAACACGTGAGGGAGTAAGTGAGGTCCATACACTTAACTTTGTTTTGCATAAATCATGGCTCATGAACAAAGGGAGGATGATTCTAGGGCACTTACTGTGAAGGAGATGAAATTATTCTTCAAAACCTTGGAAGATAAATTCAGCAAAATTGATTTGCAATTTAAGGAGGTGAGAGAAGATAGAAGGAAATGTAACAATCAGCCTCGTGGGAAGCCAAGTAGGCAGAAAGGGGGATGGCCTTACCAAGGATTTAAAGGGACGAATTTGGAGGATTTACGTGTGGATTTGGACAGATTTGAGGAGGAAGAGTACAACCCAAGGAGAAATAGGCAAAGACAAGGGTTTAGAGAAGTTAGGAACCAGGAAGATAACAACATGAGCCGCATCAAGATGAAAATCCCATCCTTTCAAGGTAAGAATGATCCAGAGGCTTATTTAGAGTGGGAGAAGAAGATGGAATTTGTGTTTGATTGCCACAGCTACTCTGAGTTAAAGAAGGTGAAATTGGCAGCAACCAAGTTTTTTTATTATGCCATTGTTTGGTGGGATTAATTGATGATTAGTAGAAGGCGAAACAGTGAACGTCCTATTGATACATGGGTAGGACAAAAGCAGTGATGTGAAAGTGATTTGTGCCAACTCATTATTACCGGGGGTTGTATCAAAAACTACAAGGATTGACACAAGGTAGTAGGAGTGTTGAGGATTACTATAAGGAGATGGAAATAGCCACGGCGCGAGCAAATGTAGAAGAGAACCGAGAGGCTACCATGGCCAGATTCTTAGCTGGATTAAACCATGAACTTGCCAACGTGGTTGACTTACATCACTATGTGGACATTGAGGATATGGTACACATGGCCATAAAGATTAAGCAGCATCTTAAGAAGAGGGGTGCAGCACATCAAAACCTTAACTCTATCAACACCCCATGGAGGCTGAATTTCAATAGGAAGAAGGAGCACAAATCTAGCCAAAAACCTAGGCTAGAAAATAAGGAAGAACCTGCCAAAGCCAAGCCACAAGGTAAAACTGAACCCTCTATTGTTAGAAATCATGATATTCATTGTTATAACTGTCAAGGAAAAGGACACATAGCCAGCCAATGCCTGAACAAAAGAGTAATGGTGATGCGAGACAATGATGAAATTGAAACTGAGAGTGAGTCCGAGTCCAATTGTGACTCTATGCCTAAGTTAGTGGATGCATCGGGGATGGAACTTTAATCCAAAGAGAGATGTTGGTAGCAAGAAGGGCGTTGAACATGCAGGCCAAGGAAGGAGATAATGTACAGTGGGAGAATATTTTCCACACTAGATGTTTTGTGAACAACAAAGTGTGTAATATGATTATCGATGGCGGTAGCTGCACAAATGTGGCAAGTACAACAATGGTTGAAAAATTAGGGCTTCCAACAACAAAACATCCCCATCCGTATAAGTTATAGTGGCTGAATGATAGTGGAAAGGTACAGATCATAAAGCAAGTGCTAGTATCTTTCAAAATTGGCTGGTGTGAAGATGAAGTTTAGTGTGATGTTGTGCCTATACAAGCTGGGCACTTACTGCTTGTAAGGCCTTGGCACTTACTGTTTGGAAGGCCTTGGCAATTTGATAGAAAGGCCATGCATGATGGATACACCAACCAATACATACTTGAGCACAACAAAAGGCGATACACTCTAGCCCCTTTGACTCTGAGCCAAGTATATGAAGATCAAATGAGGTTACAAAGAAAGAGTGAGCAAAAAAGATGGAGTGAAAAAAAAAAAAAAAGAGAGGGAGTGCAGAGAGAATGTTCGGCCAAGGAGGGAAAAAAAGAAAAGAAGGCTGAGAAAAAGGAGAAGGAAAGAGAGAAAATTGAGAGGGCCAAAATTAATACACAACTGGCCATTGAAATAAAAATAGAGTAAAAATTAAATTTTTATGCAAGAGTGAGTGATGTGAAGAAAGCATTGTTTACAAATCAGCCAATGATTGTACTTATGTACAAGGAGGCATTTTTAAACACTAATGAACTTGATTCCACTTTGTCTAGTTCTGTTGTCTCTCTTTTGTAGGAATATGACAATCTCTTTCCTGAAGAAATACTAGTTGGTTTACCACCAATTAGAGGGATTGAACACCAAATTGATTTCATACCCTAGAGCATCTCTTCCAAATTGATCAGCATATAGGACAATTCCCGAGGAGACAAAGGAATTGCAAAGTTAGGTTGAGGTGCTTTTGGAGAAGGGGTACGTAAGAGAAAGCATAAGCTCGTGTGCTGTTCCAATATTATTAGTACCGAAGAAAGACAGGTCCTGGAGGCTATGCGTAGACTATCGAGTAATCAACAACATAACGGTTAAGTATGGCCATCTTATGCGTTTAGATGATATGTTAGATGAATTGCATGGATCTAGCATTTTTTCCAAAATTGATCTGAAAAGTGGTTATCATCATGTTAGAATGAAAGAGGGAGATGAGTGGAAAATAGCATTTAAAACAAAACATGGTTTATATGAGTGGTTAGTTATGCCTTTTGGATTGACTAATGCACTTAGTACTTTCATGAGATTAATGAATCATGTTTTGCGTGCTTTTATTGGAAAATTTGTTGTTGTCTACTTTGATGATATTTTGATTTATAGCAAAAACTTATCTAATCATCTATTGCATTTACAATCTATTTTGGATGTTCTTAAAAAGGAAAAGTTATTTGCTAACCTTAAGAAGTGTACTTTTTGCACCAGTGAGCTTGTGTTTTTAGGTTATGTGGTGAGAACTTAAGGTATATAGGTGGACGAAGAAAAGGTACATGCTATCCAGGAAGTGGCCAAGCCTAACAAGTGTAGGAATAGGTATTAGAGCCATACTTACTCAAGAGGGGCATCCATTGGCTTATTTTAGTGAGAAATTAAGTGGTGCAGCCTTGAACTATCCAACTTAAGACAAAGAGTTGTACGCTTTGGTTCGAGCTTTAGAAATGTGGCAGCACTATCTATGACCTAAGGAGTTCATGATTCACACTGATCATGAGTCCTTAAAGTACTTAAAAGGCCAACAAAAGCTAAACAAGAGACACGCACGATGGCTGGAATTCATTGAAACATTTTCTTATACAAGCAAGTCAAGACCAACATTGTTGCAGATGCGCTTTCTCACAAGTACGCATTGATTTCTACTCTTGATGCTAAATTACTTGGTTTTGAACATATTAAGGAGTTATATGTTTTAGACCATGATTTTGGAGAGAGTTATGCAGCTTGTGAGAAAACAGAGTTTGGAAAGTTCTTTAGGCAAGACGGTTACTTGTTCCGAAAGAATAGGTTGTGCATTCCAAATTGTTCTTTAAGAGATCTATTAGTGAGAGAGTCACATGAAGGAGGACTGATGGGACATTTTGGAGTAGCTAAAACCCTAGCTATTTACAGGAACACTTCTTTTGGCCATACATGAAAATGGATGTTAAGAGAGTTTGTGGTAGATGTGTGATATGTAGGCAAGCTAAATCTCGGGTACATAGCCATGGATTGTACACACCATTTCCTATCCCTGTAGCACCTTGGAATGATATTTTAATGGACTTTGTGTTAGGGCTTCCTAGGTCTAGGCGTGGATCAGATTCTATTTTTGTGGTTGTAGATCGTTTCTCTAAGATGGCACACTTTATCCCTGCAATAAGATTGATAATGCTTCATTAGTTGCTGATTTGTTCTTTAGAGAGATTGTTCAATTACATGGTATGCCTAGGACTATAGTTTCTGATAAAGATGCTAAGTTCTTGAGTTATTTCTGGAAGACTTTGTAGGGTAAGTTAGGAACTAAGTTATTGTTCTCTACTACTTGTCATCCACAGACTGATGGTCAAACAGAAGTAGTGAATAGGACTTTATCTACATTGTTGAGGGCTATCATTACAAAGAACATTAAGTCATGGGAGAAGTGTTTACCACATGTTGAGTTTGCTTATAACTGATCAGTTCATTCTATGTTTGAAATTGTTTATGGTTTTAACCCTTTAACCCCTTTGGATTTATCACCATTACCTGTGTCTGAGCGTGTGAATTTAGATGGACAAAAGAAAGCTGAATTTGTTAAGCAGATTCATGAGAAGACAAGGCTCAATATTGAGAGGCAAACAGAACAATATGCAGCTCAAGCCAACAAGAATAGGCGGCCATTAGTGTTTGAACTGGGAGATTGGGTCTGGTTGCACATGAGGCAAGAACGGTTTCCATCACAATGGAAAAACAAATTATTTCCTCATGGAGATGGACCTTTTTAAGTCCCTAAGCGGAACAATGACAACACCTATAAGCTGGATTTGCTAGGTGAGTATGGTGTTAGTGGTACTTTTAATATTTCATATCTAATTCCTTTTGATGCAGGTGTTGATTTGAGGACAAATCCTTCTCAAGAGGAGGGGAACGATGAAGACACAGCTGCGCAGTGGACACAAGATCCAATAACAGTTCCAGTTGGTCCGGTTACGAGGTCTCGAGCTAAAAGATTCAAAGAAGCACTTAACGGGCTGATTCAAGCTACTCACAAAGAAGTTGCAAACACATTGACCACTGATGGTAAATCAAGAATGGTCCAAGTTATTCAAGTGACATACGAAGTGGACCAGCCATGATTATGGCATATTTCTCAGCACAAAGAACAAGAATCTTGGAGTTTCTTGAAGCTTGAAGATCAGTCTTGAAGAATCTTGAAAGAAAGTGAAGAGTTGATTCCAAGTTCTTGAAAATTGCAAATTAGGGTTTTCTTGTTTGTTATGAACTTAAATAAATCTTATTTTCTTTAATCTTTTGTAATGAGGTTTATGAGCTGATTTGACTTAGTTAAAATTCAGCACAAAAGACTTAGTATTAGGATTTATTTTGGGAAAGTTAGTTAGTTAATTTGTTCTTTAAGGGTAAAATTCGTCAATTGACTTGGTCAACAAGGTGGTTGAATAGTTTTGGGTGGTTAAGAATAGTTTTGAGTCAAATTACTACCTTGCCTTTCATAACCATAATTGGGCGTGTTTTAGAGTTTTAATTCCTTTGGAATTGTTTAGTTTTCAGCCTATTTAAAGGCATTCATTATCAATAAAATTTATATTAGTCGTTTTATTCATTATTGAGAGTATTCTCTTGAGTTCTCCAAGAACAACCAAGAACTGATCAAGATTGAGTCTTGCTACGTTCTACTGACTTATCAAGCGGCTTTTCACCACCGTTTGAGGCATCTGTGACTATACCTAGGTTCTTGCTTTATTATAAGCAACGGGTCGCGGTTTCCACCATCCAAACTTGTTCAAGAAACGATCTTGGAGTCATATATTGCTATCGGGTCTTGTCACAGGTTGGCAAGGTTCATATCAAAAAGTTTATGTCAACTATCATTCATATTACATGTTAAATTATGCTATAAATAAATATTTATAATAGTTATAAAAAGTAAATGTTAGAAGACTCCATTTATGAAAATTTCCCCAAAAAAGTGTAGATGGTAAAAAATGGGGTGTAATTCTTTCTCTATTTGCTTGAAGTTTAACTTGGGCAGCAAGAAGCCCAAAAAAGAGAGGGCATAGAAATGAGCCGGGGCTTATCCTGAATGAGGCCCATTCGCATTGCTCGATAGCGCCGCTTCATTTCTGTTGTGTTTCTGTTCCTGTTAATCTCTTCATAAGGCGGTGCGAGGAAGAAATCGACTTATTAGGGTTAGGGTTTTTGTATTCCTTCGGATTTCTGATTTCTGATTTCTGATTTCGATTGGGTGATAACAACAATGGAGGAAATTACGGAGGGAGTGAACGCCATAAACATAGGCTCAGGTGATACCTATAAGAAGAACCGAATTCAAGTCTCCAACACCAAAAAGCCCTTGTTCTTCTACGTCAATCTCGCCAAGGTTACACCTCTCTCTCTCTCTCTCTCTCTATATATATATATATATATATATATTTATATAGATTTTATGCGGTTCTGTAAATTTCATGAAGTTCTTTATAATGTTATTTCTGGGTTTCTATTTATGCAATTCGTGTGTGCAGAGGTATATGCAACAACACAATGAGGTTGAGCTTTCGGCCCTTGGAATGGGTAATTTTTTCGCTGTTCATTTGTTTGTTTTCATCAGTTCTTGTATTTTATTTTTCCTGGAATAAATGAAGTTAAAAAAATTTGTTCTTTATCTGACCTGGATTTTTAGATTTTTCCATGCTTAATAAGAATATAATGCTTTGTTGTTTAATTTTTTTCTTAGGACCAATTAATTTTTGCTCCGTAGTAGCTTTTTTTTTTTTCGGTTATTAGCGTTATTAATCCTCGAATTACAACTATTTTGTCACTTTTGGTCTCTGAACTTTGAATTTTAACAAAGTACTTTCCAAATTTTTGTCTTTTTTTTTCCTTGACCGATTTGGTTCCTAGCACTAAAATTGACGAAGGACCTCTAAAACTTCACACGCAGATGATTGCAAACGAGTCACGTAGTAAATGAAAATTTTGCAAACTTGTTAACTGTGTTTAAAAACCCTAAAAACTAGAACATTTTGCATTCAGTATAACTATTTCTGTAAAACTTTTATTTACTATGCGACTGGGACGTGATTACCTCTGAGAAATTTTTCAGTACTCATTTGCAATTTTAGTATCGGGGACTAAAACTAACAAAAATTCAAAGTTAGGAGTAATTTGTCAAGATCAGAAGATCAAGAACCAAAGTGACACAATGCTCTTAATTTAGATAATAGTGCTAATAATCCTTTTTTAATCATTACTAGCTTCTTTCAATCTTGATTTATTTGGAGCAAACGTGTTCTTGTTATTAGTTTTTACAACTTTTTTAGAACAAAAACCATGGAAGACAATTCGGTAATGTGTTTATCTTTGCACTTTTGCAGCTATTGCCACGGTTGTCACTGTTGCAGAAATTCTGAAAAACAATGGATTAGCTGTTGAGAAGAGTAAGCTCTTCGTACCTTTTTTTTTTTTCTTTTTATCTCCTGTTTCTTAATGAACCGGTGGCTATTGGTGCTTAAAGATAACTTTAAATTTTCTCAGAAATCATGACCTCAACTGTTGACATGAAAGATGACGCAAGAGGCCGACCAATCCAAAAGGCCAAGGTAATTGATGATACAAATACGATTTGAATATATTTCTTTTATACAGCATACACACGACCATGTGATGTCGCCTTTAGCTAATTATAAAAGGTTTCTTTGTTATTGAATGTGTGGGTGATGATTTTACACATTTTCTCCTTGTATGGATCTTACTAACCCACTAGGCTTCCTTTGTGGGTGTTTTTCAAATTGGATATGTGTCATATAGTCAGTAAAGTTTAGTTTCCGAAGTATCATCTAATTTTGTAGATACAAGTCTCTAATTTTGTATTAATCTTTTAATTTCTTCGTATTGATATGTTATAGAGAGGTTGTATCCTACCACTTTTCTTAACATTGTTTCAACATTTGACCTCTTATGATAAATCGTTTTTTTATTTATTTCACCCTCAGATTGAGATAGTGCTGGGAAAGACTGAAAATTTCGATGAACTGATGGCAGCGGCTGCAGAGGAAAGAGAAGCTGCAGAGGCTGAAGAGCAGAGTTGAATGGTTCTTATTTAGTCTGTGGGTTTTGCTTGTTTTATTATCAGAGATCCTTATTATTCTTTTTGTTGATTATAGGCGTAGGCTTTGAGTTGTTGTTGCCACATGATTTTGATAAACATTTAAGGTTTTAGGAGCTTAGATTCAAAGTCACTTTTCTATTCGAGATTAAATTTTGTTATTTCTGATCTTTGGCTTCAGATTCTCTGTATGCTGATTTTACGTTGCCTTTTTGGTATGGTTGGGTTCGTAATCTTTGTCTCGTGTTCTATGAATGTATCGTGATTCATTTTCCTTTTGCCTATTCACTATGAGCGTAGAAATCAAATGTCATTCAATATTCATTCATAATTCACCTCCTTTTATGCTTGAGTAATTCCATTAGGGTTTTTTTTTTTAAAAAAAAAAAAATCGGATTCGGTAAGAAATTCATAGTATGTATAGGGGGATTATTCTACTTAAATGTCTATTACACGTTTTTCCCTCGCAAGGGAAACTTTTGAGGAAAAAATAGTCCCATTTCTAAAGAAATAGCTCTATTGATTATTTTTATTATTATTATTATTATTATTATTTTGAAATAAAAAGCTCTTCTGAATTTTGTTCCTCAGAAAATTATAAGGGCCAGAAATGTTGGTGAGATTTGCAAAATTGTGACTTTTAAACAAAGATTAGAGGCCAGCTCGAAATTGGGTATTTGATTCGTGGGATTGGACAGAAGCTCCACTGAAGAATAACCTTTTTCAGTATCATTTTGCGTTCCTATAACAATCGGCTATAAAATTAATGCAAGCATCAACATTTTACAGCTAAATTACCTTAAAAAATATAGTTTATGGCTAAATTTAACTCTCCCCAGCAAACTGTTGGACCATTATGAATCGCAAAATTCTCCAACAAATCTTTCGTATTTTCCGCGGAGTTTCATCAACAATTAACCTAAGCGCACCAATGTAAACCAAAACAGAACTTCCACCAGCACCATAATGAATTTTTTCTGTCTTTTCTGAATTAACATGTCAGTTCAAGATCTAATCTTTCTCACAAATCAAGAAGTGGGTGATAAAAAAAATGTGCTCATTTTGGTGTTACATTTACACTCCCTCTTTTTTCTCTATCATTACCCTCTTGCATGCCTCATAGCACATGAAAGACATCCCTGCAGCAGGCACCAGCTTCATGCAGCTAGGGCCTAATCCTCTGTACAGACCTGGAATTCCCTCTCTTTCAAGTATGCTCAAAAGGGCATGAAGCATGTTCTTGTACTGCCGCCCGCTGAAGGCTCCGGCCTGCATTTGCTTCCGCGCCACCTCGAGCGGGAAAGTTGTGCAACTCGAAACCGCAGCAGCTGCCGAACCCATCAAGAGTGTCGTAACATTTCCGATTTCCTCCTGACCGAAGGCTTTCTTGTAAGCTTTTCTTAGTGTGTCATAAGCAAAATAGTTGGTGGCAGCGTAAGGGATTACTCCAATCAGACTTGGGACAAGTCCTCTATATAGCTCTGCCGCTCCCTCATCTCTGACGATCTTTATCAAGGCGTGCAACGAGTTCTTATACACTCCTCTCTAAAAATGAAGAATATCTATTAGTAATGGTTTTATGGGAATGTAACAGTGATTAGTTTATATTTTTGGGACTATTCAAGAGCTTACTTGAACAGTTAGTCTGGTTTTTAGCAGCTCAAGGGGGTAAGTACAGAAAGTTGAGCTGAATCCAGCAACAGCACCTGCAATTAAAGAGGCAGGGACAGGGATTTTGTTGTCCACTCCGCATTTTGGAGTCAAGAACTTCTTAACTGTATCGTAAGCAAATAACTGCAGAAAGAAACCAGTCAAATTATGTTTAGAAAAGAAAATAAGTAAATAAATAAGAGTAAACATTTTGTGTGTAGTTTGAAGTAAACATTCAAACTTCATCATACGACAATTGGCAATATCATCATCCAAATGTGCAAAGAAATAAGAGTCTTGATTTCACACCTCAATTGCCTTGTTTGGTGCAACTCTGATCACATTAACCAGATTACCCCTATACAAGCCTTTCCATCCTTCAGTTTTCATGATAGAATGGAACACTTCAGCCGCGGATTGTCCACAGCTTCCCACCATCAAATGTGTCTTTATCGTCTCCAATGGAGCGACTGCACTGCGTGACACTGCGCCTGCAATCCCTCCACTCATCAACCTCCTTAATGATTCATTTCCAATCTTGATTCTCAGTTTTAGGCCATCCCTTTTCATCCTTTTCACCACCACAACATCTTCTTCTCCAACTTCCAATGTTTTTCCTCTCACCACCTCTGGAGCCAATCTAATTTGATAACTGGATTCAGGAATCGACACATACTTCATGTACGACTTGGCATTCGGAAGTTTCTGTCTACTGCCACTAGGATTTGGAGGATTCAGTGAAATCCCGAATCCCATTCCCACTCGACCGACACTTGCGAATAAGCCGCCAGTGCTGTAACTTCTCTCATTTGAACTCAATTGATGAATGTTAATCACACAACTAGTGAATGTCACAGCTTTGTTCTCAAGTTCAACATCTAGAGATTTTCTTCTACCCATTAGTCCCAAGCTTGAAATCGAGCTATTTTCTCCGGTTTCAATGTTTTCAGATTAACTTTTAGTCTGCATAATCGTACAATTAGCAAAGTGGAAGCTTTAAGCCAAAAATTCCTTTGTTTGAACCAATGGAGAGCATTGAACCTTGGGGAGAGGAAAAAAAAAAAGAATCTTTTGTGGAATATGAGCAGCTAAACCTAACAGTATAGAAAATAGAGAACAAGGGTACAAGAGAAATTAGATAAACCTGGAGATTACCACTTGGTCATGATGAATAAAGCCACAAAACACCCTCCATTTCTCCATCCCTTCCTCTCTCTCTGTCTCTCTAGTCATAGAAGAGCAGAGCAGGGATGGCATATCTTCAAAAAGTTATGTTTTCTGCGTTGTGTTGCTCCTTTTTTGTCCTCTTGAGATGCTATTACTTCCTTAAGGTTTAAGTGGTTGAAAGTTGAGCAACATTTTTTTTATAGTTTTTGCCTGTTTGTTGTATCTTAAGGCTGAAAATGGCATCAATATATATGTGTATGTACACATATTTAGAAAGCTAAACTGTTAAATGAGTGGTGGTTTGTAGCATCTTCGTTTATTTATTAGACGAAATATCTGTCATAGATTCTAGGGTCAGAAATTTTTATACTGTTTAGTTGAGTACTTCTTGCAATTGGAGCCATAAGAATGAGATAAAATGCATACTTTGTCGTAAACCCCAAGAGGGCTCTCCAAAATGATTTTCTACCATAGGAAGAATGAGATCTTTCTTTTCTTTTCAGTTTCTTTTTCTTTTTTAAGCTCTTTATCACCACATGTTAATAAAGGCAACTTGCCAACTTCAACGGACTGAGTTAAGCCAAGACGTACAAGGAAAATGGTTTGAAATCCATTTTCATTCTCACACCCAGATGAAAGACTATGCTACTTAGCATGAAAAAACCAAAGGATGTCAGTTTTCGTCTTATTTAGCGTCTGTTTAGGATTACAATTAAAACTGTTTTTATGGTTAGAACTATTATTTAAAGTTTGTTAGAAAAACTACTTTAGAAAAACGGTTCCGACCATAAGAAAACAGCTCTAACCCTTTTTGCCAAACAACCTCTTTTAGAATGTTTTAAGACGAATTGGAAATTTATGCATAGGCTAACCGGCTAATGGCCTATCTTCTCCTGCCAAACCTTTCACCAGGAGCTCAAATGATCCCTAAGAGCTAGCAGTTACATCCAATAACGGGTGATTTAGAAGGATACCACTTTCGCCAAGTTAGATTTCAAACATGAATACCCAACTTCAAAAGTAAGATAGCCCAATTCAAGCTAAGTTTAAAGTACATCTAAACAACTTCAAAAGTGTCATCTAGTCTAAATATCGTGGGTGTCTGGCACACTGCACATTTGCACCTTGTTCTCTTCCAGTCTAGAAAATTACCCTCTAAATTTTTAAGTTTCATAAATTCTCCTTAATTTATAGGGTATTTAAGAATCTTAGTTTAAACTAGTAGTTTCAAACATTGTAACAATAGAGAGCTTTACGTTGTATTTTATTTTTGCTTTACATTATAATAATAAAAACTTTACACTGTTTAAGTTCAAATGCAATTGATTGAACCAATTCTCCAAACACGTGCGAAACAAAATACTCCAAAATGCCCAAATCAATGTTAAAATCTAAACTAAAAATGCTTTTATACATTTGCAAGAGATTGTTAGAGAAAGATCCTTAAATTTTAGAAGATGATCAGATTATGATCATTCATTCGTGTGTATACAACAAGTTTTCTCCAAAATTTTAACTAATTTTTTTTTAGCACTCTAATATATTTTATTATGCTCAAAAATAATTTTCCACAGTCAAAAAAATCTTTTCAAAGGTCAACTTACCAATTCAATCAAAGTTCACAGGCAAAAAAGCCGTAAATCAATTTTGAGAACTTGATTTGAACAAGGAAAAAAGATTACTTCAGTGTGTTTTTTACAAAATTTAAATTATTAAAATATTTTTAAATATAATTCAAACTAAGTTTATTAAACATACATAATATAAAAAACTTTACAACAACGTAGCTCACTTTTTTTTTTTACACGGTCTGACGTCCAAATAACAAAGTTATTTATGACTACAAGCATGACATTACGGCGAGCGATACCAAGTCAATTGGTAGTCCTCACCCTAACAGGCAATCCACCATTCATTCTAAGAGTAAGCGCCATAACATACCCTGGACACTTGTCTTTATCCAATACCTCGATCTCAAACCCCTCAAACACAGAAGCTACAATCGACTTCATCTGAATATAAGCCATTTCTTTTCCAAGACACATTCTCGGCCCGCCGTGAAACACCGGGAACTTGAAAGGATTCTCTTGCCGGCAAACGCCATCTTCGAGCCACCTTTCCGGCCGAAACTCTTCGCAATCCATTCCCCAAACTCCCTCAATCCTCCCCATTGCATAACTGTTGTACATCACTAGCCAATTTTTACCAACAAACGTGCCATCCGGCATTACGTCATCTTTTAAACATTCCTTTGTATCGACCGGCACCGGAGGGTACAGTCTCATGGACTCCGATATGGCAGCTTGCAAATAATGCATGTCTCGGATGTCGTCGATGCTAAAAATCTCGCCACTATTTCTCATAGTTCGAATCCGAATTTCTTTAAGCTCGTCGGAGATTTTATGTCGTATGTCTGGTCGTGAAGCCAAGGCCCAAAAGAGCCATGTCAAAGCCGAAGATGTCGTATCTCGCCCGGCCAAGATGAAGCTAATTGCTATGTCTCGGAGGAACTCCGCCGAGTTCTCGTCGTTCTTGATAAATCGGGAAAGTAAATCCTCTGTGTTTCCTTCTACTCTAGTTTCCAGTCTCGACCGTACGATTCCGTCTGCAAATTTATGGACGGCAGAGATTGATTCTCTTAAGCGTCGTTCTGATCCAAGGTTGAAGAATCTCTTCAGCTTCCACAGAGAAGGAATAGCGTAGAAGAACCTTCCACAACTAAGCGTTGCTGCTTCTTCAAAAGCCCTCATGAAGTCGCCGCCGTCGCCCTCACCGGCGCCGGAGATTTCATCACTTGTGAGACAACCCGGGTCGAAATTGAAAGCCAACTTGCAGACATTATCAAAGGCAAATCTCTCGAAAATGTCTTGTAGATTTATAACCTGACCCGTTTCAGAGGCTCTCTCCAGAACAGGAACCAGCCTCGTCTGAATCTCGACAACCACGTTTCGCACGATGAAGTTTCGGAGCGACTTCGTGTTGAACTCGTAGCTCGCCGTCTTCCTCTGTTGCCTCCAGAGCTCACCGTCAGAGTTGAAGATTCCTCCGCCGAGAAAATCGGAGAGGATGGTGGTGAATCTGTCGCCTTTCGGGTAGTTCTCGAAGTTGGTCTTCAGCATGTGCTCGACGTTTAGAGGGTTGGCAGTGATGATGCCGTTGAAGTTGTACGGACGGTGGAAAACTGCTGTGTTGGTGGGGCATTTGGTGGCGAGGATTTCGGTGCTCCATTGGAGGAACCTGTGGCGGTTGGTTAAGAATTCCGGCAGGGCTCCGACAATTGGGTAGTTTTTTATGCCTGTTTTGGGTAGCCGTTTTTTGAAGGTTGAGTACTGAAAGTAGAAGGAAACTGAAAGGAGACAGATAAGGAGAAGCAGAAAGAGAGATTCGAGAGTAAAGAGCTCCATGGTCGGAAAGAAGATATCTTATCAATGTGTTTTGGTTTAATCGCTTTTTTCAATTAGACTTTATAATGTGGACAAGGCAAGCAACTGGCAGCATTTAATGTTATAAGAATCTGATAAATCACGTGTCTTTTCAAAATAATTACTTTTGTTTTTTTTAAGAAAACTTTTTTTTTTTTTCCACCGGCCCACCGAAAGGCCGGGCCACAACCTAATCGACATGCATAGCATTGTCCTTACGAGGCTTACCTCATTAAGAGAATCGGGCTACAGTTTAGTCAAGTCAAGATGTATAGCATTGTTTTTGTAGGACCTATCTTATTGAGAGGGTTGAACTATAGCTGATCAGATGTATAACATTGCTCTTTTCTTAAATAGTTAAATGGCAGTTTTTATTACTTAATAAAAAATATTTTTTGTCTCGCTCGAGCTTAGGCCCGTATATGTCACATGGATGGGCCCACTATATTGGTCTCATAATATGACTCACTTGGTGTGACCCACCTATGTAAAAGACACAAGTTAAAACCCGCTCAAGATAAATAGAACTACCCTTACTTAATAAATATGCAAAACAAGTACTAGTAAGTCTTGTTAGCTAAGATAAGCTATTAAAAAAGAGTTGCAGTTACTGGTTATTGTCAAGGATTTAGAAATGTGTCGACTGTTTAGTTAAGTGGTAGGAATCATAAATTTAATTATAAACAATACAAAATTTTTATATATTATATTAACAATAAAAAATTACTATAATATACAATAATAATAAAAAAAATTATTACAATATAAAACTTTTATATATTTAAAAAAATAATTTTAATCAATTATTTTTATCACTTTTTCAAACACTACAGTGATGTGAGAGGAAGAAATGTTACTATAATGTATTTACGTCATTGTTTACAAGGTAAATATTTCTTATTTATATAGTAAATAAGTTATTTATATTATAAATTTGACATTTATCACAAATATTTTGAAAACCTAATATTTACTTTAAAAATTTCAAAAATTATCCTTGTTCTCCCTAAATCAATTCTATCTTATACTTGTAAAATCAATTCTATCTTATACTTGTAAAACTTATCATCTTATTTTTTTATTGATAAGCACACCCAAGAACAATTCTGTCTCTTTTAAATATACTATTTAGGCGCACACACATGCTATATTCTTTTTTTATTAATTTTTGATCTATATATAAAAAGTCACAAGTATAAAAGTTTACTTAAAAATACAAATAATTTATTTATCGTCGAGATGTTTGATCTATAGGAGTTTGCTTAAATAATATAGAGAACATTTATAGCTGGGAAAGACGGTGAAAATTACTATGGCTAGCAAAAGCCTTTTTATCAATGTCACAAAGAGGATCGTTAATAAAGGGAGATAACATGGGGAGGAAATTTATAAGAACAAGAGATCGAAGATGTGCTGTAGAGTGTTTGAAAGAACGGATCTAACTATTGTTTTAAACTATGAATAATATAAAACTCTTATATGCTATAATAAAAAACTACAATGTAAAGCTTTTACGTGTTACAGTTTCAAACTCAAATTGATAGTTTAACCACTCTTCTGAACACTCTATTAATCACAGACATAGAGTTTGATCTTGCATAATGTTTTAAAGAAGTCTTAGAGTTGCAGATAGCTAACTAATCAATAAAGTAGATCCCTTACAAGCTATTGTCAATATAGGCAACTTGAAAATTCAACAAGGGCCCAAACACAAAGCAGAGGTGTAGGATTCCTGGCACAAAGCGCTGGCCGTTCAACATGAGCTT
The DNA here is from genome assembly GCA_025403435.1 of Artocarpus heterophyllus. NCBI lineage: Eukaryota > Viridiplantae > Streptophyta > Magnoliopsida > Rosales > Moraceae > Artocarpus > Artocarpus heterophyllus. The sequence continues at coordinate 18,953,961 of CM046332.1, read as the reverse complement.
AGCTTATTTGTTTAGGACTTTAGTGAAACCACACGGTAAAAAATAATTATCAATCAAATAGCATGAGAAGCAGCTTTAACATTGCAATCCACAGCCGCTGGGGTTAGCCCAGCAGTGAGGCAGGGGTAAATGATTAGGTCTCAAGTTCGATCCTTGAAAAATGTAAAATAAAATTTAGTAGAACAGATTTGGGGCACATGGAATGCATTAAATACCCAAAAAAAAAAAATTGCAATCCAAATTTGGTTATTTTACAAACACGAATGCATAAACAATATAAACAAATTATATTGAACAATATCTTTGTGGTGCCCTTAATGCTCGCATACAAATTTAGCCAATAATAACGTGTTTGCATTGCATCATAATTATTAGTAGGATGACTAATTTTTATTAACTTCACTTTGAGTTATTTAGTGCAACGTTATAATGCCTGCTGTTTTTCTTTAATGGATAATAACAATCTTATGTGACAATATAAATAAGAGTTATGACTTAGAAGCATATTTTTGTGTGATATTTAATATGATTTTTATGATTATAAAGTTTATTATAAACTAATGATTTTGCAATAGATGGTCCAGAGAAGCTCCAACAACACAAAATGCTAGACTACTAGTGTATAATTATTGTGATTTATTCATATCATATCCTTGTGTTAAGACTAACTTTTTCTGCAGATAGTTAGTTAACTGAATACTTTGGATACTCTGTTCGGGCTAAACGAGGAAAAAAAACCGTTCAAGGTAAGTAAATATCGAATGTATTTGAAAGTTGCAGTCATATGAAATTTTAATAGTATATATTTAGAAATAAACTACTTGTCTATAAATAAAGTTTTATTGCATGGGAATATTAATTAATTATTAAAAAAATTAAGCTGAAATTCCTAAGTAAATAATTAAATAATACTTACATGTTTGGGTTTTCCTATTGAATATTTAAGAGATAATAATGAAAATTAACAATTTCTATAATGTCCGTAAAGGAGCGTTACAAGTGTGAAGTCCCGGTCTGCTTGATTTAAAAGCTCAATGTGCTAAACAAAAAATGTTATTTAAGAATAACATTGTAGCTCAATGTGTTGTTGATAAAACTTTATATTGTTGCTTAGTATAATTTTTTTTCATTAGTATAAAAAAGAAAAAAAGAAATAGAAATCTGACAGCGTGTAGCTTAAGTCAGTCACTTATTTGCTTGTTATGCACATGTGTATATAAACACACCACACACACTTCCAAACATCTTCCACTGCTCAAACTTTTTTTTTTTTTCATTAATTCGACCTTTGAGTCATATATATTTCAAGATTAAAAAAAAAAAAAAAAAACCCTAAGTTCTTGGGCTCTGTAAAGTGTGCTTCTTTCCTTCACAATCTAAAGGTGAGTTTTCTTTTATATATATACGAGTAGTATATATATGTGTGTGTATATATATATCCTTCATCAGAGTTTCATAAAAGAAAGATGATTAACTAAAATCAGTTTCTTTTTTGCTTGGTGTAAGAATTACAATTGATAATATATACAGGATTATTGTAGTAATTGGTTGATATCAATGTTTTGTGTCATTATATGATTATTTTTGTTGATAGTGGTATCACAGTTTTTTCTAATATCGTAGTTTCATTATTTCATATATATATATATATATATAATGTTTGCTGATTGTAAGTTTGTGTTTAGTCTATTGATAAATTTATACGTACACGAGAAAGACAATTCTTGTTTGTCATGGTATTGTGACACCCGTTATTCTCCTAACGGGTATTGAGGTAATTAAATTAATTTTTAGTGTATAAAAAAAAAATTGCTTCATTTAAATTTATTTTATAATATTTATTTTTATCTATTTTTAAATTTTCTAAAATTCTCCTATATTTATTTAGTATGATTACTAAAAAGCCTTAGACCTTCTAATAAATCTCAAAAATGTCATATTGGCATTATGTGTGTTAAAGTCTTTAGATGAGACATAAGGATATCTTTTGCAACTACTCTTGACCCTCATTTTCTTTATTTCCTTCGTGACATGCTGAAGCATGTCTCCTCTATAATTGTTTCTATCACTTCTCTTCAAAGACTTCATCTTTTCTTCCTTTCTCTTCCACGGTTCCCACACTCTTCTTCTCATTTCTTTGCTGAAGCAAAATACTTAGAGAACTTCTTCAAGGCAGCCATAAAAATCAGCCACCATCACCTCCATTTGAGCAAGAATTTCAGTCATACCGAACTAAAGGAACCTGTTTTGAAGCCATTTCAAGCTTCCAACTAACCATAATCCGAGGTTAGAATCTTATGAACAAATTTAGTCTTTCATTTATAAATTTTCTTTTATACTAAAGGATTATTCAAATTTGCGTTCTTAAACCTAAGTATATGTTTGTTGCTATTTTGGAGCATATGTATGAAGTCTAAGTGTATATGCCCTAGACAGAAAATTTATATTGTTAAACTTTATAATACCTCTATGGGCAGTGGTTATTTCTTGAAATTCTAAGATTAAATTAAAATAAATTTTATGAATGTAGTTGTATGTTGTGCTTTAGTTTTAATTGTCCTTATGCACGCCTTAGGATCAAGGGAGTATGGAGCTAACGTTAACTGATTCCAGGATTAAAAGATTGTTGATAAGCTTGAAAGGTAGGGATTCTATTACTCATTTTTGTGAGGTTTTTATAGAATTAAAATTGATTGTTTTGCCGCAATATATATATATCTATGTTGAACTGATATTATATGAGTATCACATATGAAACTATGACATGGACTCGTCTTGTATTGTACGGCGAGGAACATAATGAATTGACATATGTTATAAATTGAGAAGCATGGTTAGGAAAACTGACTCTATTAATAATGATTTAATATAGAGAAATGGTGAGACATGAAGAGGGCGGCGGTTACGTCCTTGGGCATGAATACCCAAAAAGGTAAAATAGGGGGAAGGTGATGACGCTTCCTTGGGTTGAAAGTCCCAGAACACACTGTACAGGAATTGATTTGGTGAGGACTCGGGGCTTGATGTCCCCTCACCGGAACACCCTTGGAATGTTTATAGGGTGATCAAGTGCGCCCATTTGGGTTTCGATGAGTTGAGTGATACTCAATTTAACATGGATACCTAGGAACAATGATGATTGGTAATATTTGTATAAATGTGTAATTATGACACTTGGTAATGATTAACTACGGTATCCATAAGATGTGATCATAATAAACCTCATAATCTGAAATATGATGTGACTTACTAACCATGCAGATTTTAATGTGGTAATGATAGAGGTGAGTAATGGCTTTCTCTACTGAGCATAGTGTCGCTCATTCCCTTATGTTTATATCTTTTCAGGACTCACTAAGTGTGAGGTGGCTACGAGAAATATAGTTGAGGAAGCGATGTAACTATATTACATTGGGACTGCTCAATTGTAAAGAATGTTCTTCATGATAATGTAAGCATCAATTGTTACTTTCTGTGACTGTAATTATAATGTGTTGAGGGTTAAAATGATGATGACAACAGTTTATATTATTAAATTTAAGGTGCTACATTAAAACTGTGGTTTATTTGTCGTTTATATTTTTATTTTTGAGTTGAGAGTTTTCATTTAAGTCCCGGGCAAATTTTATTTTTAAGGTTTTACTTTTATTATTTATTTTTATTTTATCTCATTAAAAACTGTTAACCCCCATATAGGGGCGTTACAGAATTTTTGGTATCAGAGCCTAGGTTCGGTTAACCTAGGGAGTGTAGCACCACTTTAAAAAAATATATTTTTGAGATGGTTTTGAAGCTGAATTTTCATTGTCATCATCAAAATGAACCTTCACATTGATTTATACAGTCTAGAAGGATGTAACATGGAAAGGCCATAGAATGAAAATATCAATAGTTATATGAGTACAATAATTATATAGAAGGAAAGTATTAATAGTTATAAGGGAATGATAATTATATGGAATGAGTTTATAAGTAGAATGCTTATGAGAGATTCGTATAATATTTGGATCTATAAGCATATCTAATTCGTATAAACGATGAGAAATTCGTATAGATAAGAGGATTTAAAAGCCTTTTGTCTCGTGAAAAACAATAAGAAATATAAGGCTTGATTTATTGATTTTAAAGTTTGACATAGATATGCCAATTTTTTTTTCGTAATTGATTCAAACCTAAGTAATGATTATGTGTGGATTCGATGGAGCACATAAGTGTCAATAACTTTTCTTGAAAGTTCTATTTATTTGAGGAATATGATATAAGTTGGGAATCATGGTATTGAATCTTGAGAGAGATAAATGTTAGACTTTTGGTCTGTTGAGACTGTGTCAAGTCTAGAATGCATGAATCTCAAAATTGGAATATTTCGTTACGTACATTGTATTTAAGTGTATCAGTGAATCTTTTGGTTACCTAAGGTTTTGTTATATGAGGAAATTATATATTGTATGAGTAGAATTGTGGGGATTGTAGATGTTCTTAAGTAGTAACATCTAGTGTCTTTGTTCATTGATATGATCTACGTTGAAAGACGTAAATCGTATTGATTTCAAGGTTAGTCACATTCTAAACCCTTGGTAGTAATGATGATGAATCCATTGATAGATGTTGAGTATTATCAATAACATATGGGTGTATGTATTGTTCAATAAGGTTTTGATTAAAACAAAATTATTTGAGTTGCTGGAAGATTGTGTTGTTATGAAATGATTTTAAATATCATTCAGGAAGATCCTTGTTGTCGTTAAATTAGATTTGTTGTTTATAGTTAACTTTATCTATAGTGGGCTTTGAATTGGGTTTAAGATTCATACGAATTGGTTTTCAATTTTATGTTTGTTATTTAACTCGTTCTAAATGTGTTAAGGCCGAAACAACTTGACCATTTTCAACTAAGAACATTTGGGCCTAGTTTAAATCTTAAATCAGTTTGATTCACACTGTCTCTCCCACGTGGTCTCTATACGTGTCATATACAGTGGTTTAATCATTGTTTACATATACGTTTACTGTGCATAAGAGTTTATTTCTCCGAGTTCACTTTTTCTCTCTTAATTTGTTATTTTCTCTCTAAATCGCAAATCCTCTTCTTTTTCATTAAAAATTCTTCTTTTCCTCTAAAAGAAGAAGGAATTCTAGGATTCTGCAATTTACTATCTTAATTTTTCCTTTCTATTTACTCTTCTTTCATCTCATCATGGACCCAAAGTACCAACATCTGAGAAAGTATTTCCCATCACTCTCCCAAAAGATTCTCAAAAAGAAATATAAGGCTAGAATTACTCGGTTGTGGATTCTTATGCGTTTTGGCATCCCTTGTGATGTGAGAATGTTGATAGAGGGGAAAATCCGTCCGAGTGACTTTAGTCAAGATGTCGGTTTACCAGGAACAGGTACCAGTCGTAGTGCAATGAAAAGAAGAGCTCGTGCCATCGTGGTCACTTGTAACAAATGTGGAAGACAAAATTGTAACGGTAAATGTACTTCACCTGGTTATATGTCTACGACTAGAGAGGATAAAATAAGGTTTTGTAGGAATGGACTTTCAAAGGAGAACTTGGATAGTATCCATCCTCCTCTCCACGGTCACCCTAGTGGATATGTTCAAGGAGCTATTTTTAAACTTTGGCCTAAATTTTATACAGAAAGACAACGCCTTAGGAATATGGTATTTCTAGATCCTGTTTGCCAAGCCATAAGAAAACTGGATGGGGAATAAGTCATCACTCTATAAAGGTTATTTAGTCTTTACTTATTTGAAGCAGTTTTAGCTGATGTTCAACAGTTTGTGTTTTTCTTTTACTCAGAATATTTGCTTTTGTGTTTGAAATAATTGTGATTATTAGATTGATACAGTAAGTGTTAATATCTTATTTAATTTATGATTTTCTTAAATATATATATAATAAAATATATTATCTTATCAGACACGTCACATACAGTACAGTAATATGTTTGAATTTTGAAAAGCTTATCCAGATATTTCAAGATTTGTGTCTCAAATTTCAAAAGTTCTACAGTATTTGTCGTTTATATTAAATTTCTAGACTTGGTGTATATTTGTCAAAAAGTCTACAGTTGTGTCAAGAGGGTCTTTTGTCAAATTGTTCTCAATTGTCAAAAGTTATACAATTAGAGTCTAATCTTTTTCAAAAAGTGAATCAGATTTTCTGTAAACTATCAATCACCTTATCTTACTTTCTTATCCGCACAAGATTTTGTTTAAATCTTTGGATTACTTTTTCATTACCTACTCGTCTATCTCTTTAGCCCTTTTTGTATATTTCTCATCTTTAAAATCTCATGTAGAACCCGAAGTCTAAGTGGAGCAGACATTAGGCAACCACTTCTATAAACCAAATATGTCTACCTCCCAGTCCACGAAGAAAATAAAGAATGTCTGTGTCTTTTGTGGTTCCAGCCTTGGAAAAGATAAAGCTTATTTAGAAGCTGCAAATCACTTAGGGCAAGTCCTAGCACGCAAGAAGATTAACATAATCTATGGGGGTGGTAGTATAAAAATGATGGTAAATATGACACTAGCAGCTAGGTCTAGCGACGCTACTGATGTAAGAATTTGGCCTCATATTCCAGTTGAAGGAAACCTTTGTAAGGAAGCCATAGGTAAGGGAGAAGGAGTTAGGAGTATCCCTAAAAATTTTAAAGACATAATCTATAATTCTGATGCTTTTATAGCATTACCTGGTGGTCTAGGTACTCTTGAGGAAATATTTATAGTTGCTTGTGGGCAATTGTTGGGCTTTTATTCCAAACCTTTGGGACTGCTGAATGTAAAGGGTTTTTATGACGGTCTTTTGAAATTTCTAGATTACGCTGTGGAAGAAAACATCACTACAGAATCGGAGAGACAAATCTTTGTTACTGCTTCAACAGCTGAGGAATTGATAGATAAAATGCAAATCATACATCCAGAATCCGACACTGCAACATCCAAGCTTGAATGGGAAAGGGAAAGCCGGGAGCGGCCAATTGATTTGAATCTCCATCTGTAATCTTTTTGTTTTATCTTTGGCATGTAGGCATGTGTGTCCGTATTTCGTGTGTTACGAATAACCGTTTGCCTTGTATTCTGTGTTTCTTGTGGTACGTCGTTGTGACACCCGTTATTCTCCTAACGGGTATTGAGGTAATTAAATTAATTTTTAATGTATAAAAAAAAAATTGCTTCATTTAAATTTATTTTATAATATTTATTTTTATCTATTTTTAAGTTTTGTAAAATTCTCCTATATTTATTTAGTATGATTACTAAAAAGCCTTAGAACTTCTAATAAATCTCAAAAATGTCATATTGGCATTATGTGTGTTAAAGTCTTTAGATGAGACATAAGGATATCTTTTCCAACTACTCTTGACCCTCATTTTCTTTATTTCCTCCGTGACATGCTTCAACATGTCCCCTCTATAATTGTTTCTATCACTTCTCTTCAAAGACTTCATCTTTTCTTCCTTTCTCTTCCACGGTTCCCACACTCTTCTTCTTATTTCTTTGCTGAAGCAAAATACTTAGAGAACTTCTTCAAGGCAGCCATAAAAATCAGCCACGATCACCTCCATTTGAGCAAGAATTTCAGTCATACCGAAGTAAAGGAACCTGTTTTGAAGCCATTTCAAGCTTCCAACTAACCATAATCCGAGGTTAGAATCTTATGAACAAATTTAGTCTTTCATTTATAAATTTTCTTTTATACTAAAGGATTATTCAAATTTGCGTTCTTAAACCTAAGTATATGTTTGTTGCTATTTTGGAGCATATGTATGAAGTCTAAGTGTATATGCCCTAGACAGAAAATTTATATTGTTAAACTTTGTAATACCTCTATGGGCAGTGGTTATTTCTTGAAATTCTAAGATTAAATTAAAATGAATTTTATGAATGTAGTTGTATATTGTGCTTTAGTTTTAATTGTCCTTATGCACGCCTTAGGATCAAGGGAGTATGGAGCTAACGTTAACTGATTCCATGATTAAGAGACTGTTGATAAGCTTGAAAGGTAGGGATTCTATTACTCATCTTTTGTGAGGTTTTTATAGAATTAAAATTGATTGTTTTACCGCAATATATATATATCTATGTTGAACTGATATTATATGTGTATCACATATGAAACTATGACATGGACTCGTCTTGTATTGTACGGCGAGGAACATAATGAATTGACACATGTTATAAATTGAGAAGCATGGTTAGGAAAATTAACTCTATTAATAATGATTTAATATAGAGAAATTGTGAGACATGAAAAGGGCGACGGTTACGTCCTTGGGCATGAATACCCTAAAAGGTAAAGTAGGGGGAAGGCGATGACGCTTCCTTGGGTTGAAAGTCCCAGAACACACTGTACAGGAATCGATTTGGTGAGGACTCGGGGCTTGATGTCCCCTCACCGGAACACCCTTGGAATGTTTATAGGGTGATCAAGTGCGCCCATTTGGGTTTCGATGAGTTGAGTGATACTCAATTTAACATGGATACCTAGGAACAATGATGATTGGTAATATTTGTATAAATGTGTAATTATGACACTTGGTAATGATTAACTACGGTATCCATAAGATGTGATCATAATAAACCTCATAATCTGGAATATGATGTAACTTACTAACCATGCAGGTTTTAATGTGGTAATGATAAAAACCTAAAGGTGAGTAATGGCTTTCTCTACTGAGCATAGTGTTGCTCATACCCTTATGTTTATATCTTTTCAGGACTCACTAAGTGTAAGGTGGCTACGAGAAATATAGTTGAGGAAGTGATGTAGCTATATTACATTGGGACTGCTTCAATCGTTGAGAATGTTCTTCATGATAATGTAAGCATCAATTGTTACTTTCTGTGACTGTATTACAATGTGTTGAGGGTTAAAATGATGATGACAACAGTTTATATTATTAAATTTAAGGTGCTACATTAAAACTGTGGTTTATTTATCGTTTATATTTTTATTTTTGAGTTGAGAGTTTTCATTTAAGTCCCGGGCAAATTTTATTTTTAAGGTTTTACTTTTATTATTTATTTTTATTTTATCTCATTAAAAACTGTTAACCCCCATATAGGGGCGTTACAGAATTTTTGGTATCAGAGCCTAGGTTCGGTTAACCTAGGGAGTGTAGCACCACTTTAAAAAAATATATTTTTGAGATGGTTTTGAAGCTGAATTTTCATTGTCATCATCAAAATGAACCTTCACATTGATTTATACAGTCTAGAAGGATGTAACATGGAAAGGCCATAGAATGAAAATATCAATAGTTATATGAGTACAATAATTATATAGAAGGAAAGTATTAATAGTTATGAGAGAATGATAATTATATGGAATGAGTTTATAAGTAGAATGCTTATGAGAGATTCGTATAATATTTGGATCTATAAGCATATTTAATTCGTATAAACGATGAGAAATTCGTATAGATAAGAGGATTTAAAAGCCTTTTGTCTCGTGAAAAACAATGAGAAATATAAGGCTTGATTTATTGATTTTAAAGTTTGACATAGATATGCCAAATTTTTCGTAATTGATTCAAACCTAAGTAATGATTATGTGTGGATTCGATGGAGCACATAAGTGTCAATGTCTTTTCTTAAAAGTTCTATATATTTGAGGAATATGATATAAGTTGAAAATCATGGTATTGAATCTTGAGAGAGATAAATGTTAGACTTTTGGTCTGTTGAGACTGTGTAAAGTCTAGAATGCATGAATCTCAAAATTGGAATATTTTGTTACGTACATTGTATTTAAGTGTATCAGTGAATCTTTTGGTTACCTAAGGTTTTGTTATATGAGGAAATTATATATTGTATGAGTAGAATTGTGGGGATTGTAGATGTTCTTAAGTAGTAACATCTAGTGTCTTTGTTCATTGATATGGTCTACGTTGGAAGACGTAAATCGTATTGATTTCAAGGTTAGTCGCATTCTAAACCCTTGGTAGTAATGATGATGAATCCATTGATAGACGTTGAGTATTATCAATAACATATGGGTGTATGCATTGTTCAATAAGGTTTTGATTAAAACAAAATTATTTGAGTTGCTGGAAGATTATGTTGTTATGAAATGATTTTAAATATCATTCAGGAAGATCCTTGTTGTCGTTAAATTAGATTTGTTGTTTATAGTCAACTTTATCTATAGTGGGCTTTGAATTGGGTTTAAGATTCATACGAATTGGTTTTCAATTTTATGTTTGTTATTTAACTCGTTCTAAATGTGTTAAGGCCCGAAACAACCTGACCATTTTCAACTAAGAACATTTGGGCCTAGTTTAAATCCTAAATCAGTTTGATTCACACTGTCTCTCTCACGTGATCTCTATACGTGTCATATACAGTGGTTTAATCATTGTTTACATATACGTTTACTGTGCATAGGAGCTTATTTCTCCGAGTTCACTTTTTCTCTCTTAATTTGTTATTTTCTCTCTAAATCGCAAATCCTCTTCTTTTTCATTAGAAATTCTTCTTTTCCTCTAAAAGAAGAAGGAATTCTAGGATTCTGCAATTTACTATCTTAATTTTTCCTTTCTATTTACTCTTCTTTCATCTCATCATGGACCCAAAGTACCAACACCTGAGAAAGTATTTCCCATCACTCTCCCAAAAGATTCTTAGAAAGAAATACAAGGCTAGAATTACTCGGTTGTGGATTCTTATGCGTTTTGGCATCCCTTGTGATGTGAGAATGTTAATAGAGGGGAAAATCCGTCCGAGTGACTTTAGTCAAGATGTCGGTTTACCAGGAACAGGTACCAGTCGTAGTGCAATGAAAAGAAGAGCTCGTGCCATCGTGGTCACTTGTAACAAATGTGGAAGACAAAATTGTAACGGTAAATGTACTTCACCTGGTTATATGTCTACGAATAGAGAGGATAAAATAAGGTTTTGTAGGGATGGACTTTCAAAGGAGAACTTGGATAGCATCCATCCTCCTCTCCACGGTCACCCTAGTGGATATGTTCAAGGAGCTATTTTTAAACTCTGGCCTAAATTTTATACAGAAAGACAACGCCTCAGGAATATGGTATTTCTAGATCCTGTTTGCCAAGCCATAAGAAAACTAGATGGGAATAAGTCATCGCTCTATAAAGGTTATTTAGTCTTTACTTATTTGAAGCAGTTTTAGCTGATGTTCAACAGTTTGTGTTTTTCTTTTACTCAGAATATTTGCTTTTGTGTTTGAAATAATTGTGATTATTAGATTGATACAGTAAGTGTTAATATCTTATTTAATTTATGATTTTCTTAAATATATATATAATAAAATATATTATCTTATCAGACACGTTACATACGGTACAGTAATATGTTTGAATTTTGAAAAGCTTATCCAGATATTTCAAGATTTGTGTCTCAAATTTCAAAAGTTCTACAGTATTTGTCGTTTATATTAAATTTCTAGACTTGGTGTATATTTGTCAAAAAGTCTACAGTTGTGTCATGAGGGTCTTCTGTCAAATTGTTCTCAATTGTCAAAAGTTATACAATTAGAGTCTAATCTTTTTCAAAAAGTGAATCAGATTTTCTGTAAACTATCAATCACCTTATCTTACTTTCTTATCCGCACAAGATTTTGTTTAAATCTTTGGATTACCTTTTCATTACCTACTCGTCTATCTCTTTAGCCCTTTTTGTATATTTCTCATCTTTAAAATCTCATGTAGAACCCGAAGTCTAAGTGGAGCAGACATTAAGCAACCACTTCTATAAACCAAATATGTCTACCTCCCAGTCCACGAAGAAAATAAAGAATGTCTGTGTCTTTTGTGGTTCCAGCCTTGGAAAAGATAAAGCTTATTTAGAAGCTGCAAATCACTTAGGGCAAGTCCTAGCACGCAAGAAGATTAACATAATCTATGGGGGTGGTAGTATAAAAATGATGGTAAATATGGCACTAGCAGCTAGGTCTAGCGACGCTACTGATGTAAGAATTTGGCCTCATATTCAGTTGAAGGAAACCTTTGTAAGGAAGCCATAGGTAAGGGAGAAGGAGTCAGGAGTATCCCTAAAAATTTTAAAGACATAATCTATAATTCTGATGCTTTTATAGCATTACCTGGTGGTCTAGGTACTCTTGAGGAAATATTTATAGTTGCTTGTGGGCAATTGTTGGGCTTTTATTCCAAACCTTTGGGTCTGCTGAACGTAAAGGGTTTTTATGACGGTCTTTTGAAATTTCTAGATTACGCTGTGGAAGAAAACATCACTACAGAATCGGAGAGACAAATCTTTGTTACTGCTTCAACAGCTGAGGAATTGATAGATAAAATGCAAATCATACATCCAGAATCCGACACTGCAACATCCAAGCTTGAATGGGAAAGGGAAAGCCGGGAGCGGCCAATTGATTTGAATCTCCATCTGTAATCTTTTTGTTTTATCTTTGGCATGTAGGCATGTGTGTCCGTATTTCGTGTGTTACGAATAACCGTTTGCCTTGTATTCTGTGTTTCTTGTGGTACGTTGTTGTTCAATCTTTTAGATTCATTGAGCCTAATGCCGGGATGGCTGGATACGGAGTACTTGATGCTCTCGAAACGCATCCTTCTTAAGGTCCGATCTTTTGTTTATCGATGTTTTTGTATCCTCTAAGCATGCATGATATGGATAGCTGGTATACGGAGTGCCTTGTACTCTCGAAACGTATCCGTATCATGTTTGTAATGTGTAATATTCTGTTAATATTATGTGGAAGTACCAGAGTCAGTTATGGGGATATTCCATATGAAATATGAGTATATTATTTGGATTGAATGTTTGTGTCATGAGGATAGCTGTTTAATGAAAAATATGCCGGGTATGTTTGCAACTCTGAGATTCCGTTTAATATCTCTATGAGTAAGTTTAATGTATAGTTTTGAATAAAAGTGTTTGTGATATATGTTTTATGATTATGTTTTAGTTTATTAGTTGAGGTATGAAATCAAATATATTTGACTTTTCCTTACTCAAAAAGGAAAAGGAACCTAAAGATGAAGTATATAAAATTTCTCTGGCAATCTCCTTAAATGTGATTGTAAATCACAGTCCATGGACAATGAAGGACTGGAATCATGATATGGTCAATATGTATGCCTGATCAGATTCTTAGACTATTATACGGTGTTATAAGTTGAAACTTGTCAGAAATACTCTCATTGAGGGATTTAGGAGTAAGATTTATTATGCAAGTAAATAAGTGGAGATACGATAACTTAAATTTGGAGGACAAACAACATTAACGGTTTAGACTCAGAATTGGAATCATAGTGGAATCATAATTTTTACTAGTATTGCTAGAATTGAAATTTCGAGGACGAAATTTCTTTAAGGGGGGTAGAGCTGTGACACCCGTTATTCTCCTAACGGGTATTGAGGTAATTAAATTAATTTTTAATGTATAAAAAAAAAATTGCTTCATTTAAATTTATTTTATAATATTTATTTTTATCTATTTTTAAATTTTCTAAAATTCTCCTATATTTATTTAGTATGATTACTAAAAAGCCTTAGACCTTCTAATAAATCTCAAAATGTCATATTGGCATTATGTGTGTTAAAGTCTTTAGATGAGACATAAGGATATCTTTTCCAACTACTCTTGACCCTCATTTTCTTTATTTCCTCCGTGACATGCTTCAACATGTCTCCTCTATAATTGTTTCTATCACTTCTCTTCAAAGACTTCATCTTTTCTTCCTTTCTCTTCCACGGTTCCCACACTCTTCTTCTCATTTCTTTGCTGAAGCAAAATACTTAGAGAACTTCTTCAAGGCAGCCATAAAAATCAGCCACCATCACCTCCATTTGAGCAAGAATTTCAGTCATACCGAAGTAAAGGAACCTGTTTTGAAGCCATTTCAAGCTTCCAACTAACCATAATCCGAGGTTAGAATCTTATGAACAAATTTAGTCTTTCATTTATAAATTTTCTTTTATACTAAAGGATTATTCAAATTTGCGTTCTTAAACCTAAGTATATGTTTGTTGCTATTTTGGAGCATATGTATGAAGTCTAAGTGTATATGCCCTAGACAGAAAATTTATATTGTTAAACTTTATAATACCTCTATGGGCAGTGGTTATTTCTTGAAATTCTAAGATTAAATTAAAATAATTTTATGAATGTAGTTGTATGTTGTGCTTTAGTTTTAATTGTCCTTATGCACGCCTTAGGATCAAGGGAGTATGGAGCTAACGTTAACTGATTCCAGGATTAAGAGACTGTTGATAAGCTTGAAAGGTAGGGATTCTATTACTCATCTTTTGTGAGGTTTTTATAGAATTAAAATTGATTGTTTTGCCGCAATATATATATATCTATGTTGAACTGATATTATATGTGTATCACATATGAAACTATGACATGGACTCGTCTTGTATTGTACGGCGAGGAACATAATGAATTGACACATGTTATAAATTGAGAAGCATGGTTAGGAAAATTAACTCTATTAATAATGATTTAATATAGAGAAATTGTGAGACATGAAAAGGGCGACGGTTACGTCCTTGGGCATGAATACCCTAAAAGGTAAAGTAGGGGGAAGGCGATGACGCTTCCTTGGGTTGAAAGTCCCAGAACACACTGTACAGGAATCGATTTGGTGAGGACTCGGGGCTTGATGTCCCCTCACCGGAACACCCTTGGAATGTTTATAGGGTGATCAAGTGCGCCCATTTGGGTTTCGATGAGTTGAGTGATACTCAATTTAACATGGATACCTAGGAACAATGATGATTGGTAATATTTGTATAAATGTGTAATTATGACACTTGGTAATGATTAACTACGGTATCCATAAGATGTGATCATAATAAACCTCATAATCTGGAATATGATGTAACTTACTAACCATGCAGGTTTTAATGTGGTAATGATAAAAACCTAAAGGTGAGTAATGGCTTTCTCTACTGAGCATAGTGTTGCTCATACCCTTATGTTTATATCTTTTCAGGACTCACTAAGTGTGAGGTGGCTACGAGAAATATAGTTGAGGAAGTGATGTAGCTATATTACATTGGGACTGCTTCAATCGTTGAGAATGTTCTTCATGATAATGTAAGCATCAATTGTTACTTTCTGTGACTGTATTACAATGTGTTGAGGGTTAAAATGATGATGACAACAGTTTATATTATTAAATTTAAGGTGCTACATTAAAACTGTGGTTTATTTATCGTTTATATTTTTATTTTTGAGTTGAGAGTTTTCATTTAAGTCCCGGGTAAATTTTAATTTTTAAGGTTTTACTTTTATTATTTATTTTTATTTTATCTCATTAAAAACTGTTAACCCCCATATAGGGGCGTTACAGATACGGAGTACTTGATGCTCTCGAAACGCATCCTTCTTAAGGTCCGATCTTTTGTTTATCGATGTTTTTGTATCCTCTAAGCATGCATGATATGGATAGCTGGTATACGGAGTGCCTTGTACTCTCGAAACGTATCCGTATTATGTTTGTAATGTGTAATATTCTGTTAATATTATGTGGAAGTACCAGAGTCAGTTATGGGGATATTCCATATGAAATATGAATATATTATTTGGGTTGAATGTTTGTGTCATGAGGATAGCTGTTTAATGAAAAATATGTCGGGTTTGTCTGCAACTCTGAGATTCTGTTTAATATCTCTATGAGTAAGTTTAATGTATAGTTTTGAATAAAAGTGTTTGTGATATATGTTTTATGATTATGTTCTAGTTTATTAGTTGAGGTATGAAATCAAATATATTTGACTTTTCTTTACTCAAAAAGGAAAAGGAACCTAAAGATGAAGTATATAAAATTTCTCTGGCAATCTCCTTAAATGTGATTGTAAATCACAGTCCATGGACAATGAAGGACTGGAATCATGATATGGTCAATATGTATGCCTGATCAAATTCTTAGACTATTATACGGTGTTATAAGTTGAAACTTGTCAGAAATACTCTCATTGAGGGATTTAGGAGTAAGATTTATTATGCAAGTAAATAAGTGGAGATACGATGACTTAAATTGGAGGACAAACAACATTAACGGTTTAGACTCGAAATTGAATCATAATGGAATCAAAATTTTTACTAGTATTGCTAGAATTGAAATTTCGAGGACGAAATTTCTTTAAGGGGGGTAGAGCTGTGACACCCGTTATTCTCCTAACGGGTATTGAGGTAATTAAATTAATTTTTAGTGTATAAAAAAAAATTGCTTCATTTAAATTTATTTTATAATATTTATTTTTATCTATTTTTAAATTTTCTAAAATTCTCCTATATTTATTTAGTATGATTACTAAAAAGCCTTAGACCTTCTAATAAATCTCAAAAATGTCATATTGGCATTATGTGTGTTAAAGTCTTTAGATGAGACATAAGGATATCTTTTGCAACTACTCTTGACCCTCATTTTCTTTATTTCCTTCGTGACATGCTGAAGCATGTCTCCTCTATAATTGTTTCTATCACTTCTCTTCAAAGACTTCATCTTTTCTTCCTTTCTCTTCCACGGTTCCCACACTCTTCTTCTCATTTCTTTGCTGAAGCAAAATACTTAGAGAACTTCTTCAAGGCAGCCATAAAAATCAGCCACCATCACCTCCATTTGAGCAAGAATTTCAGTCATACCGAACTAAAGGAACCTGTTTTGAAGCCATTTCAAGCTTCCAACTAACCATAATCCGAGGTTAGAATCTTATGAACAAATTTAGTCTTTCATTTATAAATTTTCTTTTATACTAAAGGATTATTCAAATTTGCGTTCTTAAACCTAAGTATATGTTTGTTGCTATTTTGGAGCATATGTATGAAGTCTAAGTGTATATGCCCTAGACAGAAAATTTATATTGTTAAACTTTATAATACCTCTATGGGCAGTGGTTATTTCTTGAAATTCTAAGATTAAATTAAAATAAATTTTATGAATGTAGTTGTATGTTGTGCTTTAGTTTTAATTGTCCTTATGCACGCCTTAGGATCAAGGGAGTATGGAGCTAACGTTAACTGATTCCAGGATTAAAAGATTGTTGATAAGCTTGAAAGGTAGGGATTCTATTACTCATTTTTGTGAGGTTTTTATAGAATTAAAATTGATTGTTTTGCCGCAATATATATATATCTATGTTGAACTGATATTATATGAGTATCACATATGAAACTATGACATGGACTCGTCTTGTATTGTACGGCGAGGAACATAATGAATTGACATATGTTATAAATTGAGAAGCATGGTTAGGAAAACTGACTCTATTAATAATGATTTAATATAGAGAAATGGTGAGACATGAAGAGGGCGGCGGTTACGTCCTTGGGCATGAATACCCAAAAAGGTAAAATAGGGGGAAGGTGATGACGCTTCCTTGGGTTGAAAGTCCCAGAACACACTGTACAGGAATTGATTTGGTGAGGACTCGGGGCTTGATGTCCCCTCACCGGAACACCCTTGGAATGTTTATAGGGTGATCAAGTGCGCCCATTTGGGTTTCGATGAGTTGAGTGATACTCAATTTAACATGGATACCTAGGAACAATGATGATTGGTAATATTTGTATAAATGTGTAATTATGACACTTGGTAATGATTAACTACGGTATCCATAAGATGTGATCATAATAAACCTCATAATCTGAAATATGATGTGACTTACTAACCATGCAGATTTTAATGTGGTAATGATAGAGGTGAGTAATGGCTTTCTCTACTGAGCATAGTGTCGCTCATTCCCTTATGTTTATATCTTTTCAGGACTCACTAAGTGTGAGGTGGCTACGAGAAATATAGTTGAGGAAGCGATGTAACTATATTACATTGGGACTGCTCAATTGTAAAGAATGTTCTTCATGATAATGTAAGCATCAATTGTTACTTTCTGTGACTGTAATTATAATGTGTTGAGGGTTAAAATGATGATGACAACAGTTTATATTATTAAATTTAAGGTGCTACATTAAAACTGTGGTTTATTTGTCGTTTATATTTTTATTTTTGAGTTGAGAGTTTTCATTTAAGTCCCGGGCAAATTTTATTTTTAAGGTTTTACTTTTATTATTTATTTTTATTTTATCTCATTAAAAACTGTTAACCCCCATATAGGGGCGTTACAGGTATGTTATATAGGTGTTGTACAAGTAAATTAACATAGCTACAAAGTGTGAAATTACAAGTCACAGTTTCAATTTTTGAGTGATTTACAGTTCCTGATTGTCAAATGCTTTATATAGTAATATCATGTAATGAATAAAAGAAGTTTTTGTCATTTAACTCAAACATGTTTATCTCTAGAATTCTGTTAGTTGAATTGTTAGAGTGTGTGTGTGTGTGTATATATATTTTCCTATATACATTAAGCTGCTTGTTATGTTAGTGAATACTATAAATTAATTTTGTCACTTCTTTAAAGATTTCAAGGAAATCTTATATTATACTATCATTATATTTATTTGCACATTGGATATTGAGATGCTTTTATTTAGTTAATTTTGTTATTCGATATAGAATATATACGTATGAAGCTAAATTACTACTCTTATACATAACTACATTCAATGATTTTTTTCTTTTTTTACGCGTGTAAAGCCCATATGATTAAATATAAAGTAACAACATAGTAGTTATTATTATTATTAGGATTACTAGCACATCTGGCTCGGCGAGTAGAGAAGAAATTGATGCCTTCTACTACTCATTTTCATCTTAAATACGAAATAAGTAGAAATTCATTTCAACTACATCACAAAATTGTTATTGTAATATATGTGATTTATTAGATCATTTGCATTCATAGCATAAAGGTACATGTATAATTTTTTGAAGAAAATCATCGTACTATAAAAAAGAGAGTATTTGTGTGTGCATTGTGTAGTTTGCTTGTAAGTAGCGTTAATTAAGTTCTACGGGTTAAATTGGGACTCAAATGATTTCATGGGATAGTTTTGAACCATATTGCCGGCGTTACAATCCTTTTGCTTCTTAAAAAAAGCAGAGTTCAAGCACTTGATTCCTCTCCCCCCAAAACCCCTCCTCCACCCCCTCCTTATCCGCGTCCCACTAATCTAAAACAACGTCGAAATAGCAGGAAAATTGTAACCACTGAGATATGAAAATGCCGCAGCCATCAAGTTCCAATAAAGACCTAAGAGACTATAATAGTAAAGACCCAAGAGAAATACTATTGTGCACATAGAGCATTAGTGTTATGCCAACAAGTCCCAAATTATTACAATTGTTAACATCAAAAGGCATGGTGCAGACCATAAGTTGTAGGTATGTTACACAAAAGATTTATACACAAAAAACATTATGTCTGGTGGGAAAACAAAGTAATGTTATCTGTCATTGAATGCCTTAATGTTATCTGTCATTGAATGCCTTAAAGGCTATATAACATAATCTCGTGCATCACATGCTACCAAAAAAAATTAATGACAAACCAAATCCTTTACATACTTCACAAGTCGTTAAAAAAAAAAAAGAGGCTAGCAGTCTGACACACATAACATTCACCTGCCATAAAGGAAACTTGACCATGACACAAACAGCAGACCACGTGTCAATCGTAGTTCAATCTTTAATCCCCAAATATAAATTCTAGAGCTGTGTAATACTGTGAGCACATATATGATATGTTGGGTTCACTTAGAAAAAATTTAATCAGTTCTCAGGAATATGAAAAGTACCTTTAAAATCAGAAATCTTAAGCATATGACCGATGAGTATGAGAATTATTGTGAACAATGCATCAGAAAATTATGAGTTAACATCATAAAGGTGATGCAATAATTCAGTTAGACTGACCATGTAATTGTAAAGCAGCAGATACATTGAAAAATTGAATGAATCCGAAAAATTGAATGAATTTGATTATATAAAAGAGGAAAACTTAACCTTTTACAGTTAATCAAAGAGGCAATGCATGTTGGATATGCTTATGAAGTTGGACAGGCATCAAGGAATTAGTAAAGATAAAATCACTCTAATCTTACCATGACTTGCAAGGTTTATTTCAAGGCCCTGAAGAAGTTAGTAGAGTTCGCAGAAAACTATTTTGGACTACTGTTGTAGATTAGCAATGGCCTTCACTCGTCTTAATCCAATGAAAACAATAGCATGGGAACAATTAGAATTAAAACAACTAAAAGGCGCAGTTGCCCAAGCTGGATCATTATGGGCACAAAAATGATTGAGAGGCACACTTTAAAAATCTCTGAACTGCTAAAGCAACAAAGCATCTTTCTAGTGTTAGACTCAGTAAAATGAATCACCCAAGGCAACAACAATTGCTAGTTTCATAGGCCTTCCACTCACTGCCCCCAAACATGATTAATTGCTAGTTTTACAGGCTTTTTAGAATTTTCATTTCATTGAGTTCACTCAACAATCATCTCACGCCTACACACTACAAAAAAAGGTTCAAAATATATAATTGAATTATCAAACTTCAATATTATTTCCCACGCTTCAAAAAAAAAACTATCAAACAAACGCTTACTTTCTACTATTCTTTACCCATAAACTATATCTAAAAAGTTTGAACAAAATCACTATTCCAACAAGCAAAATAGCAAAGTAAATTTAGGGATTAGGGCTCAAAATATGATACTAAAGTTACCTAATTTGATGAAACCCCTGAGCTAGCTTTGGACTCAAGGGCACCATTAACGCCACTTGCAAAGCTTTACTTAACCTTCTCTAGAAAACATAACCAAGCAAACCACGCAAAAAAAAAAAATATTCTCCAAAAATGGGAGGAAGCGTATAGCCGAAGGAGAAGCGGGAGAAGGAAGAGAAATCTAGAGGTAGAAGGTGAGGAAAAGGTGAAAGAGGGAAAAAAACCAGAGGGGAATAAGCTGAAGAAAAGGCTGAAACGTTTCAGAAAGTTGAAAAAAGGGCCACTAAACGACAAAATAGAAGAACCAAAATGTAAAGAGAGAGGCTAGGGTGAGGAAACTCTCGTTTCCAACATAGTCATGGCTTTTAGCTGAAATTAGGATTGCGAGGTATGTTATACATGTTTTAAGTTTAAACTAATAGTTAGAATTAATTTTGGTCACATATAAAAGTATACAATCACGAGTAATAAAATATGAATAAAGTATCATTTTTTTTAAAGATTAAATTATTAAAAATAAACTATCTATTGCAATTTAAGTGCTTTTAACTTTATCTAAACAATAATGATTTAATGACAATTCTAATTAAAAACTAAAAATTAAAATAAACTAAAATTAAATTACGAAAATTAAAATTGATGACGGAAATGAACTAAATTAAACGATGAAAGAACGAGTCTAGAGGAACTATTTCACCAAGTTTCCTTTGAGAATGGTAATTGCCTATACTAGTTAATTTCCTCAAATTATTGGCATAGAACTCTCACTTATACCAATTTTTTCACTCATAAGTACTCAATTGAAATTTTACCCAAAATAATTAGCTCTAGTATCCCTATTCAAAACCAATGAGTAAGGGGTTCGTCAAGCATGTTCTATAATTAGCCACAAAGAAAGTCATAAATTTCTTAACTCTATAATTTTTCTAGATTGTCTTTCCCAAACCCACAATTAGACCTTTCCCAAGTACTAATCCTAACTGCAAAATAAACTAATTGGTAGCCAATTAATTAAAGGCATTAAACTCAAAAAAACACAAATAATTAGTAAATAGAAATTACTTGTGTTAATCAAAGGCAACAAACTAAACACAATATCAACTTGAGTCCATAGCCTTCAAGACTAAAATGGACTTTAATTGGGATTTATTAAAGCAGTCAAAACTTTTTAATAGGTAAAGTTTGCAAAAATTTAATTAGAAAATGAATATACTAAGGACAGTGATTGAGACTTTTAAAATGAGCATGAAAGTTATTAAATCACATATTTAAAACAAGTAATTTTCATGAAGAAAAACTTTAAAAGAAAAATTGTTTTTGACATATAGTTTCATGTTAATTTTTCAAAACTAGTCAAAAAAGTACCTTTCGGTTTTAGTTTTTATAAACAAACTTCACGTGGCTACAAAATCCTAGTTTTTGACAAACCAAGAAATTACAGCGCTCTAGACAAACTTTACAACCCCAAGATCTAGTGCTTTACTAATTTTGGGTATTATTTTATAGAGTTATTTTTACTCAAATCTTTGAGTTATATGGATATAATTTCCAAATGATAAACTTTAACAATTTTCAATTAAACATTAAAACAACTATCATAAAAATCCATTACGCTAGACTCCCAGTATTAAGATGCTAGGCATAGGTCCAACATCCGCCTTAATCCAAAAAGCCACTCGGTCATAGTTTTATCAATACGGTGTATAGAACGCCTTAGGATTATTTTTGGGCTTAATGGGTTTATAATCAATTACGAGCACACTAAATGAATAAAGAATATAATTAACTGGAACTTAGTTCAAGAAGCAAAAAGTAATGTAAATTTTAATCTAGTAGATACAGTCATATAGACCTAGTAATGACATGATAATAAATTAAATATTCAAATTAAATTAATTATTGATCTTAACACGGATTAAAGGCAATTAAGGAAGGGTGAGCTTTATGAGGATTAAATTGATTAATTGATCCTTATAATAAAAGTAATCATTCTTATAATCCTTTGATAACAGGATTTTGATCTAAAGTAATTATCAAAATTCTTTCGATTGTGCTAAAATTAAAATAGTACAAAATAGATTATTCTTACACACTCTTAGTGGGTGTTTTATACAGAATCGTTTCCTACAAAGGATAAGGAATTTCAGGCAAACAAAGAAACCTCCTACAAGAAAATAGATAAGAAGGAATCTCGTCTATAGTATAGATAGTTTTAGATAAATGTTTTCCAAAAGTTAAGCATGTTTAATTACAAGTCAACGTATGCTATGCCATGTCATATTTCACGCTCACTAAATTGTTTAGGAAATTGTTAAGGAATGAATTAAATAAAAGTGTTATACCAACCTCTCGACCTACACGAAGGCTTAAAATTTAAAATAAAGAATAAATTAAATTATATCACGGTGTCATTGGGACCTTACAATCCTAACCTTCCATTGATCATGTACAATTGACATGACTACTTGGGCCCTAAATAAAATAATAAGACAAGATTATAACTGAACATACTATTGTGACATGCTCTTTTAAATGTGTTGTGAGTTATTTTTTCCTACTTTTTAAGTGAAAGCTTATTCTAAGAAGGTTCATACTATAGGTAAACAACTTGTCAATAATAACTGATGAACTGGAGGCAAAGCAGCAGACGATTAGAGTGAAGTATGGGAAATAGATACCATATGATTTGTTTTCCACACTTAGTCTTGTTAAATATGACTCATTTGATAATATATAAAACTGTATAACTCTAGTAATATGTATATTTTAGATAATTATTAAATCCCCATAATATGTTACTATTTATGTTGCAACAAAAAGTAAAAATAGTTTCAAATTAAAATTAACTAGCAAAGTTAAACTTTTTACAATAGTTTTATAAAAAAAAAAGGTACCATAAAATTATGTAATCTAAATAAATATATGTTTAAGGAGTTAAGTAATAGTCATGTAGGTAGGGTCGTTACACAATACTCCCCAAAAGCCACAAATCATGAAAGCAACCTCAATTCAACTAACAAACACAATTTCAATCCAAATAGCACAATAAATCTTGTCAACAAATCTATCTAAGCCACAATAACAACCACAACTAATCCAACCTTTTCAACAAGACTTGTCAACCACACCAACTAGAGAGAAAGGTCTTAAAACTCATCTACTTGAACTGGAATTGATGACAATCCCACACAATTGAAGACCCCACAAATGGTGTTGAAGATGATCCTTGAACCCTTGCCAACAAGGAAATGTTGATGGAGAACAAAGGAGATGTAACTGTTACATTTGCATTTCAACGATTTCAATATTGAAACCAATTTATTTTTGTAACAATTATGCATTAGTGGTCTCATATTCATTTCCCATTAAATCAATCTGGGTAACTATTTTTATTCTTGCTATATATTTCCTTGATGGGAGGAAATGAAATACAGAGAAAACTCAAGAAAAATTTCACGTTCATTTTGAACATAAGGTTTTGATCCCTATCACATTCTATCATTAAGAATATACACCATCATTTTTTAGTGCTTGAGTGATGGAAGCATCAAAACTGGTATCCCAACATCTGAGAACAGCAACCCAAGATTAACCATTACACAGTGGACAAGCAATGGCTGGAGGTATTAAAATTTTCACGCTTCCGTTTTCGTTTTTTCGATTTGATATGCATATAGTTTTGGCATGTTAGAATCGTTTTAAGCTTTCATTTGGTATCAGAGCCATTTGACCTCTGCCTTGCATGAACAGTGTTAGTTAGTCACGGTTAAAAAAATTTTTGATTTATGGGTTTTTGATTTTAACATTTTTTAATTAAAAATGAGATTAGAAATCATTTAGACACTCGATTTCTAAGAATTCTGCAATTTGAAACGTCAAAATCCATGTTCGATAGGCTTAGAAACTGTAGGATTTTGTTATGGGTCTGAAACGGGTCAAAACCGGGTCAAGATGACCCAGCTAGAGGTTGAAGATGAATTTCCCAAGTGACCAAACGACATGTCGTTTTGACATTAGCCTTGTTGAAAAACGACGTCGTTTTCACTAAGCTAAGAATTGCTCAGCATCAAGGAAACGACATGTCATTTTGGGTATGCAAGAAAACAACATGTCGTTTAACAAAGGGAGCCTCGTTTCCACAAAAGAAAAACGACATGTCGTTTTGGGTCTCAATCCTAAAACGACACATCGTTTCTTTGGGTTAAAAAAAAACCCAAAAATAAAAAAAAAATTGATTTTTCCTAGATTTCATAAAGTGATATTTTAAGGAAAATTTCATAAATTTTTTTAGATTTTATATTTTTATGAGATTTTCATAATATCCACAATTTTGGTATTTTTTATGAAATTTTTCATATTATGGAATAAATTATAAAAAATTCATAATTTTTTAATATTCATAATTTTTGGTATTTGTTATGAATATTATACAGTATTTGTTGTGGATATAATTTTGTAAATTTATGTGCATACAGTGTTCATTATGTATAATTTGTGGTTTAAAATTATGCATACAATATTAAGTTAAATAATTTAGTACATTTAAATTTTGTGCAATAATATGTTAAATTATGTTTTTGAATGTATAATTTTAGTCTATACATAATAAAAATTAGTACATAAATTATGGGTCTTTGTTCATATTTAAGTAAATGCAATTAATTTATGAGCAAATATATTATAAAAAAATGTCTAGTAATGCATTTAATTTTTGAATAATTAAAGAGTAGCCACAGCATCTTTGATTATAAAAAAAATTATATTTATTGTTTGAATCACATATGATAAAAGGACATTAAATTATGATTAATCATATGTAATATGATAAATTTTATCCCGAAGAATTTTTATTATATTTAATATGATTAGTTAGGATGATGTATCAAATTATCTTTCTTAATTTACCCACAAGAATTAAGAAAAATGGTATATAATTTGATAGTGTCATCATAAGGATATATGAATCTGTTTGAGTTAAAAATTGAGCCCACAAGCAATTTTTATGTCATTAGAATCATATTTTAATGCATGATTTACATTGGTAAACATGTCATAAAGTATTGTAGCTTCAATATAGTAATATAAGCATGTATGTTTTATTATGCAGCTATGCAAACTGTGAGTTACTCTGATTTTTAATGTGATATTCCTAAACTTAAGGGTGACAACTATAAGGTGTGGAAGGAGAGAATTCTCCTTCATATAAGAGTAATGGACATTGACTTTGCTATCCGTAAGGATGAACCACTTGCCATTACGGAGACCAGTCAGCCGGATGACGTTGATCGTTATGAAAAGTAGGAGCGATCTAATCGCCTCTGCGTAATGTTCATAAAGACCAAGATCTTAGCTGACATACGTGGTTCGTTGGAGTAATATTACAATGTGCGAGCTTTGAAGGCAATTGATGAGTAGTTTGCTACATCAGACAAAGTTTTGGCTAGCACCTTGATAATGAAGTTTTCATCCATGAAGCTTACCAGAATTTATGGTGTGCGTGAGCACATCATGCAAATGAGGGATAAAGCGGCTCGGCTGAAGACTCTTGAGGTTGAGATGTCTGAAACTTTCTTTATGCACTACATCCTCAAGATATCCTACAACACACATAAGGATAAATGATCCATTAATAAATTGATGACTATGTGTGTTCAGGAAGAAGGAAGGCTTGTTATAGAAGCGGGAGAGAGTGTGCACTTGGCAAATCAAAGGAAGAATAAGGGCCAAGCCAAAAATAAGAGAAAAGGCAAACTGTCTGCACAAGCTGATATCAAAAAGGAATCCATGTGCTTCTTTTGCAAAAAGAAGGGGCACATAAAGAAGATTGTCCTAAATATCAGAGATGGCTTGACAAAAAAGGTACTCAATTCTCACTTGTTTTTTTATGAATCTAATATGGTTGATGTTGAGCATAACAGATGGTGGATTGATTCTGGTTCTACAATCCATGTCACTGATTCCTTGCAGGGATTGCGATGCCTAAGGAAGCCAGTGAGAAGTAAGCAGTGCATCTTTTTAGGCAATAAGATACGCTCACATGTGGAAGCTGTCGGAACATGTAGATTAGTTTTAAGTAGTGGTTTTGTTTTAAAGTTGGAAAAGACATTTTATATTTCTAGTTTTTCTAGGAATTTAATTTTTGTTTCAAGGCTTGTACCGTTGGGATTTTTCTTTAATTTTTCAGACATTATATTTAGTTTGTTTTATAGATCTGAACTTATTGGAAATGGTACGTTGTTGAATGATCTTTTCAAAATTAATTTACAAGATAAAGCTTCTTATACTTCTATGCATGTTCATGATAATATTGGCATTAAGAGATGTGTTATGAATGAAGACTCCTCTATGTTGTGGCACCGTAGGTTGGGTCATATTTCTATTGAGAGAATAAAGAGATTAGTGAATGATGGGGTACTTAGTACTCTAAATTTTACTGACTTTGACACTTGTGTGGACTACATAAAGGGAAAGCAGACCAATATGTCAAAGAAAGGTGCCAAGAGGAGTTCAGATATATTAGAGATCATACATACAGATATTTGTAGTCCAGACATAGACGCATATGGTCAAAAGTATTTCATTACTTTTATTGATGATTACTCACGATATATGTATCTCTACTTGCTTCATAACAAAAATGAAGCTATAGATACCTTTAAGGTGTTTAAGGCAGAAGTAGAGAAACAATGTGGTAACCAAATAAAGATAGTGAGATCTGATAGAGGTGGTGAATACTATAGGTAGATACACCGAAGATGGACAAGCGCCTGGTCCATTTGCAAAGTTTCTTTAAGAATATGGGTAGTTGCCCAGTATACTATGCCCAGGTTCTCCAAATTAGAATGGTGTGGCAGAAAAAAGAAACCGAACATTGTTGGATATGGTGTGGAGCATGCTTAGCAGCTCCAAGCTTCCTAAGTCTTTGTGGACTGAAGTTCTCAAGACGGCTGTGTATATATTGAACCGAGTTCCAACTAAGGCTGTCTCAAAGACACCATTCAAGTTATGGAAAGGTTGGAAACTGAGTTTGCTACATATACGCGTCTTGGGATGCCCGTCTGAAGTGAGATTCTATAATCTACAAGAAAAGAAGCTAGACCCAAGGACCATAAGTAGGTATTTTGTTGGTTATGCTGAACCGTCTAAGGGATACAGAATTTATTGTCCATCATATTTTACTAGGTTTGTGGAATCAAGAAATGCAAAATTTCTTGAGAATGACTTAATCAGTGGGAGTGATCGAACCTGGAATACCGTTCCAGAGAAAGATCATACTAATGCTCAGGCTTCCACTTTATATGATAGAGTGATTGTTATACACGACACGCCTATAGTTCAAACGCGTGTTGAACAATAACCAGTCATTCAAGTTTCACAGATTGCTGATCAAGAAGCAGTAGATCCAGCTGAACAACAAATACAAGAATCTGTTGAACAACCAGTTAATCAATATGCTCCTCAAGAGATTGTTGAACCAACATTAAAGAGATCTACTAGAGTAAGGCGATCAGTCATTCCTAGTGACTATATTGTGTATCTATAGGAGTCTGACTATAACATAGGAGCCAAAAATGATCCAGAAATGTTTTCACAAGCCATGAGTTGTAAGGAATCTAACTTGTGGTATGATGCCATGAAAGAAGAGATGAACTCTATGTCATCTAATGGAGTCTGGGATCTTATCAAGTTGCCTGATGGTGTAAAAGCCATTAGATGCAAATGGGTCTTCAAGACAAAGAAAGACTCATTAGGCAACATTGAGAGACATAAGGTAATACTCATTGCTAAATGATTCACTCAAAGGGAGGGTATAGATTACATTGAGACTTTTTCTCCTGTATCTAAAAAGGACTCCCTTTGTATGATCATGACATTAGTGGCTCATTTTGATTTTGAGTTACATCAGATGGATGTGAAGACGGCATTCCTCAATGGTGATTTAGAGGAAGAGGTTTACATGAAACAACTTGAAGGATTCTCCTCTAGTGATGGTGAGCAATTGGTGTGCAAACTCAAGAAATCCATATATGGTTTGAAACAGGCTTTCTGTCAATGGTATTTAAAATTCCACGATGTCATCACTTCATTTGATTTTGAAGAGAACATCATGGATCAATGTATATCCTAAAAGGTCAGTGGGAGCAAGATTTGTGTCCTTGTTTTGTATGTGGATGATATCCTTCTTACAACCAATGACAAGGGGTTTCTATATGAGATGAAACAATTCATTTCTAAGAACTTTGATATGAAGGATATGGGTGAGGCATCTTATGTCATTGGCATAAAGATCCATAGGGATAGATCTTGATACATTTTGAGACTATCGCAGGAAACCTATATTAATAAAGTCTTAGACAGATTTTAGATGAAAGATTGTTCACCAAGTGTAGCACCCATTGTGAAGGGTGATAAGTTCAATTTGAACCAATGCCCAAGGAATGATTTTGAGAAAATTCAAATGAGCAACATTCCTTATGCTTCAGCTATTGGAAGCCTTATGTATGCTCAGGTCTGCACATGACCTGACATTGCATTTGCTGTGGGAATGTTGGGCAGATATTAGAGTAACCTAGGTATTGACCACTGGAGGGTTGCAAAAAAGGTGATGAGGTACCTTCAAGGCACAAAGGATTACATGCTTATGTATAGGCGAACTGATAATCTAGAGGTGATTGGCCTACTCCAATTCAGACTTTGCTGGCTATGTTGATTCGAGAAAATCAACTTCAGGTTATATTTTCATGCTAGCCGAAGGAGTTGTATCTTGGAGGAGTGGAAAGCAAATGTTGGTTGCTACTTCCATAATGGAGGTAGAGTTCATTTCTTGTTTTGAGGCTACTTCGCATGGTGTATAGTTGAAGAGTTTCATGTCAGGCCTTAGAATTGTAGATTTTGTGTCTAGGCCATTAAGGATATATTGTGGCAATTCAGCTGCTGTCTTTATAGCTAAGAATAATAGGAGTGGCAGTCGAAGTAAATATATCGACATTAAGTACTTAGCCATAAGGGAACGGATTAAGGAAAATAAAGTGGTCATTGAGTATATAAGCACTGAATTGATGATCACAGATCCTCTGACAAAAGGAATGCCACCGAAGTCATTTAAGGATCATGTAGTTTAGATGGGACTTGGTTCCATAATGTAAATTTGTTTGTACATACAATTTATAGTCTTAATGAAACTCTTATTCAGTTGTGATGTTTTCTCGTATTTGTTTTGCGCATAAAGTTATTTGGAGGAAAAATTCACATTTAGTAGGACCAAGAATAAACATTAGGTTTATTCATAAAGTTAAGTTACCATTTAGGGAATAAAGTCTGAGAAACAATATACAGTAATACATGGAAGATAATACTCACAATTTAGAAAAATTATCACCATGATTCATGTATTTGTTTCCTAAAAGTTTGGGTTTAATGAATATAAGGATAAATATGGAGACCAAGTGGGAGAATGTAACTGTTACATTTGCATTTCAATGGTTTCAATATTGAAACCAATTTATTTTTGTAACAATTATGCATTAGTGGTCTCATATTCATTTCCTATTAAATCAATTCGGGTAACTGTTTTTATTCTTGCTATATATTTCCTTGATGGGAGGAAATGAAATGCAGAGAAAACTCAAGAAAAATTTCACTGTTCATTTTGAACATAAGGTTTTGGTCCCTATCACCTTCTCTCATTCAGAATATACACCATCATTTTTGAGTGCTTGAGTAATAGAAGCATCAAAACTGGTATCCCAACATCTGAGAATAGCAACCCAAGATCAACCATTACGCAGTGGACAAGCAATGGCTGAAGGTATTAAAATTTTCACGCTTCCGTTTTCATTTTTTTGATTTGATATGCATATAGTTTTGGCATGTTAGAATCGTTTTAAGCTTTCAGGAGAGTGTTGGAATTTGGTTAATTGGATATGATGGAAAGGAGATTTTAGTGTTGTTGACGTTGGTTTTGAGAGATTTTGGTCGAATTTTTGAGAAGGTGTGCAAAGGATTTAGGAGAAGAGAAAAAGAAACCAAATTAACTTGTTTTTATAGATAGTGAGTTGTGTTGCGATAACAAAGGCTGATGATAGTCAATGCTTGATTTTAAATATGGTCTTTGAATATGACATGCACAATGATGTTTGTGAGCTTAATCCTTGTGTGATTTTTGTTATTCTTAATCGTTCACAATTGAGCACAAAAGCCATTTACACTTAGCCAATTACGTACTTAGAGAAGCTTTATGCACATAGGTAGCCTCATGATCCCAAGAATGCTAGAACTCACTTGATTATCTTTCGAGGTGAAATTCTAGGCTAGACATCATTAAAGGCAGAAATTAAACCATGTTTGGAACATTTAGGCCTTTCTAGCTAACCCTTGTGCAACGAATTTCCCTAATTCACCCTATTTGAGCCTTATAAATCCTTAATTTTTCTTGGTCACCCACATACATATAGCCTAGCCTTGATTGTTCTTTTCCCATATTTTACCCAACACTCACAAGCATTGATCCATTCTAAGGCTAACTCATAAGTTATGCTTTGAGAAGGTATTCGGTGTTTATGTGAAGAAGCTTCAATTTAAGGTTTTGTAATTTATTTTTTTGTACTTCACTTCATTTCATGTCAATTTCAATGTCAATTTCCATTTCAAAAAAATAAAAATAAAAAAATAAGAATATATAATAATTCATTTGTGAGATTTAAAGGAATGCTCATCGAAAAAGTCATAGAACCGAATAAAGCTCAAGTTTAGGGTATAGCATTTATGTTATATATATATATATATATATATGTATGTATGTTTTAATAGAGTTGTTTTATTTTTTTATGCATTCAAAGTACTTAGTTCTTGAGAATTTTTTTATCTCATCTTATTTTATTTTATTTTATTATTTTTCATTATTTTCTTTCTTTCTTTCTTCTTTCTTTTCTTTTGCTAAGGACAAGCAAAATATTAAGTTTGAGGGTAAGATAACTCTATAAAAATAGAGTTATTTATGTCCCTAAATGTATATATTTTTGCTATGTTCTTGAGATTTTTATTTAATTTTGTTTATTTTTATATATGTATTATTTTTAATTTAATTTGATTTTATTTTATTTGAATATTATTAATAATAGACTTCCCAAAATGTGAGCTTAGTAAATCTTCCCCCACAAGAAAAGAAAAGAAAAAGCAATAAATCAACATGCAATACAACGATCCATCTCTATAGTATCTTTTTTTCATCCAAAAAACAATAATATACATTTTAAAGTTTAGAGGTAAATTTTGAGAAATATTGTAGTTCATGATACACAATAGGTATATTTTAAGGTTCAAACTACACATTGATATAAGTAATATAGCTCATAAAAATTTTTAAAATTTATCCAAATCCATTTTTCAAAATCATAACAATTTTTACATTTCATGCTTTCGAATAGGTTGTTAAATTATGATGATTACGGATGTAAATTTATCAAACTAGATCCAAGAAAATAAATTAATCAATCTTATACATAAAATACTTTTTTAGTTTTGATAATTGTTATATACAATAATTAAACATGATAATTAGTAATTACTAATGCAAATTGATTGAACTAGATCAAACAAGATGAACTAATAACTCTATTCATAAAGTAACTTAATCATAAAATATTAACCCAAACGAAAAAAAGATCAGTAGAACGTAAAAGAGTTATTTCTGTTTTCAAGCAAAATTGAGATATTTCTAGGTAAGGACAATTTTTAAGCGACACTAATAAGGGAGATAAGATAATTTCAATTTGGGTCTTAAATCTAATTTTTGTCTTTTGAAATTGTAAAATTTACAAAATATCATGCCTTTGTAGTGTGTTTGACAATCTCACTTTCAATAAAAACTTTTGGTTATTGCAGTGTAAAACTCTCACATTCTATAATGTCCAGAAAAAATAAACTACAGTGTGAAGCTCTCACATGCTACAGTTTTTTGAACGAAAATTGGTTCACATCACACTCCCTAAACACCCTATTAATCTTAAGTTTTTATGTTTTTTGGGGATTTTTTTGGGTAAATTATATTGATGCCCCATATGTTTTACCCACATTATAGAGACGCCTCCTGAACCAAAACTAATCACACTAACACCCCTAGACTAAATTCTAATAAAATTTTATTTAAAAGACAAAAATATCCCTTTTAGTTTCAACCATTGATCTAATAAATCAAATATCAGTCATTGATCTTGAAAAAACCCTACTAATCTAAACAACCAAACAAGCCCTCCCCTTGCCGCCCCAACCCGTTTGTTTGCCCACGACCGTCGCCGCCCACCTGACACCGACCGTCGCCCCCTAACTTGATGCTGACCTCTCACCTGCACCACCACCCGTGACCCCTTTCCCTCTACGAGACCACCATTTTCCCCTTCCCCCCGCCCTTGTTAGGCCCATCATCAGCATCGGTGACCATTGATCGAGAGATTGAGAGAGAAAGCAAGATAGAGCGAGAGAGTGAAAGCGTTAGCGAGTTTTTTTGTTTTCTTTTAAATTTTATATGTGTTATGTATTTTTATCTAAAAAAATATTTTTAATTTTTGTTTATAATTTTAAAATTTCCATAAAAAATAATTTGTTTAGGTTTGTTAAAATTGATGTGTAATTTTGATTAGAATTAAAAATGTAGATTAGGATGTTATATGGTTAGGGAATTGATTGTGTACTTTTTTGGAACTATAAAATTTTAATTTTTGTATTTTATCTATTTTAATTTTTGTTTATAATTTTTAAAGTTTAATAAAAACACTTTATAATTGAATTATGATTTTGTTAGAATTAGTTAGTTTTGATTTTGTTGAAATTAATTTGTCTTAGTTTTAGTTTTGCTAAAATTAATTAGTTATTTCCTTAAAAAAATTAATTAGTTACTCATTTTCAAATGTTAAAAAAAGGTGAAAAATGTCATTTTTAGGTATATAATAGCTTAAAACGTTTTCTGATAAATGGAAGGACAATTTTGATATTTTAAGCAAAATTAACAGTTAATTAACGGTTAAACCTTACTGTCAACTAATAGAAGGAGTCTCTTTGTAATTTATTTTAATAGTTAGGGGTGTAATTAGTTTTGGTCTAAAAAATGTCTTTATAATCTGAGTAAGGCACAAAAGATGTCAATGTAATTTAGACTTTTTTGAAAGGGATTACACGTACAAACATGTCACAATTTTTCTTTTCTTTTTTTCCCCATAAAATTCTGTTTGAAATGTTAATTCGCTTCCCTCCTGGTTGACTTTTCATTAATTCCATATTTCCATTAATTAGTAAAACAAAGGGGGAAAAGAAAAAAAAAAGAAATATATACAAAGCTCTTCAAAAAACAAAAAAGAAAAAAAGAAAGAAAGAGAGAGAGAAAGAAATATAAGCCCGTTTGCTATTATTTTAAGGGTATTTATACATAATTTTACATATTTTTAAAAAAAAATTTTAAAATTACACATAATTTTTAAAAATTTTTATTTTTTAAAATAAATTTACTCCTACTTATTTTTAAAACACTATGAAATCGGGCTTACAATCATGCCCATGTGTCACTGGTAAATAGCTCCAAGGGAAACAGCATAACAACTTTTACCGCTCCTGCCGCTCAGACACGGCATTGCGTGAAAAAAAAAATAAAAATGATGAGATAAAAATACGAAATATTCCCCTAACGAAAGAAATAGCAGGTCTTTAAGCCCCAAAATCCCATCTCTCTCTTCCTCAAATCCCCAGGCAATGACCTAATTTCGATCAATCTCGTGGTTTCAGACGGAAATCTTCTCACCAGACCTGCTCATCTTGATCATTCTCAATCGTAAGTTCATTTCTTGCCCTAATATTTCCTCTTCGATTCGGAGCAATCTTTGATTTAGCTTCTTCATCTGTCACCGATCAGAAATTAATTCAATTTTTTCCAATTTTGGCATCGAATTTTTCTCTGATGATCAGTAGGCTCTGGTGATTCTTCTTCTTCAACCCTGGTTTTCTAGGGCTTTTTGGGGGATTTTCCGAGATGGATGGGAACAAAGACGACGCTTTGAAGTGCCTCAAGATCGGAAAACAAGCTCTGGAATCCGGCGATCGACTTCGTGCTTTGAAATTTATCACCAAAGCCCAGCGTCTTGATCCGACGCTTCCCGTTGACGATCTCCTATCGGCGATCGAGGAAGATTCCGGCGACGGATCGCCTAAAGACGCCGGCGTGTCATCCAACGGTCCTCAATCTGATTCGCCTTCGTCTAAGCCGTCTGATCAACCTTCGCTTCGCCATCGGGTTCCGTCGACTGGGGCTGCGTCATCGTCCTCGGCATCGGCTTACACCGAGGAACAGATCGCGATCGTGAGGCAGATTAAGAAGAAGAAGGATTATTACGAGATTCTAGGGTTAGAAAAGAGTTGCAGTGTTGAAGACGTTCGAAAGGCGTATAGAAAGCTGTCTCTGAAGGTTCATCCCGATAAGAACAAAGCGCCCGGTGCCGAGGAAGCTTTCAAGGCGGTTTCGAAGGCGTTTCAGTGTCTAAGCAATGAAGAGAGTCGTAAAAAGTACGATATCGTCGGCTCCGATGAGCCGGTCTATGAGAGACGTACGACAAGGCGCGCCGCGAATGGATTCAATGGAGGGTTCTATGAAGCCGAATTCGACGCAGATGAAATCTTTAGGAACTTCTTCTTTGGAGGAATGGCTCCGGCGACACAGTTCCGCGGGTTCAGTTTTGGGACCGGAATGGGGCCACGGCCGGCCGACCATCACCAGGGCTCCGGAGGGTTCAACGTCAGGGCATTGATTCAGATCCTGCCGGTTCTGCTGATTCTGCTGCTGAACTTCTTGCCATCTTCGGAGCCTATTTACGCTCTTTCTAGATCATATCCTTATGAATACAAGTACACCACGGAAAAGGGTGTTAATTACTATGTTAAGTCTACTAAATTTGAGGAGGATTATCCAATTGGTAACCATGAGCGGGCTAAGATAGAACGTCAAGTCGAGCGAGAGTATTTTAATATTCTTGCTCAGAATTGCCGGCTTGAGATTCAGCGTCGTCAGTGGGGGTTCATACGCGAGACACCGCACTGCGACATGTTGCAGCAGTTCGAGTCGAAGGCATAGTGATTTGAATAGAGGTCATATTTCGATTATTCTTGCTATATTTTTTTCTTTAGGTTGATGTAAAATTGTTCCTGTCATTATAGGGGATAATATCATAGTACTAGTGTAGAAATTGATAATGAGTGATTTTGCTCCGTTTGTTCTTACAGACATTGTGAGCATAGTTATACTCCAATGTAGAAGATTGCTCGATACTAACTAGTAATTACTATCTTTTTGTTCGTTATTTCACCAAACACTGTAATTGTTTCAAATGCAGTCTCCAATATTGAGTTATTTGTGTGTTTTATTTAATTCTTAAGTATTGTAGGTTTTAGTCACAAACATGGTGCCAATGCTTTGTTCTTGAACTATAAAAGCTGATTGATTTCTTATATTAGGCTTAGTTCTTCATAGTATGTCATCCACAATTACTACACAGCAACTTTCAGGTCATATTAACCCCCATCGCTAAAATATACACACTTAATGCACTTTGAGGTCGTAACATGTTGAATTTCCCGTAATTAATTAGAGTCCTGCCTTTCGATGTTATTGAGCGAGTTTGTAGGAGTTTATGGAGTGATTTTCATTGCTTTTGCTATGGCTAAATGAGTAAGATCTTGTGTTCAAAGTTGGTGTGTTTGTCTCTTGCAGAGTACTTCTTTGGTGGCATACTAAAAGTGGTCCACTAGTTCCTGTTCTGAAGACTACACAAGGTTCATCGGATTTGCACAAGAAATGAAGCATGTACTTGTGGTTTTTCTTTTCTTCTTGTTTGTTTTGTCCCCCTCTTCCCCTTTAAGAAATGAATTATAGTAGCTAGTTTTGGTAAAAACTTGACCTTGCCTGGAAGCTCTCCTATATTCTTCTTACATGTTCCAACATAATTTTTTGTGAAAATCTCTGATTCAGCTAAATATGCTTGCTGCAATAAATGTGTCCAAATACTAAATTTCAAGCCTTCATGTCATTGAATTCACAGGTTCCGCTGAATACCATGTGTAGCTTTTGCCATAATCTCTGGTTGCTTGATCTTTTGTTGGGTAGATAAATGGCCATATTTCACAGGCATGAATCCAGTTTTGCTTGGATTGAATGGATACCAACTACACTTGCATTTATTCTTAGTTCATAATGAAGTTACTTATCAGGAGCTCCAACTGTTTGTGATATGTTACAGCTTACCAGTTGGTCCTCTTGAAAATGGGTCTGTCTCATAGATAGAAAATCTGAATTTTTTTTTTCCATCTTTTTGGAAAAGGGAAAACTAGAAGAATGCCCCACTGGTAAGTGGAGCTGGAACATGAAGATTTTTGTTATTTCATTCAGCATTATAATTTTTCTGCGTTCACTTTCTCCGTTTAACTTAAAAAGGCAGAATTTAGGAAGGACACAAGACTAAAGACCTGAGTTAAAGGGCACAATCTCTAATTTTCTCTTTGTTCTTAAATAAATGAAGATGGGTGAAGTGAACTCTCCTGATTTGACATGGTGGAACCATGATTGCTCGAGTTGTTCATCATATCATTATTTTGGTGAATAAAGAGGATGTATTAGTGCTATTTCACCAAGTAATGAAGCAACTGAATTATCATTTTGTTATCAGTAAAAATTTTCAAAAACATGTTAGTAACATTCACTTGTCAAGAATACCGATTTACTAACTATTGTAGTCTTTGAGAGAAGAATTGAAATTTGTGATTGGAGCCGCACATTATGTTATGTAAGAGCTTTATAATATAACAAACTTTTTTTTTGTTTTTTTTGTTTTTATATTGTAGCATGTAAGGGGGTTTTATATTGTTTGTGGTTGAATTTGTGTGATTGGAACCACTAACCCTAAACACCCTAATATCGTTTGCTAATGAGAATCTTAATAATATTGGGGTGTAGAGTGTTTATTGGATTAATTTTTGTGGGCGAGTTTGACAGTGTTGCCGGCATTTCACTGATTCCTTTGTATGTTCTCCTCTATACAGATTTGGTGATGTGGCACAATATTTATGTTGGTAAAGTTTTGAAAAGTTCAATTAATCCTTTGATGTAGTAACCAGCAAATACAGAATATATAAGCTCATCATGCTACAAGGCACAATATTTTACTGGGTCTTTCTTTGGTGGGGAGGACATATTTGTAGGTAATTTTTTTTACTGTTGAACTGGGTCAAAATCGCATTTTTGATACAGATATGACCGGCTAAAAGAAAGGTTATTTTTTGGTAGGTTATTTTTGAAACAGATATGACTGGGTTAAAATCCTATTGATGGGTTATTTTTTGGTTCCTATCAGAGCAGTTACTAGGTTATTTTTTTGTTCCCATCAAAGAAGTTACCCATTTTCACCGTTGGGGTTGTGGGATAAAAAAAAAAAAAAAACAACAACAGCAACAAAAACAAAACAAAAATGTTTGAATCAATTTGTGATTATAGGTTAGCGGTGAAGTCTAACCTTGATAACGGGCTTTTCTGTCCTGATCATCGCCGGCCGGCCAGCCGGCATAAGTGAAGAACCTCGTGGGTGGATTGAGAAAGGATGTCATGACAAGTCGGAGTAGAGAAGAGATACATATTGAAACTTTACAAGATTGACCTGTAGAGATGCAAACAATTAATTTATTCTCTCCGCATATGAAAAATTATTTTCAATCCTTATAAGTTATAATCGTTTACTTACAAATATATAAGGTTCAATTTAATAAATAGTGTATTTTTAGATTGAGTTTTATTGTTTTGTTTGTAACGATGTTACAATCTATAAGGTTAAATAGGATTGCTCTAACCATAGACATCATATCTTAATCGGTCTAGATATCATATCAAGGTCCTCAGCTTACCCAACAGCTCTTCCCATGATATGATATTGGCGTTCCAACCATTTATGGCCTTGAGCACACAACATCCCATTCCTGTAATCATCTTGGTCATTATTTTTCTCCTAAAAAGTTTAGCAAAAAATGACTCAAGGATTGTGAAGTTGTGAGCAATAAGTTAATTCATGAGAACTCAGATAGTTTTACTGTAAATTAGTTCTTTGAATTAATTCTTATATATTAATGAGATAGCTCATCGGTGAGACTTGAACTCAGTATATGTGGTTGGTTTACGACCCATCTTAAAGTGGTGCCTCGCCACTAGTTGCACCCACATAGGTTTTTGATTTTGAGAGTTTAAATCTCACATTTTTATGCTATATTTTATTGCCAATATGCGGTTAAAAATGGAGTACTACTATCACCCTTCAACATGCTTAGATGAAGATGAAACTTGGTGGATAAGGAAGTGAAATCCTTGATGGGTGTTGAAGGGAGATCCGATAACTTTTCTCCGTATCTTTCCAATAATATGGTAAAAACAGTTTTTTTTATCAAAAAAAAAAAGGAAAGAAATGTCAGATGTTTGAAAATATTAGGTCTTTAAAATATTTATAGTGAAAAGCAAATTTACAATGTACATAATTTATTTGCTACGTAAATGGTAAAATATTTACATCATAAATAAAATGGTAAATATATTATTTACACTATAAGTCTATTTATTGTATAAATTAGAATAATTTACACTGTATAAAAGAGGTAAATAAATTATTTATATTATAAATTTGATATTTACTATAAATATTTTCAAAACCTGTTATTTATTACAATTAGCTTTTAAAAAGTGACATTTACTATAGTTTTCGAAAAGAAGAGAATATAGGTTCTTAATAAATATAGATAATGGGGAGAGCTTTATATTTAAGTAAAATGTCAACCTTATACTTGCATAATTTATGAGTGTCATAGTTCTTAGAGACATCTACATCGGATGATAATTTTATTTAACTACTTTTCGATAAACTCAAACAGTCATATTTCGTTTATGGCGATATTTTTATCGTTCTTTATAAGTTAAGTTAAATACACTCTACATTTTCATCAATCTCACTAGGTTGTGAAGACCAAAATAAATCTGTCAGCCCCATAAAATATCAAGCATTTTTTGGTGTAATAACAAATAAACAAATAAATAAATGCCAACGACACAATCAATACCTAACAAGCAAATTCAAACAGCAAAAGGCAGTCTTGGGGCACGTTCAGTTTTCAAATCCAACTTTTCAGTTAAAAATAGTGTAAAGTTCTCACATGTTACAGTAAAAAGAAAAAAGTTACTACAGTATAAAGCTCTCATATGTTACAATATTGACAGTTCTAACCAGTGGTTCTAACCACCATGCCAAACACCTTAGACTGTTTGGGAAGTATGGTTAGAATTATGATT
The DNA here is from genome assembly GCA_025403435.1 of Artocarpus heterophyllus. Taxonomy (NCBI): domain Eukaryota; kingdom Viridiplantae; phylum Streptophyta; class Magnoliopsida; order Rosales; family Moraceae; genus Artocarpus; species Artocarpus heterophyllus. The sequence continues at coordinate 18,914,008 of CM046332.1, read as the reverse complement.
GTGATTCAAAACACTGTAGCATGTAAGAGCTATACATTGTAATAACTTTTTGTTTTTTACTGTAGTATATGAGAGCTTTATATTATTTAGTAACTACAATTATGGTTCTAACTTGATAGCCAAAACACCTTTAAGTTTCTGTGTATCAACTCTTCTAGGTACTATTCAACACCTTGTTCTAGTGTGTTGTCTCTATGTGATTTGACAAACCCCTCAGCGATCCACAATCTGTATAATTTTCTTTCTGTAACTTTATAATCCCCCGAAAAGTTGCCAAAATACAAGTAGCAAGATTTGTGGTGGTATGGTGAATCATGATAGCTAAAAAGAAAGAATCTTTAAAATACTTGTTTGGAGTTCATCACAAACTCATTGGTGAGGTTGTCAAGAGCGTTTTTTCATTGATAGTCCACCTTTTCTTTGGTTGACAATGAACCAGCAATAGCTACAACAACAAGTGGCAAACCTTGACATTCCTCACAATTTCGTGAGAACATTGCTCCAATTTTTGGGGACAACGACGTGCGAGCCCAAAGCAGAATGCCTTTTTACAAAATAACTCCCAAGCTAGCTTGAACGAGATCATCTTGGTTTTCTTTAAGAGATTCAGCAAGTATATTACTACGAGTAGTGATGATTATAATAGATCATACTTGGCAAAGCATGTTTTATAACCTCCCAAAAATTTGTTTCCCACACATCATCAAAAACAACCACATACCTCTTTCTCAGCAAATATTTCTGCAAAAGTTCTATTGGCCCTTGGATTTCGCCAATTTCCCCTGCAGGTGGTTCTGGTGTTGGGCAAATAAGACTTCTCATGGTGTTAAGGATCATCTCTACATTGCATGATTGAGACACAATGATCCAAACATGACAATCTAAATGCCCTTTCACTATTTCATTATCATAGACATTCTTAACAAGGGTGGTCTTGTCAAACCAGCCTTGACTAACGAATGAAATTAGAGATCCTGTAGATGGCCCTTCAACTAAACTTTTCACAAGCTCTTTCGATATTGACTCAATTCCTACATGTTCATCTTTCTCCATGAAAAGCGAACCCAATCGAGGGTCAAATATGTGGGTAAAATTTGTGGCCGGACTTCTTGCTCCTCCCTAAGATGGTCTCAACCCATAACTTTTCTTTCATCACCTAGTTAATCTACTTTTTTCCCCTTCACCCTCTTAGGAACACAACCTAGGAGAACAAGAGAAGTGATCTTTTTGGTGTTTTGTGTTTCTATTTTTGGTTTGCTAAAACCATCAAGATCCCTTGCCTAGATCCAACGTGAGGCTTACGTTAGAATAGAGGCGAAGCTAGAAATTTATTTAACAGGGGCAAAATATGAAAATATACAAGAGATAATTTTTATTGGATAGAAACATAATTATGTTTAGTTATTAAGTGGGTGTGTATTTGTAATCCTTTTTTTATTCAGGTAAAAACTCTTAATTTTTTCAATTGAGCCTAAAAATTATAAGGGCCTGTTTGTTTCGTGGTTCAAATCACGGTTCGAATCATTTTGTTATAGTATTTTCTCTCACAAAAATTTAAATTTTCAATCAAATACTCTATTCAAATACTCGAACCAAACGGGCTCTAAACATTTCAAAATTTGAGTGGTGAAACATGTCCTCATTTAGCTTCGTTGTTAGAGGTCGAGGTTACAGATATTGACATCGACAGTAACGTTTAAGTGGTGTTGACCACATTGAGATACTGTCGATAAGTTTGTGGTTGTTGGAGGTTGCTAGTGTTGAGCTTAGCATTGGTGCCAACAGGAACAATGGAGAACGAGGGAGAGATAGGAGTGAGAGAAAACAGTTAGGTTATGCATGAGTGTTTTTTAAAATTAGGAGGAAAAAGTAGAGATGGCCATTTTGATAGACCTAAAGTCAAATAGTATGTTCAGATGATGGTTTATTGATATATATATATATTTTTTTTAATAAGTTCAATCATAATTCAATTTTGCTGTACTTCATCAAAATTTAATTTTTTTAAAAAAAACTTTATATTTTAAACTGCCTACAAACCAAACTGATATCCTTATTTATAAGCTACAAATTAAATATTTTTATTATAATGTTTTACCTTACAAAAGTTTGAAAAGTTTAAATTTCTATTAAAACTTTTTCAAACTTTAAAAAAGGAGAAACTTAAAGGATAGACTTGTAAATTTTACAAATAAAAGGGAAGATTATAAAAAAATTAAATTAAAAGTTGTAATCATGATATTGCCCAAACATAATTGAATCGTGAGAACTATTAAAATAGGACATCATCCAAATGATATCAACTTCAACAGATTATTTTAAAATTGAAAGTTTATTGGTCACGTTTTTCAAAATTTAATATTATGATAAAAATATATATCCAAAATCATCACATAAAGCACAAAATAAAACAACTTTAATAACATTTTAAATTTTTTAAATTTTAATATTAAGTACAATATTAATATTGTTATTTTTTTACTTAAAAAAAATAGCACGATTTGTGAGGAGTAAAACTTTTGATATACTCGGCAATTGGAGACATGCTTTTCAGTTATTAAGGGCTCGTTTGTTTCGTGGTTTGAATCACGGTTCAAATCATTTTGCTATAGTATTTTCTCTCACAAAAATTTAAATCTTCATTCAAATACTCTATTTAAATACTCGAACCAAACGGGCTCTAAGAAATGTCAGATGCCTCCCTTCTTTTTCTTCGTTTCCGCTGGAGTGAAATGACCTTTTATTGTCAAAATTGATCGCCTAATTGGTTGTAAATTTTTTCATTCTAATCATAAATTAAAAATTTATGATGAAAATAAAATGAAGGTCATTTTAATCATAAATTAAGAATTTAAGTCATACTAAACCCTATTTAAAAATAATAACATTCTTTTTCTTTTTGTATAAAAAAAGAACTTTTATTTTATTTTATTTTATTTCTTTTTTAAGGGAAATGCACTTTTTTTAAGAATATATTTCTTTTAAGGAGAATATGTAATTTCATTTACTTTTAACAATTTCCATAATTTTTTTAGGCTCCACAAAAATCCGAGTCTGTTTGGTAAATGGATTTAAATTAGTTATTTAATTTGAGTTAGGTGATTTGAATTGTCATCCGAATTCACGTTTAGATGTGCATTTAAGTTTTAATCTAAGTATGAATAAAATTAAAATTTATATTTGAAGAGGTAGTAAAAATAATTTTTGATTTATTAACAAATCTAATAAAATCTTAATGTTAATGATTCTAAAAAATACAACATAGATCTTAATTTATTTCTCTCTTGACTAGAAACATAAGAAAAAAAGAATCATACAAATTGGATATCGAATCAAAAAACTATGATTTTTTTCTCAAATATAGGAGGAAAATTTTAATTTTTACTGTATTAAAAATATCTAAGTGTTAAAAATTTAACGGTCAAAACTCTAAAAAATTAAATTTTTAATACTTAAAAAATTTAAATTTTAGGAAAACAAAATCATACCCAAAACTCGTAATTCTTCAATTCAAATTTCGGTCTATTAAATGCAAAGAGTGCACAGATAAACGCAATATTTTGAAAAAAAAAAAGCCTCCTAAAAATTTTAATTGGAGAAATAATATTTTTTTTGGCATAAAAATTAAGCCTTTTGGATAAAAAAATTACTCCAATTTTTTTAAAAAAAATAATAAAAAAACACCTTAGGCAAAAAAAAAAAAAAACTTCATTAAAAAAAAAAATTGAAGCAATTTTCTTACTCAAAAAACTTATTTTTAATGCCAAAAACAAAAAGCTCATTTGTCTAAAGAAATTTTTTTATAACGCCATTTATCCGAATCCCTCCAGGGCAAACGGCCCACATGTACTGAATGCATTTTGAAATAGAAAACTTTTTTTTCTTATCGGAATGTGGCCCGACCCTCTCAGTGGGTGGGCCCCACCCGGCCCCATCCGGTGGGGCCCACCCCACTGAGAGGGTCGGGCCAGGCCGGGTGGGGCCCACCCCACTGAGAGGGTCGGGCCACAGCCTGATCGAGATGTATAATACTGTCCTTTTGAAATGCTACGTTTAACTCTGCACGTAAATTCTCAGTCATCATTTTCATAAATAAAATAAAATAAAAAATTAAAATATCTAATATAACCCTATAATAATAGTATATTCTATAATATTAATCTTATAATATAATAGCCCAACTGTTTGGTTGAGAGTCAAAACGCCGTACGGTCATTTTGAAGTGCAACAAAATTCCAAAGACGATTTCTTCAGTGAAATTGTCATCATTTCACCCGACGGAGAAATGGGTTGGTTCGGCGAGGCTCTCGACTCCATCAAGTCCATCCAAATCCGGCAAACTCTCTCCCAAATCGTCATTCTTGGTCCGTCAAATCCCAAACTTTTATTTCTTTTGCGTTTGTTTCTTTTTTTTTTTCCTTTTTCTTTTGGGTTGAGTTTGGCAATCTTTTCACTTTAGAACAGAAAAAAATTGAAAAATGCCCTTTTGCTAACACTGGATTTTTTTTCCCTTTGAATATCTGTTGTTTCCAGGCTTGATTGTGTCTTCGGCATTGATAATATGGAAAGGGTTAATGTGCTTAACTGGCAGTGAATCACCTGTTGTGGTTGTGCTCTCTGAGAGCATGGAACCTGGCTTCGCAAGGGCGAGTATTGCATCAACTTTTTTTTTTTGAGAGAACCCTTTTGTTTTTTGATATTTGATTGTGCCCAAAAGCTTTATTTTTTATGGGATTTGAGCAGTGGTCCAAAGTTGCTGAAATTATGTTACCCAACTTTTTGAAAATTGATTTTGGATTAGTTTATAGTGAATGGTCAAAATGTCAAAGATGGGATCTTTTATCAAATTGTTGGACTTCTAGATTTGTTACATTTTACTTGGGATATTTGTTGAGTTTGCTCAGTTGATTTCTTGTCAAAGTCTTGTGTTTCTTGCGGTTTCATTGTACCCAAATGCTTGACATTTTCTAGGATCCAAAATACGGTCTAAGGGAGAAGATATTTTCTTTTCTTTGGGGTCTCACATTGTGAGAATTGCTTTTGGTTTAGTTTGTAGGGAACGATCGAGATGTCAAAATTGTGATTTTGGATTAAGAGAGGAGTCCTTTTTACAGGTTTTATTCTCACGAAACTTTTTATAGTTATGGATTTGAGAAACTAACTGGAGATACAAGTCTTTTGTTTGCCATATAGGTTGGAGTTAAACATTCCATCCAGTTTAACACTTTTAAACTAGAAATTACTATCGTTCTACCTTGGAAAAGGCTTTCTTTTTCCCTCGATTGTTGCAATGGTGGAGATTGAAGCACCTTATTGCTTAGCATCTAGTTCCCTTTGCAATTTGTTTCACCTTTCACATCTGATGCTTCTGTATTGTGAACAGAAATACCATCATTCTATTTGGTTTCTCTTTACAATTTGTTTTTGATTCTTTTGCAGGGCGACATTCTTTTCTTGAGTATGAGCAAGGATCCCATTCGTGCAGGAGAAATTATTGTGTTCAATGTGGAAGTAAGTTCTAATTTACATTATTTATCTGTTAACTTGTTTTTAGTCTTCTGTGTAATTTTCCCCCCTTTTTTTGGTCTAATTGTTACAAGATTCTGTAATTTGACTTACTTGGAAAAACTTTCTTTACTAGGGGACTGTGCAATTTAAAATTTCATCTTGCATCCCTTCATTTTTTTCCCTGCTTGCTGACATATCTTCTTTATGCTGTCTAGGGACATCCTATTTCAATTGTTCATCGAGTAATCAAGGTAAGAGTTACAAGGATCTCAGCTTTGTAATATTAACTTCTGTATAGACAAGTCCATGACTTCTCTTGATGTTTTCTATTTTGTGAATGATGCTTTCAACTGTGTAGAAATATACATTATCTTTTAGTGGCTAAAGCATTAAGCTAAGAGAGGATTTTATTTCAATGTATCGCTTCCCTCCCTGATTGGTAATAACATCTCAAAAAACAAAAGACTAACTCATAAAATTAAAGTACTCTCTCTTTTTTACTGTTGATTTGTGCATTCATCAAGTGATTTACTTATATCCTGTGCCTTGCAATGTTTCTTTTTTGTTCTTTCTTTTTTTTTTGTTTTTTGTTTTTTTATCCTTTGTTTTAACAACTGATCAGTGCCTTTTCTAATTCTCTTTGGTAGGTTCATGAGCGAGAGGATACTGGAGAAGTTTATGTCCTCACAAAAGGTGCTAATCTCCTTTGACACCCCCAACCCCCCCAACAATAATAATAATTGGTAAAAATATATTGGGTAGAATCTTAATATATCTGCTTGTTCGGGATGGCATAAATACTAACAGAGAACATGGTCATTGAGTATGAAAGAGTTGGAACTTGTTTTTTTTTAATGGTGGATCTCATATACAAATCCTCAGTCGGTTCTTGTAATTATTGCTTGCTCAAAACTCTGTAATCGTCCCTTCATTTTGCTATTTTTCCAGGAGACAATAACGAAGTGGATGATAGGATGTTGTACGCTCCTGGCCAAAGGTGGTTGGAACGCCAACATGTTCTGGGAAGAGCTGTTGGGTAAGCCGCAAACTTTGATTTAACATTAGTAGTGATTGAGTTTATATATGTGGATAAGGCTACTAATTGTCTATAGTTTCTAGAAGCTGATATCTTCCCAGGAAGATTTCGACTGTGAGATTTGTCATGGTATCATTCTCTTTCATGCTACAGGTTCTTGCCTTATGTTGGTTGGCTGACAATAATCATGACAGAGAAACCTATAATCAAGGTTAGTTTTCACTGAAAATTGGAGAAGATTCACAACTTTATCGATTTTTTTGTGTTTTGTTCTCTGTTTCTTTCATCCCATTTGTGAAACTCAAATTGTTCCATGCAGTATATAGTTATAGGAGCGTTGGGATTGCTGGTTATTACCTCAAAGGATTAGAAACGCAAGTTTCCAAGTTTACAGACATGGCTTCAAGTCAACCATTAAGGCATTCCTTTTGAGTTGGAAAAATGATGATGATTTTGATAGCGGATAAATACAGAGAACACTACAAGGGGCTTGCCGATGAAACGGTGGCGTTTGAATTTTGACTTGTCTTGCCCCCTCAAAGTTCATTATGCGAATGTTATACCCCATTACACCTTAAGTTATTTATTAAGCTTACTTGCGGCAACTCTTACTGGAAGCAAAGTCTTCATTCTTGAACCAGTGAAATGCTTACTAAATTTGTTTATGGAAGACTGTTGTATCTTTACATGTGAAGGAAAAAAAAAATAGTTCCTTTGCAATGCATAGGTATGGCTACGGGGAAAATTTGGGGCTGAGTAGTCTTCTCGTCAACCCGTCCTACGAAGAAAAACAAGCCCCATTCCTGCCCCCATCAACAGATTCAACACGCACAAATCGGTGAGAGATGGGGTGGGTCTCCCCATCACTGGTTTGAGATATGGTACCCGTCTATCCTATTAATTATTTTGATGATGAAATAAATAAATAATTACCACACCTATATAAGACCATAAGTTAAAAATAAGCGATATGCGGTGCGTGTTCTGAAATTTGAACTGGAAATGGTAAAATAGGTTGCTTAAAACGGCATGTCTTTTGTCGTGAACTACAAAAGAAATGTCGTTCAGTCTAGACAACAAGATGAAATGGCATGCCATGGAAACGACATGCCTTCTTCGCGCAGGGGAAATAAACATTTTTTGTCTGCACAGCAGAAACGACTAAAACAAAATATGACATGCCGTTTAGGTTCTCTAACTTATAAATTATAAATTTTATGTCATTTTCCTTTTTTTTTTCTGCTACAGAGGTCACTTTTTTTTTTTTTTGGTTGGTTTTGAGGAAGGGATATGTCCTTGTTCTTTTATGCCGTCAATTGCAATGGTGACATGTCGTTTTTCCTCAATGTTTTACTATTAATGCCATTGTTTTTAGATGTTGTTTCTGGAAGTAAGTTGGAACTTATTAGTTGTATTTGTCTACAGGCTTAAATTTATAAGGTAAAAATATATCACATCTTAACTTGCTTCCTCAACACTCTAATTGCTTTCAATTAGCTGTCGTTTATTTATATTTATGTCGTTTAGCCAATATTCGTCTCAGCCCAATTCCCAAATGAGGCCCACAAAACTGAAAGCCCAAATTCTCTCCAATCCCCCATTTCTCCATACAAATACAATCCTTCGACCCTTCAACAAAGCTTTTACTTGCTTAAACCCTAAATTTAGTCCTAAACAAAATACCTAGCCTCAATATGCCAATCCTTCTTTGAGACCGACAACGGTACTTTCTCTCTCACTCTCCCTCACTTTCTCGCTCTATTTTCCGACAGAGTCTTGGTAACGCCCAAGAAATGTTTATTCTTTGTAATAATAAACGGCAGACGTATGTAGTATAGAAAGATTGTCGTATCCACAGGGAGGTGAAAATTTATAACTCGAGAGATTGTTAAAAATAAACGGTCAAAGAGGTAAGCAATTTTTGAAAGCAAAGAAATATTTTTGTGATTTTTCTTTTTACTCAAAATTTAAAGCATAAAATTAAAATGGTGAAGCTTTGAGAATTCCTTGTATATTTCGCAACTGATATGAAATTTTAACTCTAAATAATAATTATCTAAAGTATTTGATTTATTATATCTTTTCTCATTAATTGCGAGCACTTTTTACTAATTATATAAATCAACCTAAAGCGACAATATAGCAAGCCATAATGCAGTAAAGGTATTTCTATAAAAATTAGCAAAATAATCATCTGTCACTAATGATTTGGTGCACTAATTATGAAAATTATAACCGCTGTCACTCAATTATAATTAACATAATTTTAAGATAGAAAAGATAATAACAAATCAAAATTAATATATTTTTATGGAATAAATTATTGCGTTAATTTCGGCAGCACCTCGACTTATTAAATGGTTTAAGAATACACTATGCTATCCTCTGTCTACAATAAATCAAGAATTACCAAGCATTTACTGTGCCAGTCTATGTCTATAATGCAGCAGAAACTCAACTTAATAAATGAGCATGACTTTAGTATTATTAATATTAATTATGCAACACAATTAAATTACATAAAGAAAGCATGACTGAATTTATGTAAAAATGGACAGCATAACAACAGTAACAATAATTATTGAAAACATAAAGATATATTAATTATGCAACACAATTAAATTACATAAAGAAAGCATGACTGAATTTATGTAAAAATGGACAGCATAACAACAGTAACAATAATTATTGAAAACATAAGAATATAATTTATTCCACAAAAATATAAGCGTTACCAAACAAATATAGAGATAAAATTCATACCCGAGTACTACGCATACAAGATCATCTCTCTGCCTCACCAGACTCTCTACACTAAATTAAGTATTATTTTATTATATATATATATATATATATATATATATATTTTACCTAAGGGGTAAAAAGAAAAAAATAAGAGAAATGGAGAAGAGGCCCGTAGGCCTTGAGGTGGTGTCCTGAATGAGAAGGGGAGAGCCCCTTTTATAATAAAAAAATTTTACTATTCATTATTTTTATTATTATTTTTATTTCTTTTTCTCTTCTTATCTTCGGCAGGAGCAGGCCCCCCCTCCCCTTCAATTATGATTCGCAAGAATCGTTTTAATATTTTTCTTCTCTTTTATGCTGATCCGCGTTTGTTGATATGGGAATTTTAGTTTAGGATCCTGTGCTTCGCTGATCATGGCAGCACGAAACAGGCGCAATCTGACCCGTTGAACGCACGATCTAATGGCTGGTAGAGGCGCTTGAGAATAGGCCCAGGTGGGCCAGTGGGACAGCAATTTCAGACCGTCAGATTGGTCTCGGTCACTACATCGAACGGCTGGAAGAACAGATGCATGTGAACTCACCCACACGCGAGCAGACACGGCCTACGACTCCCCTCTGACGCGTCTGCAGCTTTGTCGGAGCGTGAATCACACTCGCCAATCTTTTTTCAACACGTGGACTGTACCCTGAGATTTCGCTGACGCACCGGATGACGCGTTGATACGCGTCTCTTCCTCGGACGGCTGAGATTGATTTGGCAGGTGATCTAACGGTTAGAAACTTGACACGTGTCCCAATTAATATAAATTCAAATTTCTTTATCTTTTTGATGCATTTGATGTCCGATTTTGTCCGTTTTGGTGTCATTTTGCTCCGTTTTTCCTCCAGATTTCAAATCTAAAAATCACAAACACATTATTTTACAAACATAATATTTACAAAAATATTAAAAATATTTATTTTACATTAAAACACACAAAAATAAATAAAAACTCCTAAAATTTCCAGTCTCTTACGGTTTGGCACATATATAATTTTTATGACTTGGAAATATTTTTAGAAATTACTAAAAATATAATAAGACATATTTACAAACTTAAAACACACTATCAAATACTCTAAAACTCAAAATAAAATAACCGCATTACTTTTACGGCTTTGACTATTTACAGACTAGACACTTATTTAACACACCGAAATGACTCTAAAAATTACTAAAAAAATTCTATTAAACATAAAAACACACTAAAAACATATTTTTAAACACATTTACATACTAAGACATGAAAATACTTATTAACACAAAATGCTATTAATTAGAGAATTTAATGAGAAATAAAAGCGTAAATAAATGATTTAAGCCTTAGAAAATGTACACTTTTACAGTCTCATCAAGTCTCAATTGATTGATTCAGCTTTTGTTTTTGTATATATTTTTTGCAACCAAGAGGGGAAGCGAACCAAAAGGTTTGCAACCAGGAGGGGAAGCGAACCAAAAGGTGTATCCTGGCCGATGCACAACTCACGATCACCATTGTCGACCTTGCCGCTAATTGCAAGCAGCTCAAGAAAGGAGCCAATGAATGTTTTCTATTTAAAATCTTTTTTTTTCTTTTTTGCGCTTTATATTTTTCTAATATGTATTTAGATGACCAAGGGCCGTTTTTTTCTAATTTCTCGAATAATGCCTTTGGAGGATAACATTAACTTTTTTTTTTTTTTTTTTGAACAGAGTTATGGATTCTGCTTTTGTAGGTTATGCCCTCATTGAAGTTTGCATCTCCGACGTATTGATAATGGGCCTTCGGCCATCGAAACTCCTGTCTTTTTTATATCTAAAAATAGAAGTTATAAACATAGAGTCATGAATCTACTTTAAGATTAAGATTAATTGATTTAGTTAAAACAAAATTATTATTAAATTAATTATATTTTATCTAGTCTAGTGTGTGACCATCATTAAGTCTACCATACCAATGTATTTACTATAGAGTAAATCCACTCTGACGGCCTAGATAAAGTGTCTCTCTAATTGGACGTAAACTCCATTGCAATCTTGTCATGTATAAAATACCTAACTAAATACATAGATCGTAGATTATGCAATTTAGACTATTAATTCTGAAATCGTATCTATACCACATATAAATTGCATAAACGTCCAATGCCAAGATTTGGTTACAATAATCACGGATCACACATTTGCTTAAGTGCTTAATCATTAAATGAAAACAATATAATGACCATTATTGATACATAAAATATTCATATTATTATTTATTTATTCATTTAATCTAAAAAGTCTTTAATTATAAATAAAATATCTATTCCTTAAGACAGCGATCATAACGTGAATCATAGCTAATCAAATCAACAGCTTAGATTAAATTTGAAAAACGCAAGCAACTAAAAGATCCTTAGTTCCTTGCGAAGGAGCAAAGTGCACCCCAAAGGCCCGCACATGTGGTAGTTTATGGTTGTAGCACAATCTTACCCATATACTTGCAAAATGACATATCACATATTCTCTTAAATACTACTTGGCTTGCTTTATATCTTTTTAATCAGGAATTTAGGCTCTTCTTCTTTCAAGCCCAACATTAGTTAGAAGTAATTTACTCTCTCAAAGTCACAAGCGATGAAGGGTTAAATTTGACAAAAGGGGGCATGATCATGAGTTAGAAATGGATTTAATTTTCCAAGAATAGGAAAAAGAATTGTGAGTTCTTTGGGGAAGATTGAATGAGAAGAATTCATGAACGGGTAAGATTAAATATTAGAAAACAATGATGTATGATGTAACCCAGTGGGGCAAGCTCGAATATTGGGAGGGACAATTAGGGGCCATGGGTGCATTACTTAAAAAAAAAAAAATGATGGCTGCAGTGTGTTGAGAGGAAAATAGATCAATGGTTAGGATTAAGGAAAACTAGTGAATGAAATACATGGTCAAAGCTAGTGTACTACACAAACTAATGGTAGGTACTAAAGATATGTATTTGGGTTTTTGCCCAGTTAAAAAAGAAAAAGTAAGAGAAAAAAGAAAACTTTTTCGTTAAATTATTATTTTTCCCACAATTGTCTCTTTCTATTTTCTTCCTTCCCCACTTCTCCATAACAATAATTTCTCTCTCTCTCTCTCTCTCTCTCATTTTCTTTTCCTTCCAACGTCTCTCTCTTTCTCTTCTATCCTTCTTTCTCTTCTTATTTTCTTCTATTCATTTCCTTGTCAAGCCAAGAAAGTCCTCTCCCCTTCTCTCTCTATTTCTCCCTAAAAACTTCATATTGAATCCAACATGTACATATTTAGCCACATGCAAGTAAAGATTTAAGAGGGTTTTGAGCCAAAGGTTCAAGCAATTAAGAAGCTGAAGCTGGAGAGAGAATTAGTAAGTTAGTTTACTTGAAAATTTACCTATTGAGATTTAAATTTTAATTTATATTAGGGTTATGTGATTGTTGAGATTAGTGACATGCATGGCTGGATCTTTGTGAGATTTTTATGGTTATAATATCTAAATCTATTTTGTAGCTTAGGACTTGAATATATATATATATTCGCAAATTTCGAACAGTTTTGGAAATCTGAGAAAACGAATATGTTACTTTAAAGATTTTTTGTTTTTAAAAATAAGGAGAACTCAGAGGACATCTTAAGATTTTGCATCTTTTTATTGAATTAGATTTCGAGTTTGAGACTGGAACGTAAGAGTTCTCAAAGTTTCATGTAAACGGATTATAGTCACATCTCAGACAGTTTAGGAAAAATTGTTAAACTAATTAGAACATGCTTTTTTAAAAAAAAAGATTTTATTATTATTATTATTATTATTATTATTATTATTATTATTATTATACAAAATAGTTCATGCAAATAAGAGATCTCTTTTTTACAAAGCTGAGTTTAGAGTTTTATTTAGGGGTCATGATGTTTCTGAACAATCTGGGGAAAATGCTACGCTGAGAACCAAACATTTTGGTAAAGGCTAATTGGCACTTCTATATATCTATAGATATACACAATGAATTAAAGAAGAAAAATAAAAAATTTGTAACTCTTTTTTAAATTTCGGTTGGACATTTAAACTTTAGACCTCAATATTTAAAGTGTGCGCGGCTTATCCCTAGCCTAATCAAGCCAGCACATACACCCATTATAATTTATCTTTCACAAAATAAAATCATCACAGAATTAGCAGACCAATATGCTTCAGTTAATAACAACTACCACCAATATAAATCGGCTCAATGCCCAAAAAACATTTTATAATGTGAAAACATCTTTTAGGTACTTGAATTCAACAACATTATATGGTGTCTAAAAAGAATCAAAGAAAGCTTAATATAATAAGAATCATTATTTTGGTTGGAGAATATACATATGCAAGCTTATTTTATTTTGTATTATGAACAAAGGTGGACTTGTTCTTCTACTTTTTTTTTTTTTTCCCTTTGAGTGATCAAATGTGGACGTTATTTGCTCCTTTTTTTTAAGTTATACGTCTTCTTATACGTCATATATATACTGGTTCACCGCCTCCAATATTTTATATGTAGATATTATTGACAATGACCGGCAAAGTTGAATTTGTATTCTCATATTTCACTAGAGAGCGTTATTATTAAGAGATTAAGGTCTAAACTTCTAGGTATTTGAAAAGTTTGGTTAGAGCTAAAACTTTTGAAATAAAAACTATAGCTTGTAAGAGTTTTATACTTTAGTTTATTTTTTTTTGGTCACTTATTTTTTTTTCTGGTTACTATAGTATGTGAAAATTTTAGAGTATAGCAATTAAAGTTTATGGTTAGAATTGATCTTGCCAAACATTCTTCAGTAAACCACGATGGGGGCCTGTGTAGGGTAACTTTATCAAAAACAAATACATAAGTTGTAAAACCAAATTTTTTTGTTTTAAATTAGGAGTTTCAAATGTCATAATTTATCAAAACATTCAAAGAATTGATTTGATTTGATTTGATTCTTTTTTTATTTTTAACTTTGGGTCTAATATTTGTCTAACCAGGCCGGTCAAAGCTCCACTACCAGAAAACGTGGCCGCCACAAATGCAATAATTTTTTTAAATTTTTTTTCTTGTTAATTAAAAAATTAATTATGAGCCTTTCATAATCCCCTAAAAAATAAAGTTAAAGAGGTCTGCACTAAGCTAAGTCAACGAGCAATAGCTTGTATTATAAGATTATCTTATTTCATCTGCATATTCAAATACAGATGGCGGTTGAGGAGGAATATTTTTGTTACATATATTATTCAATCACGTCTACTGACCACCCAAAACTGCTTGTAATTAGAAGCAATAACCTAAAATGTTTTCAAATTTTCGTGCCACACAAGTTGTAATTGTAGCGCCCCTTAACGGACGTTACAGATGTCGTTACATTCATTCATTCATTTAATCATTAATTAAGATAAACTATTTGAACAAAAGAATGTTTGAAGACATAACCCAAGATCTATACATACATTTTTTTTTACAACATCCAAAAAAAACCTTAATCCATCTTTAAATAATAAATTACTTATTCATAAACATCATTTAAATAGTTTACCAAAGACTATCGCAAATTGATACAATCTTTTAAAACGATAAAGGAAAACTTGCTTATAGTTCGGTAGGCCGAAGTTGTCCTACAGGCTGAAGGTCAAACTTCGACAGGCCGTCCGGGGCTCTGCAAAAACAGGATTTCAAAACCAACAAGATCAGCAGGCCGGTATAGAGTAATCGGCAGGCCGATCAATACTTCGACAGGCCGACCAACAATTTAAAAATCAATTTTCAAAAATTTTCAAACTCCATAATTTAACTACTGAAGACAAAATACTTAAAAGAAATAAGTTAAAATAATAAAAGATAGTTCATATATTCTTAAAAAAAAAACTTATCAAATAATCATGTTCAAATTATAAAACATAATTTATATTATTAAAAAAAATTTCCTTCATGGCGTTCTTTCGTTTACAATTCATCGTTCTCTTTGCTCATACGCCTTTCTATCCCCTCCAACTATTCCAAGACTTTCTTACCCTTATCTGCAACATGATATAAAACTAAGTAAGCATACGCTTAGTAAGTACACATCATATCTCACAACTTAAAACATTTTAGGAACATCATCATCATCATAATAGTGCACTAGGCACATTTTTATAGGAACATATCTTTCATAACATTGACCAATTTAAAACTTATTCATTTTATCTTAAGGGCCCAAGTGTTGCACCATAAACATCATCGTAGGCGCGCCGTCATGAGAGGAGAAGGGTAGCTAATCCTAAACCAAACATGACATCATAACATAACATTGGTGTGCAACACTTACTTAGGTGATACATATATACATATATAAACTTTCATACTTTTGAAATACGTCATCATCATACATGCACAACTTTTGAACATCAAATCTTTCATGAGAAATATAAATGAAACCATCATAAAATCATCATAAATATGAACATAATTTCAAACCTTTTATAAAACATATCATGTCGTAGGTGAGAATGTACTTACTTTTTTAGCTTGCTTACTTAACCTTAAATTTATTAGTGACGTCACCGCGGTCTCGATGTGCTCGCCCTTAGTGTGTTCATGTCATACATTTATTTAAAAAATATAAAATAAAATTAATATTTATTTTCATAGAATAAATCATCCATATAACATCACTCATACATTTATTTCAAACCTCCATGAATTCTTAATTTAATAACTCAATATTCACACTAAATTAGAACACCAAATTTGGCAGGAACAAAGATAACATATATACATATTACCATGATTTTTTCTTTAATCATAAAAATTCCATTTAGTATCTAAAAACAAGTCATACATATCAAACATGAAATTTGCTAGCAATAGTTAGGCAGTGAACAATTTTAAACTCAGGTCCATATATTACATTTTCATACCTTAGAAAAATCTACAAAAATTAACACATATAATAGACATATAAAACTTTAACATATCCAAAAATTACCTTTAAATAAATTCCATACAATCCAAAACGTGTGTTTGAATTCATAGACAAAACAACCATAAACAATTCATGCAGTGAGTCATATGCAATCATCATATGCCCATAATTAAAATAAAATTATGATGACCCTAAAATTCATAAGACAAATTATTAACATATAATTACAGAACCACAAAAATAAATTATCATCAAATGAATTCATTTAGTCACACATAAACATCACACAATAAAAGTTCAACAAATTACCGATAAAACAGTCTATAAAACCTAGCTTCTATAAAAATTTCATAACTCATGAATTATATATCATATTATCATGAGACATTCCATTTCATACATTGACATATACATAAACATATTTGCCAAATTTCATGAAAAACAACATTCATTTTCATCATGAACAACACCTATATTTTTCATGCACACTAACAAACAGCAATATTTCATTATGAGAAAAATCCAATTAAGGTGAAATTTGGAGGAACATCACATAACACATCCATGAACAACATATTAAAATTTTAGAGGAAAAGAAAATACCTAGATAAAGTTATGGAAGTCGGATTAAAGAGGAGAAATGCATTTCAGAAAAACCAAAAAATTCTTACCTTAACAAATTTCTTCTCAAAACTCCTTCAATTCAACCAACGAAATTTCAATTTTTCTTTCAAATAATTAGCAGGGAAAATTGAAAGGAAGACAAGAAGAAAACGTGAAGAAGAAGAGAGAGAGAGGAAACGTCTAAGAAGATTAGAGAGAGAGAGCAAAAATTATCGTGAAAGGAAAATGGGAGTAACATACAAGGGAGGCTTGTCTAATCCAATATTATCATAAATTTTGACTAATTAAAGGCCAAATCACGTGGAGAGTGGAGAGTAATAAGGGGAAAGTCAACTAATTAGCTTCACTTACCATATTTCACCTCTTCAAAAATGGGAAACCATATCAATTAACTCAAATCAATCAAAAGTTAAAGGTTTCTTTTCAAAATTAAAGCAATCAATCCAAAAATAAGCCAATCAATCACAAATCATCATCCAATCATAACCAATCATCGTAATTATCTCAATCACAAATTTTGAAGAGATTGTTGTTGATTGCTCATCAACCATCTTCGGCCTGCCGATTCCATGAAGTCCGGCCTGCCGATGGTTTCCATCGGCTTGCCGATTGTTGAGGGGCAATTAGGCCTGCCGAACTGTCCTAGCATACAAGGATACATCATAGCATATAAATCATAATGAATCATAAATAAACATACAATGTAAATAACATGAACACTTGAGCACATCAATTTCACGTGATCGTCACCTGTCATAATAGTTAATAACATAAAATCATAAATCATAACATATATCAATAAGAAAATTACTTAACGTCGTTACTAACTTAACATAATCTGTTACATAAAAATCGGCGGGTGTTATAGTAATATCTCTCCCTTAAAACAAGAAAAGATGTAATATCTATAGTCTTTTTTGTCTTTTTGTTTAGTTTATTTCATATTCATGACGTCTCTACGAGGAACAGGATTGTATTTGCTATTTTCTACCATTTTTAGCCCGTTTAGAAACGTAGTTTAAATCATATTTTATGGTTTTAACTAACTTTTTGTTTAACCCTTGGACAAGAAAGAAGTTAACATATAATCTGTGAGTCATCTATCACATACTGAACATTTTTGTTTTATAATCAGCACTCAAGAAGAACATGGCAGAGACATTCTTGAGCCGCGTCATTGAGAAGTTGGCTGAACTATTGGGTGAAGAAATAAATTTGTTGAGAGGAGTTCGGAAAAAGGTCGTGAACCTGAAACGTGAATTGGAGATCATCCAGCCTTTCCTTCGAGATGCAGAAGTGAAGTTAGAGAGAGGAGAAGTGAGTGATGCAACAAAAGTATGGTTGAAACAATTAAGAGAGGAAGCAAATCGCATAGAAGATGTTGTTGACACATACGTTTATCACGTGGAAGAACACCACCATCGGAGTGGATTCATTTCTTTCCTTTGCAAATTAGGTCACCACCTTAAAGTCTTGAAACCATGTCACCAAATAGCTTCTGAGATTCAAGATATTAGGGAGTCATTAAGTGAACTCAAGAATAGAGGTGAAAGTTATGGGTTGAGACCCTCTGAGCGAGGAGCAAGAAGTCCGGCCACAAATGTTACCGCACATATTGACCCTCGATTGGGTTCACTTTTCATGGAGAAAGATGAACTTGTGGGAATTGAGTCAACATCGAAAGAGCTTGTGAAAAGGTTAGTTGAAGGGCCATCTACACGATCTGTAATTTCACTCGTTGGTCAAGGCGGAATTGGCAAGACCACTCTTGTTAAGAATGTCTATGACGATGAAATGGTGAAAGGACATTTTGATTGTCATGTTTGGATCACTGTGTCTCAATCATACAATGTAGAGATGATCCTTAACACCATGAGAAGTCTTATTTGCCCAACACTGGAACCACCAGCAGGGGAAATTGGCAAAACCCAAGGGCTAATAGAACTTTTGCGGAAATATTTGCTGAGAAAGAGGTATGTGGTTGTTTTTGATGATGTGTGGGAAACAAATTTTTGGGAGGTCATAAAACATGCTTTGCCAAGTAGTAAAAACGGCAATAGGATAATCATCACTACTCGTAGTTATATAGTTGCTGAATCTCTTAAAGAAAACCAAGATGATCTCGTTCGGGAACTAAAACCTTGGTCTCAAGAGCTAGCTTGGGAGCTATTTTGTAAAAAGGCATTTTGCTTTGAGCTCGAAAATCGTTGTCCTGAACAATTGGAGCATATTTCTCGCAAAATTGTGAGTAAATGTCATGGTTTACCACTTGTTATTGCAGCTATAGCTGGTTCATTGTCAACCAAAGAAAAGGTGGACTATGAATGGCAAAAAGTTCTTGACAACCTCACCAATGAGTTTGAGATGAATCCCAAGCTTACAAGTATTTTAAAGATTATTTCTTTTAGCTATCATGATTTACCATACCACCTAAAATCTTGCTACTTGTATTTTGGCATCTTTCCGGAGGATTATAAAGTTACAGAAAGAAAATTATACAGATTGTGGATCGCTGAGGGGTTTGTTAAGTCACATAGAGACAAGACACTAGAACAAGTTGCTAAAGAGTACCTAGATGAGCTCATACACAGAAACTTAGTTTCATTTGAGCTGCAGTATGGATTTCTAAGATTGTGTTGGGTTCATGATTTGATGCGCGAGATGATTTTAACAGTAGCTGATGAGTTGTGCTTTTGTCAAACATTGAATAGAAGTAACTCAAGGCTTGAGGAGAAAAGTCTTCGCATTTCAATCTATCCCACTACAGAAGATGTTCTCAAAAGTGCAAGGGATTCTAGGATTCGTTCTATGTTTCTTTTCAACATGAATGGATTGACTAAGTCTTTTGTAGCAAGTTTGTTTAAGAATTTCAAGCTTTTGAAGTTGTTGGATTTCGAATACGCCCATCTAGATGATCTCCCAAAAGAAGTAGGAAATTTATTCCACTTGAAGTACTTGAGTTTGAGAGGGACAAAAGTGAAAATAGTTCCCAAGTCCATTGGCAAGCTACGTAATCTAGAGACATTGAATCTTTCGTGTACATTAGTGAAGGAGCTTCCAATTGAGATTAATGAACTTCGAAAACTTAGACATCTTATAGCTTTCCAAATTGATGAAGAAATTGAACATTATGGTTTGCATACTTATCATGGTGTGAGGATAAATGAAGGGATAGGAAGATTGGAGGAGTTACAAACTCTCACATGTGTGGCAACATATCCCAATAATGTTGGCTTTGTGAAAGAACTAGAAAAGTTGAGGAAGCTAGAATCTTTAAGGCTTTCGGGATTGACTATTGAAACGGGGAAAGCTCTTGGAATTTCCATTCAAAAAATGAATCGCCTTCAAAAGCTACATTTAATCTCCAGAGACGATGGAATTTTGAATTTAAAATTCATTTCATCTCCTCCTTGTTGCATACGTTATATGAGCTTGCGTGGCCGACTAACAGAGTTTCCGTCGTGGATTTCCCAACTCCAAAATCTAAGAGGATTAAGTTTGTATTTCTCAAGGTTAGTGGTTGAACCATTAAAATGCCTCAAAAATCTTCCTAATCTAGCATTCCTTAACATGTACTGCGCATATGAAGGAGAGGAATTGCATTTTGAGGAAGGTGGCTTTCAAAAGCTCAAGCAACTTAGATTATTAAAGTTGGAAGGATTGAAGCTGCTTAAAATAGACATGGGAGCACTGCCTCTTCTTGAAGAGCTTGATTTTGGCCCTTGTCCGTTAATGAAGGAGATACCGTCCGATATTCAACACCTAATGAACCTCAAGTCGCTTGGAATTTATGACATGCCAAGGGAGTTTGTGGTTGCTTTGCAGCCAGATGGAGGCGCTGATTATTGCAAAATTCAGCATGTACCTTTTGTCCACTTTAAATACAAATATAGTGTGCGGAATGGTGGGGGAAGCTACAAGCTCGGCAGCTCAAACTTGTTGGAAATTCTACAAGAGAGGGCTTCTCTGGCTAGTACTTAAATAATGGCGTGCGTAATGCAAAGTCTACAAAGGTACTATATCCCTCATCTTAATTACCACTTTGTAGAAGAGTTTCTTGCATTTTCTTTAGTAATAACCGATTATATTGTGCTTTCTTCTTCTTCTTTTTTTGCTTTGTTCTCTTTTCTTCATTTGTTTGTTCGAATTCTTTCGTTTCAAGTTGTTATTTATTTTATATTTATAAATGTGCGATGTTCCACATCCATGACTCTATTTTCTTTACTTTATCTCAAGTTGCATTTTTGTTCTTATTTGTATTTATTTCTACCAGGGATATTGTTCATGCTTACTCGGTATTTTTCTTCATGGAAACATTTGCAAAAGAGCTTATGGGCATTGATCAGACAAGTTTGAAAGATTTAGATCTGTTTTCTTCATTATGCTATCAAGCTTGCAAAATTAATAGGTATAAATTTGACTTTTGTATGGATAAAAATTCATATTGTCGTTTTGCTTTGGTTTCAGATGTTGTGCTATAATGAGCCCGAGGGCATTTGCTCAGAGAAGGCAAAAGATTTGGTTCCTTTTTTTGGGTCGTTATCTCATTATCAAGCTTGCAAATTATTGATTTCACACTTGGTGTCTTCATTCTTTAGTTTAACTTTGTGATAATATGTTTACATGTAACAAGACCAGCTATATATACTGAAGTAACAAGCAAACATTGCATGAATCACTTTTGTTGGAAATAGCAAAAAAACAGAATTATGATCAAGGCTTGAAAAATGGACTTAATCGCCTTCTTTATAAATTAATTTGGAGATAATTAATTAAAAATAGAAAAACGTCAGTTATGTTTTGAAAACAGGTGCTAGATATTCAGATAATATATCATCAAAATAGATGATAACATTTTTTATCACTAATACAATTATTCATTAGACGACGGCTATTAGATAATGGTTTCCAGTGAACCATTGTCCTAAGTGACGCAACATGGAGAACCCTGTGTTTTGAATTTTCGTGCCTCATTTCAGACGATGGTTTTAGAGAAACATTCATATTATATACACTATTTATTGACAGTTTCTAAGAAAACGTTGTTTAATATGTTGTCATAAGCGTGGGCTTGAAAAAGTAAAAACTCCAAAGACCCAGACCAGCACTTCCATACTTTGTCACCTCCCTCTGTCATTATAGTTCCTCTCTCTCATTGTGCCATCGTCATCTCCTTTAGCCTTCGTCGTCGCCTCCGTCGCTGTCATCTTCGCTTTGCTCAGACCTTGTCTCGCCCTTGCCTCTGTCACATTTAGACCTTACCATTGTTGGGTTCATTGCCTCCTTGAGTACGCCACCACTTCGCCACCACTTTGTTGCCTCCTTAAGCCCCCCGTTGTCGTTTAAGTTTTCCTCCTCCTATAGTTTTAATTTCCGTTAGTTTTTGGTTATTAATTAGTGTTGTTAGTTTTTGTTATTTAGGGTTATAAAGGGTTATTAGTTTAGGTTAGTCTTAGTTTTAATTAGTTTTAGTTTTTAGATTTGATTTATTTTAATTGACTTTGTAGTTATTAGTTTTATTAGTTTAAGCTTTTAAAGAGTTATTTTCCTTAAGTTTTTAGTCATTATTTGTTTATAATATTATTTCAATGTTAGCGTATATGATTTCAATAAATGTAAATGGTATGTCAATATGTTAGATGGGGCATATTGTCATTAATTTTAAAATCTTGCAGTGTTTTGTTTACTTTTAGTTATTTATTTACTGATTTTTTTATCATAATTAATATTTGGTAATTAATTAGATTATATATCTTTTTTATTGGCTATTGATTGAAATATTGAAATAGAATTCAATATGTGGGACAATGAATTCATTGATATGGAAAAGAAAATGAATGAACAACAAGATGATTATGAGCTCCGGAAAAGGGAGCCATTTAATACCAACAACGATCGAAAAAGATGAGCAACCTTGATGAACATGTTTAAAGGTTAAGGTCAAAAGGTCAAAAAATATAAGTTGAATTCGACAAAAAAAAAGTTACTTATTGGAAAAGAGGGGGGATGAGCTCCGAAGTCATAGCAGAGTTTTAGTTTAAGAGCACATTCCTATAGTAATAAAAGATTGAAGAGAGAAAATCAATAAGAAAAATGTGAATGTGCTGGGCAAGGTATTATTACATCCTTCAACGTGTTGAGATCATGAGGAAGTCGTTGATGACAAGCATCTCTAAGATGGCACGTGACTTTTGGTACAACTTTAAAAAAGCTTTCATTGAAGGCCACGATGATAACCCCAATATTTTCAAGCTCTCAGCAAAAGTGATTAAAAATTACCCTTCCATTAGTTCATGAAAAATATAAGCTTAGTAAAGAGTAAATAGAGACATTGGAAAAAGCCAAAGAGACAATAAATGAATTCGATTTCGAGCACTCGTGGGCTCGTTCAAGATATAAGCAAGCAAAGAAAGTGGGTACGTAAAATTTATTACTTTGTTTCTACAAACTTTGTAATCTTTATACAAAATTTAACTAAGGTCACCATTTATTGCAAATGAGATTACGAAACACCACTACACCTCCTCCTTATCATGTTCTTTGGAAGTTCATCCAACAAAAAAGGGATGAAACTTCTAAAAATTTGAGATACCAATAGATTGGTCAACGAATTATAAGTTATTTGATGTTTTTAATTTTTAGAATGGTACAATTAGTAGTATTCAACTTTTATATTTAGTGTTATTAGTTCTAGCTTTTACTAATTTTATAATTATAGGATCGTAAGGTACGTTTGAACCTCAAGATACACATGATATATTTACTACCACATTGGACAATCCTGAACCTTCAAGAGGCTGTACGGTCAATCTTAGTTTGTCAAATAGTCCCACTATTTTCATTCCATCAGTAGCTCAAGCTCGAGTTGATCAAGCTATGTAGGAAGGTGGAAACGATAGAGTCTAAGTCCTTCGAGTGGGAAGAATTCATGAGAAGTCAAGCTAGAGGGAATTCCACCTCCTATGGGGTTGAAAATACGGCTCCAACGGTAGAACAATGCACCTGTGCGAAGGAAAGTTGTACGATTTATACTATGCCAAAACTACCTGCGAAGCCGCCTTCATAGACTCTCAGTGAGGGTGAACCATGCCTTCTTCTAACACCATCAACAATCAAGAAAGGTGGTGCTTATCAGTTAACCTTCGTTGCAAGAAGAAGGACATGAATGGATACTCTACATAATAAATGTTCTTTACTGTATGGTACTTGGGGAAGGCACGTGTATGTTACAATTGATATATGTTACATAAAGGACGCATCTTTACCTTGCCTGACAGAAGAAAATTGGGTTGTGAGATATGCTCTTGGAGGATTTGTGGCTTGGCTTCATTAGGTCAACTTAGAAAAGCTCTGATTGACCAACACCATCGGTCGGGCAAAGAACCTATTGTGTCAATGGACGAGCCAATCAAGAGAGGTTGTGGAAAGAAAACGAGGGGCAAGGGGGAAAGGCAACAAAAAGAGGATATAATGGAGGTGACTTAACCAATAAATGATTTGGAAGGATTACCTCCAAAAATAGCAATCTTCAATAGCTACTCGTAACAATCCATGGACGCCTTCAGCACAATTAGAATTATGATGCCATGGCATCACCTAGATTGAGATATGGCCCTTTTTATCACCTTCGACAACATTGATTGATTAGTCAGATTTACTCAAATTAGTTTTAGAGTTATGTCTTGGCATACAAGAAGTATAAAATTTTATCTATGCTTTTCATTATTTTGTCAAAAAAAAATTTATTTTTTACTTCTACTTGTTACTTGTCATCGTCTAACAATCTTTATTTCTTATACTTAGTTTCTTCATTATGGCACCATCGCTATGTCAGAAACCGACTCAACAAATATGAGACTCATGATCACTTCCTATGTGTCAGGCCAAGCTAAGGTTATGATTGATGAACAAGCAAGGATGCTCTATGAGTTTTTGGATAAAGGACAAGCAGAACGATGTTATTTTACGCGATATAATGGTGGGGGTCATTCAATATTGGCATTCATTTACCTCTAAAAAGATAGGATAATATGATTGGATCCATTTGATTAGGACATATGCCATGACTTCAAAAGAATGATTCAATTGTAAATGTATTTTTTAAAACTGTATTATTTTTTATTGCTAATTTATAGCATATATCTTTTGATTGATTGCAATTTAACCAATTGTATTTAGAGCCTTAAATGAGTGGATGTTAAAAACAAAAACTCAAGTCTTCTTCAATTCCCCTCATGGATTTACTAAAATTCTACAACAAAATATAAGCATTCTACTATACACACACACACTTATTCAATTATAATTAAAAATGCATTAATTGTTTTTTAAACTAATATATATATATATATATATATATATATATATCTTTATATCCTTTTTAGACTATACCCAAAAAGAATGAGAAATAATGCGGCTATTTTGTGCTAATGAAAGATATTATAAATAGGGGGACACAAGATATGACAAGCCAAGAATTTTATACTAGTGAATATTTGAGCGAGGTGATGGTTAAATGGGGAGAATTTACGTGCAACAATATATAGACATATGAACCATACATGTAATTGAATTCTTATATTTTATTATTGTTATATTTTGTTATATTTAATTTCTATAAATTATTGTTTTTATGTCATCAATAAATTGTGGGGCCAGTTAGAACAGATTGAACATGGAAGAAAATAAATCTGGTTATATTTTATCTAGGGCAAGACATTGGACGATGGTTTATTGATGAAACCATCGTCTAATATAAAATAGCAAAGCTTTATTAGACTAGAGTTTCTTCAAGAAACCATCGTCTAATACTAATCCACTTGTGCGACCAAGAACATTAGATGATGGTCAAAAACCGTTGTCTAATATACACATATTAGGATGATGAATTAGACGATAGTTTGACCAATCGTCGTCTTATCTTTAGACAACGGTTTAAACTGTCGTCTAACCACTCATATGTACTAGTGTATATTGCACATAAATTTAAGTAAATACTATTTTAATATTATCTAATAAGGAAATATCTTTTCAATATTATGTTAAAAATATACAGGTACACTTCAAAAAATACAAGGTATTAATATGGTAAACATTCTTAAATAATCTATATCTAGTTGTCTCTAGTTGTATGGATTTCCTAAAATAAAGTTTTCTTCTATTCTTTCTACAACTCTTGTACCTTTGACCTTGTAAGAGGTGACAACACACCTAACCACCCAAAATACAAGGAAGATTGTAATTCCTAAAGTAGAATTGTGTATGCTATTAATTTCTTATGATTTAACCATGAAAAGTAAACTCATTCTGCAACCAAGATAAAAATGAAATAGTTACAAAAACATATAAAGTATATTATTCAAAATGCACAAATCTATCTTGTGTTTGTACAATCACAAAAAATAATAATAAAGAAAAACTAGTACTTTCAAATACAAAAAAAAAAAAATCTACTTTTCCCCTTTTAGTTTTACAAATGTCTAAAAGTATCAATCAAACTTTTTAAAATGATAATAAAATATAGAAGGTATTTTCAAAGTTTTCTTAAAAAAGATGAGTGGGATAGACATAGAAAAAATTATTTATAATTAATGTAACAAAGCTATATCATTCCTTCTACAGGTAAACATCGGGTGGTTGGGTGCATTTAAGGATTTTTCAACCTATTCAATTAAAGTTCTAGTGAGTTGATTTTAAATCTAATCCTCCTAATAAAACTTAAACTTTAAAAGCAACCCACCTAATGAAAATTTAGATAAATTGTGTGGGTTGATTTGGTTGAACATTATAAAAAAATAAAAAAAAATTGACTGATATTTTACCAAAATGAGAAATATATGAAGGAAAAAAAAACTAAAATTCATCACATATTTGTTGTCTCACAAAGTTTCAAATTTTAATATTGTTCCAAAGTTATAAACCAACATAAAGATAAACAGTTTACAAAATTAGCTCAAATAGATAAGTCATAAACTAATAAACAAATTATTATATAATAAAAATAGAGAAAACTACATAGAATGCCTCTTTATGGACACCCCTTATTAAAAATGCCCTCCTCTTTTTAACTTTTCAAAACTGTCCATTCTCTGATTTTATTTTTTAAAAATATTAATTACACATTTATTATTTTATCCATTATAATACGATCCTAAAAACTGGAAACCCTAATTCTCTCTCTACTTGGACTTTTAATAAATCACCAATTTCTAATAAAGGATCAGTTTTAATAAGTGATGTGTTGGAAGACATTTTTAATAAGCTAGCATTTGGAAGGCATTTTTGTAAGTTGCCTTAAATACTATAAAAAATGTTCTTTTTTTAAGAGATTGCCTAGTGTGTACTAGAAACTAGAAAAGAGTATATGGCTAGAAAAACTTTGTATAAACTATAAAGGTTTTTTTAAATATAAGATTATATTATATTCCAACATAGATATAATAAAATTATATCTATAGATGACATTGGGTACGTTTGGAGTATCTCAGATTATAAAAAACTCAACCCAAACCCACCCCATGAAAAATCAAATTAGGTAAGTTTATTTGGATTCATCAAATTCGAATTATCTTGGATTTCATTGAGTGATTTAAAATCGGATTTGTCAGATTCTTGGATTTTTTTGTTGACCTTTATTCATTCATATTCATTTCACTGGAAGGGGGAATTAGTGTTAACCATTAGTGCACATTACATCACCTTGTTATTTTAGTGAAAACAAAAAAGACATGTCGTTGGACCATGAAAAAAGGAAAGGACATCTAGTTTTAACTTTAAGGATATGTTTGGTAGGAGGGAGAGATGGAGGAAAGAGATGGGTGAAAAGAGAGGTCAAATTCTTTGTTTGGTTAGAGGGAGAGAGGGAAGGAGAAGAGAGGTGGAGAAATATGGTCTCCCCCATGGCCCATCAAATTGATCCTTCCACAAGCAATTCCTCTCTTTTGAGTTTTAAAAAGACTATTTTACATAAATAATTATAATTAGTATAAATGTATTACATAGCCATTTCATAAATAACTATCATCTATCCTCTTAACTCTCTCTCTCTATTCTACCAAACAACATTAAGGATTATTACAATCTTCTCCATCATTCTTACTCTCCATCCCTCCAACCTTATCCATCCTTCTTGCTCCCATCCCTTCTACCAAATAGGGTGTAAAGATAAAGGACATACCTTTAAGCATTTGTGTCGTTTTTGTCTCCCAAGCATCAATAATTGCATGCAAATATATTGCGCTTTTTCGAACCAGAAATGGTGAAATAAGTTGCTTAAAATGACATGTCTTTTATCCTAAAGTACAAAAGAAATGTCGTTTAGCTTGGAAAATAAGATAAAATGACATGTCGTTTAGGTTCTTTAAACGAAAACGACATGTCTTCTTAGCAAACAAACATCTCTTTCTGCTCGTTTTCTACACAGCGAAAACGACATGCCTTCTGCGCACTAAAAACAAATACGACATGCTGTTTAGGCTATCTAACTTATAAAATATAAATTTTATGTCACTTTCACATTTTTTTGCCACTGAACGTTATCATTTTTTTGTTTTGTTATGAAGAAGGGATATGTCATTGATCTTTCATGTCGTCAATTACAAGGATGATATGTCATTTTTCCTTGATGTTTTATTATTATTGCCATTGTTTTTAGTTGTCGTCTCTAACTATATTGAGAGTGTTTGATAAGCAAGTTGAAACTTATTAGTTTAACTATTTATAATATAAAATTATTATATGTTATAATGTAAAATAAAAATATGTTATAATAAAAAGCTCCTACATGCTGCGGTGAGTTTCAATTTCAATATGCTTGCCAAACACTCCTAATTGTTGTTTTCAATTGGTTGTCGTTTATTTCTGTCGTTTCGCCTAATTAGTCTGCCCAAATTCCAAAAGAGGCCCACAAAACCGCAAGCCCAAATTCTCCCCAAAATCCCATTTCTCTCTATATAAATACAACTCTTCGAACCCTTAGCAACGCCCTTACTTGCTTGCCCTAAATTGAGCCCTCAATAAAAACCGTAGCCTCAATTCTCCAATCCTTCTTCGACACCAACAATGGTACTTTCTCTCTCACTTTCCCTCACTTTCTCGAGCGAGAAAATTCTCCATTGATTGATCCATTTTTCGCTTCTTTTATTTTATTTATTTTATTTTATTTTTTGCAGCCGGGAGAGGAAGTGAACCCAAAGGCGTATCCTTTGGCCGATGCGCAGCTCACGATCACCATTCTCGACCTTGTTCAACAAGCCGCTAATTACAAGCAGCTCAAGAAAGGAGCAAATGAAGGTTCTCTTTAAACTTTTTTTTTGGTGATTTAAATGTTTTTACTGTTATTATTGATTATCCTGTTTTTCTTTTTTCTTTGTTAAAAATTTGATTTTTTTTTTTGTGAATATTTTATTTTTATTTGGATTTCAGCGACTAAGACTCTAAATAGAGGTATCTCGGAGTTCGTTGTTATGGCGGCGGATACTGAGCCGCTTGAGATCCTTTTACATCTTCCCTTGTTGGCTGAGGACAAGGTGAATCTTGGTTTATTTTAATATTTCTTGTTATTATGAATATTGTTTGAAGTTTCCTTTTTTGGGTCGTTACATTTTATTATCATACATAAAAAAAAAATCATTGAAATCATGCAAAAGTAGTTTAATCAGACATCATAAAACTAGCATATAAGTTAAGTATTGGGATAAAATGGGCACTTGAGTTTTACAGATTTTTTCATTAGTTTGATACGTATGCAATGTTTATGTCAAAAAATTTTCATGATCTATATCATTCCTCTCTGCTGGAGGAACTTATGTTGTACTACATTGGCTGGATTTTAGGATCTTTCAATCCAATCTGAAGTCATGTTATCATAAGCTAGGCGTTTTCTTTTAGTGTCAACTTAACAAGCTGTGTTCAAGCAGAGTGATATGAGGTTCACTTTATAACCATGTTGTGTAATGAAGTTGGGTTCATTTGGCTTCTAGATTTATGGTTGTGTAAGCACGATGAACTATGTCTAGAATATCTGTCGCTTAAATACAATGTCTTTGCGTACATGCTACTGGTTTTTTTAAGTGTAAACTGAGGAAATGTGGTGCTGGCTACAGAAAGCTGTCCATGTTTTATTTTTTTTCCAAATAATAATGTTCTAATTACTAATTTTATGGAACTTTCTAGAATGTCCCGTACGTTTTTGTCCCATCTAAGCAAGCGCTTGGCCGAGCTTGTGGTGTCACAAGACCTGTCATTGCCTGTTCCGTTACCACAAACGAGGGAAGCCAATTGAAATCCCAGATACAACAACTTAAGGTAATTTTTCCATTTGCCTTTCTAGTATATTTCCTATTTGTCCTATGTTGCCACCTTGAGGGTATTCTTGTTTTGGATTCTGAGGCGCTAAACCTTAAAATGCAGGATGCCATTGAGAAGCTCCTGATCTAGACTATAAAGGACTGCTATATTCGGTGTGATGGGCCTCTTCGATCATAGTAGTCGCATCTCTTGAGGCTTTGACTGATGAAGTTGTGCTATGGAAAAGGATGTTTTTCTGTTAAATTATGGAAATTTTTATTTGTGTGCAATGCAAGAAAGAGTACTCGAAAAATATATTTGCATGAGTCAAGATGAATTATGTTGATGTTATAAGCCTTATAAGCTACTAGATTAATGTGATTTGTTCTGTTATTCTCTTTCTGTTTCAATATTGTTATTAGAACTCGTTACTAGTGAGCTGAAATGTGAACTATGCTTACACTAAAATCTAGGCAGTAGAGGATTTGAATCCTGAAATCAACCAGCCGTTGACGGTTTAAGCTGTGTGGTTAAACTCGTCAATCTGTGTTTAGCTGTTAAAACTTCCTGCGTAAAACCCTTCGTCTATTCTTTTTTTTTTTTAAATAATAATAATAAGAATTGTCTATTCTTACATCTGGTTATTATGTTTATAAGGATCGCTAGAATTGGCAAGGAGGCTGTAGGGGTCATTTACAAGACCATTAAATCCCAACTTGGTATTATTGTTTTAAGTGGTAACTTGGTATTGTTACCACGGGAAGTGTTTCTATTATTGATTTATTTTTATTTATTTTTTTGGGCACTGAAAAATCCTGTGGTGTTTCGAGGCTTCACTTATAGATGTAAATCTGCAATAAGAGCGAGGGAAGGGAAAGAATAAGCCAAAAATGAACAATTATTAACAAGCCCCCAAATGGACAAGCTCGATTATAAATCGTCAAAAAATAATGAGCAAGGCAAACATGCCTTAATAGAATTGCACGGTAAAAGAAGCAACCCATGCCTGAACTTGTTTTAAAGTACGAAGATTTGGACCTCTCCTTATACACGCTTTTCGATGCATAGCCTTTCTTCCTCATTGTAAATTCAAATGAAGAGAGGTGCATTTCTGAAATATAGAAATTTGAACCGGAAAACTTGGAGAGAGAGAGAGAGAGAGAGGTAGCTAAAGGGGGTTCCTTAAATTCCTCTCCTTTTTTTTTTTTTTTTAATAATGAGAATTACAAGTCTACTTGTTTTGTTATGGTAGATATTCTTGGCTTTGTTGTCAAAGATTTTCCACTCATTTGTGCTCCCCAGCCCATCGCTATAATTTTCTTTTTGGGAAACAGATTATATTTTTGGGATAAATTTTACAAATTCCCTATTAATTATGTCATTCGTGTTAAAATGTAATCTAAATTTAAAACGTACCTGTTATACTCTTTGAGTTATAATACTTCTATCTATACACTCTTGAACTTTGAAATCTGTTTTTTTTTTCTATAAAATAATACTTGTTATGCTTATTAAGAGAATAAATTCATCTGTTTATTTAAAATCTTTAAAGAATTAACGTGAATTATTATACGATCTCTACTTTTCCTTCCACTCACTTTTTTTTTTTTTTGCTTTTAAGCAAGTACTCTAAAGATAGAATATATGAGCGTTTGGTATCCAACTAGTTCATTTAAAATAAAAAAGACATTTATATTAACCCATAAGTATCATATTTAATTTGATGTAAAAAAATTCATCAATTTCATCTAAAAAATATGTTTCAAAGGTCTAGGGATGAATATGAAAAAATATTATAATTCAGATGGCATAGTATATACGTTTTAAAGCTCAGCAGACATATTGATATAAGTGACATGGTCTGAGGGTTTCGTAATATTTATCCTGGTTTCTATTTAAAATTTATGTAAATAATGTATGTTATACTTAGATGTGCTCAAAAGTCAAAATGGTGACTTAAATTTCAAATTCACATTAAATTTGTCCTTTTTTTAGTCAGCAATTGAATGATAAATTGAAGAATAAATTGCAATCGTATAGATAAGCCTATAATTAAATACTTCTTGACCTTTACATCTTACCTTGAAAACATAATTATTTCTAATAAATACACTGCCTATGCAGTATCTGGCTAGAAATTTATTCATAAAATACAAAAGTCTAAATCAATAAACTAGGGAGTCAAAGTAAGTTTCTTGTTTAGGGTATACAAACGGCTGACAGAATTAACAGATACAATCTTTATGGCATCTATAATATAGAGCATACATTTCCAATAAACTCAAAATATACAAAATAAAATTGCAAAAAACGATTTTTTTTTTTTTACAAACAAAGTTTAAGTGTCATGAATATGTTTCTCAAAAACAATTAATATAATTCATGTAAAGAAAAACCTAACACAATAAACACCAATTGAGTAGCGGGCGTGCCGGAGTGGTCATCGTGCATGACTAGAAATCATGCGGGCCAATTGACTGGTGGGCCTGCGGGAGTGGTTATCGGACATGACTAGAAATCATGTGGGCTCTGCCCGCGCAGGTTCGAATCCTGCCGCTCACGTTTTACCCCACCACCTATTCTTCTTTCCTTTGCAAAAAATTGCATCTGTTTTGGCGAACAAGTTTTTTTTTACAGAATAACATCCAAGAAAATCTGCTTATGGAACATTAAGGAGATATATTCAAAATTTCTTCCACATATATATATTTTTGCATCTGCAAATATAACTATCCACTTTGAGCAATTTCAAGGTATTCATTGTTGCTAAGAGTTCCTTGCAAACACTCATTATCCTCTTTCTCACTCAACAACCTCATTTCAAATCCCAAGTACTTTGCCATCCTAAAAATCTCCCGAGACATGGGGTGGGACTTATCACCTGCTGAAAACCCATGTAGATTCAATGAACCTCCACCAACATCACCAACATCAACCCAACTAAACCCCACCACTTTCTTCACTCCTTTGTTCCTCATCCCTCTCCGAATTTTTGCAACCTTTTCCCATTCTCCCTTCTCAGCATACAAGTTTGATACCAACACATAAGGGCCTGATTCTGTTGGCTCCAATGCCATCAGTGCTTGAGCTGTTCTCTCAGCCATTTCCAAATTCCTATACATCAGACATGCTCCAAGCAAGCTTTGTAAAACCGACAACCCGGGCTTACCTGGAATCCTGCCTAGCATTTCCTCTGCCTCCCTGAGTTTTCCTGCCCTGCCAAACAAATCCACCATACAGGAATAATGCTCCGGGGATGGCTCAATCTGATAGTTCTTCACCATCGAGTGGAAGAGCTCCCTCCCCATCTCAACCATCCCCTTTCTACCGCATGCAGTTAGTACAGACAGAAATGTGATCGAATCGGGTTTCACCCCTTCTGTTTCCATCTCCCGAAACAACTTTATCATTGATTCATAGTCTCCATGGCCAGCATAGGCAGAGATTATTGCTGTCCAAGCAAATTGGCTTCTCTGAGGTGTGTCGTCGAAAGCCTTTTGAGACTCAAAGATGTTCCCCCGCTTTGCATACATGTCTAGAAGAGCACCTGAGATAATCGGGTGAGTGTTTAAGCCGTGTTTTATCAAGTATGA
Organism: Artocarpus heterophyllus; assembly: GCA_025403435.1. Taxonomy (NCBI): domain Eukaryota; kingdom Viridiplantae; phylum Streptophyta; class Magnoliopsida; order Rosales; family Moraceae; genus Artocarpus; species Artocarpus heterophyllus. Next base: position 18,880,272 of record CM046332.1, on the reverse strand, counting down.
ATGGCATCGTTGGCCATACTTAATAGAGATATCTGCAGCATCTGCAATTGCGCTCAAGGCACTACCAAAGGTGTAATGGTTTGGTTTGCACTTGGTAACCGCTAAGAGGAACATCTGCAGAGCTTTTTGGTACAATCCATTTTGAGCACACCCCGAAATGAGCGAATTCCACGATGTGATATCCCTGTATTTTAGCTCCTCAAAGAATTTCAAACACTCTCCCATGGACTGGAACTTTGCATACATGGTGATGAAGCTATTGCAAACGTTTTGTTCCGACAAAAACGCAGTCTTTATACAAAGTCCATGGATCATCCACCCTTCTTCAACCAAGTTCCTTGTTGTTACGGCATGAATTAGTCCAATAAATGTTACATCGTTTGGATATATACCATCTAATCTCATGCCAAGGAATAGACGCATAGCGTCATCTTCATTTATAGAAATCATCGAAGTCCAGGACACGACATTTCGTTCATTCATCTCCCGAAAGACTAATTTCGCATCTTCAATGATCTCACACTTCGAATACATTGAGATCAACACATTGCAAATAGATACATGTGCCTCATATCCTGATTTTATAACCAAGCCATGTATCTGTTTCCCAAGCTCTAAATTTTTTTCATGCCCACAAGCCGAAACTGCACTGGTAAATGAGATATGATCAAGCTCCATTCTCCCTCTCACCATTTCAAGAAAGAACAAAGCTGCTTCTAAGCCATGATCTCCGTCCTGGGTATACCCCGAAATCATTGCATTCCACGTGACCAAATCCTTATTGGGCATTTCGTCGAACACTCTACGAGCGTCCGATAGATTTTCGCATCTTGAGTATAGCGAAACAAGTGCATTCCCAACAAAAACTTCACAATCAAATCCTGACTTCAGAATCAGGCAATGCAATTGGATTCCAAAGAAAAACTCTTCATAATCCGAACAAAAAGCGAGAATAGTAGTATAACTCACGGGATCAAATTTCACCCCGTTCAAATTCATTCGGAGAGCGAAATGGAAAGCATCCTCACTTTTTCGAAATCCTGAAAGGATAGTATTCCAAGAAACTATACTAGGATTGCACAAACTCTCAAAGACATACAAAGCACTTCCAAGATGTCCTGATTTAGAGTACATATTCATCAAAGAATTCGAAACTACGCCATGCGAAATAAACCCGGATGAGATTGTAAAACCGTGGATTTGGCGGCCGAGTTTCGGCTCGCTTCGGCAAGCCTTGAGAGCGAGCGTAACCATAGCCTCGTCCACGTTTCCAGCCAAACCCATTTGAAGTTCATTCTTGAAGATTTGAAGAGCTTTGTGCGGAAGGTTTCTCTGCAAATAGGTGAGCATAAAGCGGCTAATGGAGGCAGCATCTGGTTCAGTATTTTGATCAAACGGTTGGTATTGATTTCTGGAAGAGTGGACGAATTTTAGCTTAATATACCGTTGCTTTGGTAGCCTAGGAAGAAGAAATTTGAAATTCAGTTGGTGAATAATCATCAGAATCCAAACACAAGGCTATTGGAACTTGGCACATTTTGAGCAAAAGAGACGATGAAACCCTCTTAAAACCCTTGCTCCCTTTTTTTTTTGGGCCGAAACCTCCTTTTGTTGCTCGCCAAAATTAGAGAAATGTTAGTTCAAAAACTTTTTGAAGTATATATTAAGTTTTAAAAATATTTATAATAAATTTTAAATTTATAATATAAATAATTTATTTATTATTTAAATAAAAATATTTATATTGTAAATAAAAAAGGTAAATTTATTGTTGGTTATTTGTATTATAAATCTGTTTATTATCGATAATAATTATTTACACTATAAACAAATAATAAATTAATTATTTACATTATAAATATAAAATTTACTATAAATAATTTTAAAACATGATATTTGCTACGGTTAGTTTTAAAAAATAATATTTCTTGCAATTTTCGTTGTTGCTTGCTGTCTTTTGCTTTTGATGGGCTTTGTGCAAATGGGCTTTAATTTTTGGGCTCTTTGAAGAAAGGTGATTTAGATAAGTGTCTGTACACAAACTATTTTAATTACAAAATTATCTATTATTTTATATGTAAAGACCATTTATAGCTTTTAATTGTAATAGGAAATAATTAACCTTTTATATTATAGACTATCATATATGATTATATTTACTTTATTGTCATAATGAAATAAAATTATAATTTTTTCATTATCATAATGAAATAAGTTTATAATTATGTTCATTATCATTTATAATTGTGTTCATTATGATAATAAAATAAGATTATAAATTCATTCATTCATTATCATAAAGATTTGTAACTTTATAGTTATGATTGTCTTTACTATTAATATTGAACACCGATATGTGTGTGTACATGATTATCAATGATAAAAGTATAATGACTGCATCTTTATGATTATGATCAAGAACTATAATTAAATTCATTAAAGATTTATAACTTTGCAATTATATATGACAACTTTCATTATTGCTACAGTAGGATAGCTATATATATATATATAAGATTATAATTTCTTTCGTTATCATGATAAAATAAGTTTGTAATTGTGTTCATTATGGTAATGAATGTTTGCATTACTAATGCTGAACAACGAAATATATATATATATATATAATGATCAATGATCAGAGCATAATGACTACGTCTTTATGATAATGAATTAGAACTACATTATTTTCAATGATTTGTAACTTTAAATTATGATTGTCTTTGTTATTAATGTTGGACTATATATATACACACACACATGTGTGATTAAAAAACAAGAGTACAATAGTTGCATCTTTGTATTAATGAAATACAACCTACGAGCACGTCACTACGAGCTGCCGTTAGCCTCAAGAACTCCACAACCTACAAGCTCGTCACTATCTCTCGTTTGTGAAGGTCTCTTCAAGTGTCTTCACTTTAAGCTTGTCGCCTCCATGAACCCACCATGGCCCACGTCCGACCGTCATTTAGTAAAAATTTATTTTTTAAAAAAAAATTCGTTATATAATTTTAGTTTTAAGTATTAATGCATTTTTTATGGTTTTTGTGAACTAATTTGTTTTAGTTGTTTAATTCTAACTTTAGTTTTAGTTTTAGCTTTAATTACTTTCTATGCATTTGTGTATGTGTTTGTATATGTGATGTGCACTACACGTTTGATCAAAATCCTCTATGACCATCATAGCAATTATTTATATTTTTTGTTGCTTAAAACTCACTAGCAATCAGGGCCTTGTATTTGTGGATAATATATGGGACTGGCCATCCCACGAAAAATTAGAAATTCTATTTATTATTTTTTTTTTTTGCTGATGACTAATCTTCCACGACGATCTTTACCAAAAACTATTGTGGAAACTATACCTTAGACGACGATTTTTACAAAAACTGTCGTGGAATGTAGAAATTAACCAAGATTATACGACGGTTTTCATTGAAAACCATTGTATAATCTACACATTCCATGACGGGTTTTTAAAAAACCATCGTGGTAGCCTCCTATAGAACACACTTAATATCCGCCATTAGCGGCATCCTACGACAGTAAAAAACTGTTGTGAAAAGTCTCTTTGGTACCACAACGGACGATTTGATGATGTTTTTTTACTGTCGTGAATGCTTTATATGACGGTTTAAAACTGTCATGTAATCCTCAATTTTTACTAGTGTTATTATAATGAAATAAGATTATAAATTCTTTAATAATTATAAATGGCACTGAAAAATAAAATATAAATACCTATATATTCAAAATATGCAAAATTTGCATAACGAGTATCATATGTCCATAATTTTTTAAAAGTAGACGTATTTGTAATATTGTAAAAAAAACGACATTTTTAGACTCAAGGTCCTCAAATTAGATACTTTGTGTAATTACTTCTTGAAAAATACAGTGTGTTTAATGACCTTTTTTAAATATTTTAAATATTGTGTTAAATTTCAATTTTATAACAATAATCTAGTCATGTATTGTAATTTTTTTCAAATACAATATCACTGTTAACCAAGAGGGTTTGTCTTTAACTCTGAATGGCAGTGCCATTCTATGGAGGAGCATTGAGTAAAGTTGTATCGTAAACTTAAGTTTTGAAGAAAATGTCATGCCAACGTAATTTAAATAAACTAATATATCTCTAATAGTATCATATTAAGATATAGGCAGTAACTACTGAGACGACCGTTAGTATTCTGTTGTGATACTAAGAGATATTTGTCGTGATATAAAAATTGTAAAGACCAGCGATGGGCAACAATGGCCACATGGTGATTGCCAGTATTCTACCATGAGACTTTTTAGCCGTTGGCTGAAAACTTTCGTTATCTTAACGTAAAATCTTACAATCGCAGCTCAGAGACAACCAGTATCATGCCGTGATAATTGGAGGTTGTTCGTTGTGTATCGAAATATCGATCTCACGGTCCCTTATTGCTTGTTGCCTTTGCTAAAAAATATATAAAAAAATATAAAAAAGCACAAAAAACTGTTTAGTAGTATTTTCAAAATGGGTAAAAACGATTTTATTTTGAAAAATAAAAATTTTGGGGTATTATACTGAAAGTATTTTAAAAAATTTTACCCCAATAAACGTGTAAAAACATTTTCAAAAACTCCCAAAATAATACCAAACAAAGTTCACAAAAGCTGCCAGTGGATGGAGATCTCATTGTGAGGCGACCATAGAGCCGCAAGGGTGCATGACGCTTAAGGGGGCACATCCATCACAGAATAAGATGATCTACATATTTGTGCGGTGCCCACTTAACTGGGGTAGAATTCTAATGGAATGAAGAAAAACTAGAGGGGTGAATTAAGGGTACATTCCCTAAAGTTCACAATTTTTTTTCTTTATTATTATTGTTTTTTTATAATATGGACATGTAGAATCAAACCATATACAAATCTCATAATTAACAATTATTTTGCTGCTGGTGTGTTTCTTTTGGTTAACAAAAGAATAGAAATTCAAACATTGTATTGTATTTATACCTAGTTAGTGTCTTTGAGTCTAAGACTTTCATTAGATTCTGTCAAATCCACATGTGATTTTAATTATGTTTGTTATTTTTATTATAACCTAATGTTTTAAAACATGCAATACTAGTAAGTATAAGTATTAGTTACCATAAAAGTTTCCACCTTGTTGATACTTAAAAATTTGTAATTGTGTTTAAACGTTTTTCTATTTATGTGTAAGTTTTTTTTTTTTCCTTTGAAGAAAAGAGTGACATATCTAGATAATTCCCGCAGATGTATTCTTGCAACGGTATATGGATCTCTCAGAAGTGGATTGCCACATACACTCCACGTATAACAGGGTTATTGACTCGAATCAAAAGCCTTATCAATGAGCAACCTTTATCACCATATCAAATGACTAGATTAGTTAGGTTTCAATCAAAATTATAGAATTAAAATAGTATATAAGTTGCCTCACAACAAAGGAAGTTAACTATGCATATATCAAGTATGAAACATGTAGACCTTTGGCATCAAATCACCTTTTTCTTAAGTACTAAAGAAGTAAAATAATTAAAGTAGACTATGAATCCCATAGTTGCTTTCACTGTTTAAAATCGATAGTGATTGACTATGAACAATTGATTATTTTATTCTTCAACCACTCCTTCCAAGATCATATTTTGCAACATGAAACATGACTGATCACATGACTATCATAATTTAAGCAAATTAAAAATCCCACTATCTCCACAAAGACCAAAAGATGCTAAAGTTCTCAATTATTTATGGTACGCCATACATTTTCAATGAATAATCAAGGGTGTATTTGACAATACAGTTAGAACAAAAAATTAGAACCAATTTATTGTAACATGCGAGAGCTTTATATTGTATTTTTTTTCTACTTTATATTGTAGCAATTCTAACTATATAATTCAAACCGGGTTGCCAAACACACAATAAAACTTTTAGTTGTAAACAAATTCATCATTGCATTTTCCAGGATGCACGGAAAAACTTGGCCTCAAAAATTGACGTTGGACATTTGCTTGTCCCTTGAAGATCTTGAAATGCTCTTGCAGATTCACACACTAGTGACAGACGTAGCAGACTTCTATATATATACAGTAATAGTAGGGGATCTTCTCTAAGTGATAAGAACAAGAAAGAAAGCTGATCCATTGAAGCTGTTCCTTTCCCTAGGAAGCTATATCACATGAGTAGTATTTGGATTTTTCTTCCTTTTTTCTCTCTCATTCTTTTTCTGAGGTGAAAGTAGTGGTACCAAATGTACATATGGTGATATACCGCCAAACTTCTTTGGAAGAAGCTGTGTTACATCATGCAACCAAGTTTTAGTCGTTGGATGTATAAAATAAAAGAGCCATTGAATTTTTTTTCTAGCTAAAGGTTGACAATTTTTTTTAATGGTTCAACTTTTTTATCATATGGTTGAAATTTGGACCGTATAGATGGCAATTTCTTTCGAGCCACTAATGTTATATTGGATAGATCATATCATTGGTTTAAACTTTTGGGCTCTGGTATCATGATAAAAATTGGACTCTTTAAGGATGTAGATTTTCATTTTAAAATATTAACTTTTTACCGTAGTAACGCAATATACTCTTATGAATTGGATTTTAAACTTTACATATTTTTGCAATATAGTCTTTAAACTTTAATTTTTTTGGTGGAAATTGAGTCTTTTAACTTAGTTAAGTATGTCAATTAAGTTCTTAACCACAACATATCAAAATTAAGATGAAAAGCGATCACGCGAGACACACATGATCTATTTAAAAATAAAGGGACAAAATTTCAAGCATAACAATGATTAAAGTATATGTATATGGTAACAAAATTGTTGAAAAATCACTAATAACGATATAATTTCTCTTTCCTTTTTTTCTCTTTTAATATAATATTGAACATGTTGACTCTTATTAGAAGCAAATAAGGCTTATCAACCTTTTAAAGTGAGAAGGAATGAATTAGTTAATTATTAATTGGGGATAAAAATAAATAGACCAAAATATAATAATATTTAATAAATAGCCCACTTAGATTAAAACAAAATTTATTTTTATATAAAAATAGAGAAACAAAAACAACAACAAGATAACAAACAATAAAAACAAAAAGAAAGAGAAGATGAAAAAGAAGAAAAAGGAGGAGGTTAAATTGAAAATTCAATTGCTTAAAAAGAGTATAAGATTCTAAAAATGCTATTTATTCAATATTTTTAAAAGTATGCTATTTACTACATTTAAAATTAAAATTGTGCTATTTGATGCAATCTCTTCTCTTTTTTTGTTTTTTAATGGATCACGTGTGTCTCGTGTGACTCTTATTATATTTGTTGACTATACGTGACCGGTTTTATCTCCGGATTTATTTGCCTCTTTCCGAAACAGACCATGGTTTTCATGAACTTCTTTCCAATCAATGTCGACAGTTTTTGGGACCTTAGAGATTCCAATCCAAAACATGTCAAAGATACGAATTTCACACTTCAGTGTGCCACAAATGATCTCGACAAGCTTCATGGGGTCACACACAAAGTCTTTTTATCAAGTGATTAGCGTAATTCAATGATTTCTTTTACTTTTCTGGACCATTAGTTTGCAGAAAAATTAATTTAGCGGTAAAGACATTCCGACAAATTTGACTATCATATTCTCAATCACCAAAGCTATGGGATTCACTGTACATGTGGAAGCTGTTTTTGGTGCAAAACAAATTTCAAGGATTATACGCCATAATCTTCTATTATTAATGCTCATAGTCGTGAACCATATGGAAACTAAAAAAGGGTTTTTTTATATTCATTTTTTAGTTCTTTTTCTTTCCATTATGCAAGAACTTTGAGAAGAATGGACCCTATTCTAAGGACATCTTTGTGTACACATAATTCAGGATTCAGACATCTAATCTTATCACCATTGCAACAAAATCTCTTTTTTAAAAAAAAAAAACAGACATATTTTGTGCTTGCCACAAACTTTGGCAAGCAAATCATACTGATGAAAACATATATATTTTGCATTTGTTTAATATATGAGATATTTTTATGTATAGGAAACTTGTAAGCACCATCCAAGTGAATTTCTGATACCTTACACGTGTACAAGACAGAAGAAGTGAGCCACTTGAAATTGACTTCCAAATGAAAGCAGAATCTTCATTTGTATCTATAGGATTCTTTTATTTCCTCACAATGAATTTCATGATTTAATTAAGGATTTAATGGTGTTTTACTATTTGACCAAAGTGGAATAGCATGCTGAGAACTTTAAGCATTAAATAAGAGATTTCACAACAGTATGGTTGGTGGGCGTTGAACTTTCGATAATCAACACAAAAATATGTGATTTTGGTTCATTTGTTGAGTACATTTAACAATGTTGAATCTTTACTTAAAAAAGAGTCGTAGTTGAGGAGCTTTCTGTACACTGTATCACAAAAATGCAAGCAAGAAAGGTGGAAAAAGGTAATACCAACTCAATAGTGGTTAGTATGCTTTCTACAAAATATATGGAGAAAATAATAAGGAAAAAAGAAGAAAAGGTGGGAGAAAAAGATTGAGGCTTTTTTTTTTTCGTTTAGTCATGTGAGTGAAATACAAAACTTCGGAAATTTCAAAAATGTTTTCCTGTTTAGCTTTACTTGACAAAATTTGCAAAAATATTTTTTATTATGTTTGGAACTCATTAGGTGAAACCTTGTAAAACTGGCTCACATGAGAGGGGATTAAGTGCTTGTAAACTCACTAATTATCTAATAATTATTTTACGTGGGAGATGTAACATTTTACTCTTAAAATTTGAAATGGAAGAAAAAACCTGTAGTTTTCATTGTTTTCTTCATTCTAAACTTTGAATTTCTAGTGATAAAGCTAGCTATTGACATTTGGATATAATTCATAGAACATATATTAGACATTAGATGGTGGAAACAATGAAACAAAGACATTAAAAGATAAGAATTGATTCTCCAAATGAATTAGTTCAAGTACAATCTCTTTAAGTCCAACAAATTGGAAAGAAAAAAAAAAGAGTTATACATTATTGTTTCCAATAAGTTATGCATGTCCCTCCTTGAAATCTTCAAGCAATGAGTGAGAAACAGACGTCCAAAGAGTGGTAGGGTACAAGGCCAGAACACTAGAAAAATTAATATAGATGGATAAAGCCTAGAGGTAGTTGTGATTTATGGGATATAAATAAATAAATAAATATTTATACACACACACATTTTTTGTTGACAAGAGTCAAATGGGATGGTGCAAATTCTTTGATGCATATGCTTAGTGGTGAGAAATGGGGTAGGGCTTGGGGGACCAACATGGATTGTCTGGTTATGGGGCTAGTTTTGCCCATTTCTGTTTATGTGCAGCGGTATTAGAGTATCTTTTTTCATGTTACATGTTCTTCCTTTATCAAATGGCCAGTGGGGCCTGTAATAAATTTCTACTTTTTTTAGTGCTGTCTGTTGGTGGCACGTGTGGAGGTCCATTGCATATTCGCACATTTGTACTTTCGCACGTGCCAACAGTGCAAAGGAACCAAACCCATTGCACGTGCTGCTCACGTGGGGCCAACATCCCCTTTGACATTCTTCTGAATTTGGTTATATCTACTACAATTGCCTGGAGCCATCCATGAATGACACGTTGCATTAGGGGAGTGAAAGAAAGGTAGGGATCTAATCAAGAATTTTTGTCAACTCTAGTGACCCTACACTTCTTTGTGATCCCGGTCATTGAAAGAGATTTACTGTCATGATGGGTCCTCTCTCTCTCTCTTGCAACTTGTTTTGTTTTTTTTTTTGGGTCAATCTAGCATACCCATTATTTGAGAAGCTAGAAATTACATTACAGTGAAATGGGATTTGATCTTTGGTATTCCAGTTGAGGTTATTAAAAAGGGCATGTGTGAAGTGGGGAAAATATGACATATATTTGTTCAATTTTTATTTGGAGAGAGAGACTATCAAGAAGCTCTATGCTACTTTTAGTTTAGAGAAAAACAATTAATGTTTTTTCGGTAACACGGTATAAAAATTTATATGTGGTCGTTATTTTTTGATTGGCCACCTCCGAATAAATTAACTTTTAGGAGAAATGATAATGTAAATGGAAAATACTGTGTAATCTTATTGTTACTCAAAACCTATTACTCTAAAGTTCTATTTTTATCTATGGACCCCAGAGTGTCAAAGGAGAAAGTTAAAAAAAAAAAAAAAAAAAAAAGGTGTTTTAGCCTGTAAATTTTGGAATTTGGCCTAATACCCCCTTTGAACTAATGACATGGGAAAGGAGGTTGGGCTATTAGGGTAGGCTATAAATCGACCATAATCTTTATTTCTAATTTATAGAATGACACATGTTATGACATTTATTTTAAAAAAAAAAAAAACTATGAAATTTTGACACTACATCCACATGGGTTAAAATGTCCCCAACTAAAAAGTACTCTAGTTTGACACCGTATAAGCATAAGAAGTCATCAAACCAAAACAAACCTGCCTATACAACTTGTGACCATGTGTTGGACGTTTGTCCATTGTCTATTGTCCTTCGCACATATTAAAACATGGCTTCAATAAAGAAAAATGCAAGCTTGATTATGAAAAGATTTATGAATTTGGTAATCTTGATTATTTAGACCTCTTAGCCATTCAAAATTTGATACAAACATTTTCACAACTAATTTCGCACATGCAAACCTTCAGTTGGACAAATAAATATCATCATCATAATGAACTTCCAAATTCCTACCTTCTTTAGCTTTCAGTAACTACCCCCTACCTTGCTTAACAATGACATAAGTTGACCAATACCTTGATCCTCTAGGGCCTTAGAGTGGGCACAACCCTTTTCTTTTTCTATGTTTTTCCCCCAAATTGGCAGTTCATAACTACCACTTTATGGTGAAAGCATTAAATCTCAAACGAATTTTCTGTGTTGGGGTAAAAGCATGAGTTCAGGTATACTATTGTTGCATACCAAATTATTATGGAAGATTTAGCAGGCCGGCCATGCCATGGAAGAAAATGAAAGGTGGAGGCTATTTTACTTGTGGTTTGTGGGGCACAAAAAGCACTTACAATACCAACCATTGTAGAGCTATTCACAATATTCCTTCAAAACCCCAAAATAAAAGCTAGATCTAACTTAATTCTTACCACAAGTAGAGAGAAAAAAAGTCAAGAAAATAAATTAATAATTCAAGAAAAAAGAACAAAAAAACATAGTTGTTCCATGTTGCAGATTCCAATTTTCCTCTCTAGCTAACCAGCTTTCATCAATCAACATCACCTTTAACATTATTATTATGGTTATTTTTATTTTGCCTTCTGTTATATATATGAAATATCTGCTTATTAAAACAAACTTTCAATCCATCCCAGAAACTTCCACTCAATAATGCGATGAACCTAATCTCTTCTATGCCTTTTATCACCAACACAACATACAAGCTGTGATCCTGCCCTCTTTCAAACTTTGGTAGTGGAGAGGTCGCTTTCATGTTCAATATTGATGAGACTCTCTCCCTATAAAAACCCCAAGTTCCCATGACTCAAATTAAATTGTGAGTTGGAACAATCTCAAAGCAAATACCAACACCACCACCAACAACAAAAACAACATTTTTAATATTCCCTTTCTTTTCTCCTTCATAGTTTCATAGCTTTCCATTGTCACTTCCTTGTTCAAACTCAAGGGGTAAAGATATGGTGGGTACAATTTTTTGAGTCCATACACGGACAAACATTTTTTTTTTTTTGAACTTAGGATAAGAAAATTCGAACACTTCACTTTTAGGTACAGTCGGGTGTAAGTTCGAACTCTTTACATTTATATGTGTATGTGTCTACACAAACACTCACAACACACACATATATAGATATATATATATATATATGTATGTATATTTTGTTTTCTCTAGGTAGTTAAGTACATTTTGACATGGCCAGTAATGGGAATATGTATAGATTTTCTTTTTGACATTTGTTTTGGTTTTTTGATAATGTTTCGATTTTACTAGGAGGGGAAGATGAGTTGGATAGTTGTTGCAGATGCTGTGGACTACAAAGGGTTCCCTGCTGATAAGTCCAAAACTGGTGGTTGGTTACCAGCTGCTCTTATCCTTGGTACGTTCTCGTCTTCATATATCTCTTCATGTTTCATATATAAATATAGATATGTATATATAAGAAAACTATATGGTTCCTTTGTCAAATCAAATGAATCCTTCCTCAAGAAACGTATGAAAAGAGAATTGAAGAAGTTGATGAAGAAGAGCTTTTGGGGAGTTTTATTCAGCCTCAGAACTCCAATATGAAGAAGAGAAATACTTATTCAAACTCCATTACTATAGAATTACTAATTTAATACATATAAATATAAATATAAAGATATATATTTATGTATATATATTTGTGGCAAGTATTTACTTGTTGCAATTTATATATGTGTACATGTGGTTTACATTAGAAGAAAGGAGAAAGGGAGAGATGTATGGTTGCAGTTGGTAACAACTTGCTAGCCAAGAACTTACGTGTTTAGTTCGTAGTATATAACTACAGGTAGTAGTTATAAAGTAGATGGTTCATGCAAAAATGATGGGAAGGACACATGGGATTGTTTACATGCTTAAACAAATATTAATTTTTAAGGAAAATAAAATAAAATCTCATAATTAAATAAAATATTTAGCACTAATGTGCATGGCAATATTGGAACCATCCAACTCTTCTTACCAGTTCAAAAAGGGCTTAATTTGACCCCAAATGCTTAATTTTTGTGTCCGCATGATTCCTTTTTTTTATTTTCCCTTTTTTTTCACTTATATTTCTGGTTATAAAATTTGTAGAGGACCACATATCAAGATGGTAATACAAATTCCTGGCTTTTTCTTTTTGGAATGCATGGAGAAAGGCAGATATTCTATCTGGATCTTTCTTCTGTTCTGAACATGAAATTATACACATCAATTTCATTCCTCTTTTGCCCCACATTGCTTTTTTACAATTGTTTACTCTCCAGTTTTGTTAAAAAATGAGTCGCTTTCTGCAAGATTTTTACACCAAAACAGAAACAATATATATATATATATCATATATATATATATATTGTTTCTTTTTTGGTGTAAAAATATATATATATATACACACATATGCAGATACAACCTTCTCCACATCATATATAGTAAAGAATCACAACTTTTGCTCTACCTGTGGAAAACCTGATAATAATAACAGCCTTATACACGTCTTAGTATCAAATTTACAAATGGAATCCTGTCCTCCTCTACACGTGGCCAACTTTTCCCTTTCACTTTCATACTTTTCTTTTCATGCCCTGTCGCTAACGTAACATTTGAAAATTTTAAGGACCGTTAATGTGTTAATGTGTCAATTGAACGTTTAGGGGTCAAGGTGAAACAACTACTATTTCTCAAGGACCTATAATGAAATTAATCCCATTTTTTCTATTTTCATGTTAT